>CM030362.1:246100859-246608359 GCA_017893485.1 Hemerocallis citrina
TGCTGAATTGTTAACACGATTTCCCTCTGTCTGAGCGAGATTCCCTCCTTGGGGTGCTCCTAGTGGCTCCTTAACCATAAGCTGATCTTAGAGAACTCTGCAGCTTTAGTGCTTCAATCCCTGTATTTCCTGCCTAAGCCTTCTGACTTGCTCACTTGGACTCGGTTGTAGCTCCCATCGTGTCAAAATCGAGCTCTAAACTTGAGTAATCACCCTAATACTAGCTTGCTTGATCTCATCATCTAGCTTCTTGCTTTCTTCACGATCTTTGGCTGAGGTCAATCCTCCACTTATCTCGATTTTTTGCAGTTCAGTAGCCACTCCCTCCTTAGAATAGGGCATGGCCTACGATCATTACTTCAAACTTCCAGGATTCTCTCCTGTAATTTGCTCGAAGTTGATGCTCCAGATGGTGTATTCAACCAAACCAAATCTAGAGTTGCCTCCCGCACACATCTCAACTCTTGAAAATAATTTAGACAAAAGAATGTGATGAACCACAATTAAACGAAACAGTTGCATTGATTCCATACATATATAAATCCGACTGGTTACGAAAGTGTTTCATCATACCTTACTTCTTAGTCCAAAATAAATTTCAAAAATACAACTTTTAACTTAGTTGCAGTTCTATATGCACATACCAGTACTAGCACTCCTGCCTTTTACAGCTTGCTGGTAATAAGTGCGAACTCTACCCTTGGTGAACAGGCCCTTTTCCTTTGTTGTTCACCTTCGGGGTTGATCTGCTGTCCTTTCTGTGAAGCTGGGGGACAATCTGGTCGGATATGACCAATCCTCCCACATTTGTAACATGTACTGGTATCTAAGTGTCCTTCCTCGAACACTAGTTCTTGAGATGACCTTACTCACCACATAAGAACAACTTCCTGTCTTGGTCCCTCCAAATTTTCCCTTCGTTTTCTGAGTCTTCTGCTTCTGACCTTAGTTCTTGAACCCTGATGCTGGTGCAGATCTTGTCCCTTGTAGTCGTGGACAGACTGATTTCTTGTGCCCGACTCTCGCATAAGGATTGCATACTACAACCTTGGTGGTCTCTGGGATTTGCTCCCATTCATGTTGTAGTCGTGCCAATCTGGAATCAAGGTATTCCTGCTCCCTTGCTAGACCTGCTAATATAGCTCTCCAAGCTTTTCTCAGTTGCTTAGCTTAACAACCTTTCTTGATCACGTACTTCCTAAGCTTCCTCATTCCCCGATGTTATGCTGGCTGTCGCCGCTGTGTGTTAATCCATACTTAATCCATGCGGCGGTGAAATCTCCTGAGGCTCTGCGCTCAAGATCATCGAAATTCCAGCGATATCGGTTCACTCTCTTCCATCAACACCACCTCGGTTAGGACATCCTCGAACATCCTTCATGTGTTTAAAGGATGGTAACACATATACTGGAATTAGTCCAGATATAGAAAAATTATAAAACATAAGTTGAAAGAACCAACAATATGAATTATAACTATCTACAACTAGCTAAAACCCAACTCCTAAAGGGCATCCAAGTTTAATTTTTCTACTGTGTTGGACTGTAAATTGAAGTCGGCTCTGATACCATCTGTAACGCCCCGATTTCCACGTAACTGGGAAACCGTGACACATGCCAAGATCTTTCCTTCAATTAGTCACGATACACAGAAAAGCGGGAAAAATTTAAAAACTTTTCTTCAACACAGAGTTGTTACGCAGTAATTACAAATATTAATTTGTAATACCAAACTGTAACGCCTGCCCCTTTTCTTTTCTTTTTGACTCCAAAATCAATTCTTCCAATTTCTATATCACTTTAAACATAAACTAAAATAGTTATGTTTCAAAGAAAATTTGGGCAGAGTCTCCCTTGTAATTTCTGCCCCAAAACACAAAAAGCTTACGGAATTCTGCTCTAAATTCCGTAGCTCACATCACAGGCAATAATATCATGGGCTCCCCAGGCCAAAATGAGCATCATCACACAGGCAATATATATATATGCTTTGGGAGCCAAACTCATAACGATAGATCAATTATCAATTAAAAACCATAAATTCTTTTGAAAACGCAGCAAGTTTTTAGAAAATAATTTGTAAAAGCATACTACAGCGCCCGGTACTCCACAACGAGATGGGTACGGGTCAAAACCATATCATGCCACCTCACACTATACTCTGCATCATCGTCCACATACTTATACATCAAAAATACAATTTAAAGCATAAAATCTTTACTATTTACAATTAAACCATAACAACAAATTTGTAAACTGGAGCTCCACTCCACAGAAACCTGTACCTACACCTCACCTCGGCACTGCTGAGGACCTGTAACAGTAGGAACCTAGGGTAGTCCAGGGACTCCCTAACCCCCAAACACTAAGGGGTTAGTCATTTCTGGTGTGAGTATAATTTATAAAATAAGTAAATAAATTAAACTTACAGGTAAAAACATAACAAACTCACAATTACCAAGATAAACAAATCTTACTTGACTTCTGATCATGTAAACATCACAAATGAGATTTCACATCAATTACTCTCTGAGTCATCACCTATATGTATATCTATACCCGCAAATAACATACTTATATTTAGTAACCATTTGAATAACCGCTCTCATAATACAATAGTGATTTTATTTCCTTATATCACGTATCACATCATAGACATATGCCTTCACTCTCATACTACCACATTCATTCATGTCCAACCTAACATCTCATTGCACCTTACCATTTACTTGCATTTTATCACAATATACCCCATATCCCAACATAGTTTGGCAATAACATATCACATGCCAAGCCGATAGCTTGGGTAATAATCACCGCACATCCCAAGCCCAACTTGGGTAATATTACATCACATCCCAAGCCCATAACTTGGTTATTAATTTACTTCAACTATCACACTCGCAATTCATCTCGAATGGAAAAGACACGTGTACATATAATTGATGTGTCAGTGTATGTTATGACTTAACTCTAATGCAAAATTACCAATACAATGATGCTCTTATTCTAATGCAAGCAAGTCTCCGGAACAGTATGCATCCCATACTACATACGCCCCATCTCAAGCCGTTTCTCCATATATAGGGATTTGAACCCCCGTTATGAATTTCTAATTGTACACAACCTGTTCTTGACAATACTACATGACTGATGAGGTTGCAGACGTGGTCAAGTCCCACCAATGCAGTACGCTCATTGTGTCTATGTTTGCCACTACTACCCGGTACACCGGACCTCACTCAAAAACCAGACGAACACAGGGTCTCCCGGGCGCAGGATAGCATAAAGCCTATCCTGTGTCACCCATCATAGATCATTATCTATGGCCTGTTCGCTCTCCCTGGCCAAGGACCCAACGGAGTTCCGAGGTCCATCCCCTAGCTCCGCCCGCCTTATCATGGCACTTCAAGAATTAACAGTGTGAGATACGCAACCCGTGCTCTCAACTCGTGTGAAGGCACCGTATGTATCCCTTTGACGGGAAGGTACAACCCAATAACACCACCTAAGGTCGACCCCAAAGGACGAGTTGGTCGTAAGGTGCCCCCTACTACCAACTCCTCTCTTTCTGGCAAAATGGTTAAATAAAGGATTTTTATGAGTCACTACCCTAACGATGTCACTAACCCTGAACAATCCTAGAGATGACAATATTATAAACACAATATGCTAGGTCTTAAATTAGACTTCGCAAGATAACTCTACTAGGCTGCTCAACCTAGACTTACCAGAATCCCTCAGGATCTGGTTCATGGCCTATCGATCCAAGACCCCGGCAATACGAACATATTCGTATGCTACTACCTGAACTTGGATTTCGTCACACTCCGGTCCACAATCAACCAACGGTTAAGATCTGACGGCACCCTCGAAGTGACTCATCCACAGTCCCTTAGGAGTAAGCTAAACACACGTCTTAATGGTCGATAGCCCTAGGGCAATGATATCACCCTAGATGAGCACAACAATTGCGTATTAGCTAAGAAGCTACATACGAGTAACCAAAAACACATACGAGCTAAACAGCTACGAATGGGACCAACAGCTACATACGGGCCAGTCGAGCCGCGCATGAGACAACAACATGCATACGAGCCAAATAAGCTCCGTATGAGACCAACATCTACATACGGGCCAGTCGAGCCGCGTATGAGACAACAACATACATATGAGCCAAATAAGCTGCGTATGAGACCCACAGCAACATACGGGCCAGTCGAGCCACGTATGCGCAAAACCACATACAAACAACCATACAGGTAATCAAACCTAGAAGCAACCAACTGTGCTTACTAGCAAACTTGATCTTCTATAATTAGAAGTAACAGAAGAATCTACTATAATTAACATAAGCATGGTATCCTTCTAAAATTAACTCATCATGGCATACCTACTATAATCCACTCAAACATGAGTTTCTCACTATAATCAGCCTACAACAACTCAAGCATGGTATCTTTCTAAAATCAAATCGAGCATGGTAGGTTTTACTGGAATATCACATAGGCATGAATGGGTTCTTCACACAACTCAAGCATGGATTCTTAATATATCACAAGTGTGGGTTCTTTCTCTACAACAATCCAAATCCATAGGATGGGTTCTTTTGACTCACTACTACTAACAACTAAAATGGGTTCTTTTTCGCATACACAAATAATATAGCCATAGGAAAGGGTTCTTTCTCAACCTAGAACAAGTAATCAACATAAAGGTTTGATCTTTTAACATCCTATAACTCACAACATCAAAAGATTGTTTCTTTATCATACTGCAACTAACATAACATCAAGTTGGGTTTTTTTAGCATCCACAATTTACTCAACCCTCAAAATAGGTTCTTTCTCAACCTACAACAACTCATACCCAAAAGATGGGTTCTTTTAGCATCCACAATTTATTCAACCTTCAAAATGGGTTCTTTCTCAACCTACAATAACTCACACCAAAAAGATGGGTTCTTTTCTTCTCCTACACAAGTAGTAACCCTAAAGATGGTTCTTTCTATATATACATAAACAAATAAGGAGAGCGAACAACTAATTTAGAAGTAGAGAATTCCCACATACATAACTAATCCCTTATATCGGTTTTATATACTCAAAATAGTTAACTTCACCAAATATCACAAAAACCTATTTTCGGGCCCATAAAAATCTGTATTTTTCCTCAAAATCAATCTTTAACATAACTTCTACGAAGTATATCAAAAAGCCATAAAATTCGGCCACAACATAAAATATATATAGATACATCATACTCACATATTTCTCAAGCACAAAATACATATAAATAAATTAGTACTCATATATTCTTCAAACCACAAAAATATATAAATAAACTAACTCACATATTTCTTAAACCCACAAAAATATATAAATAAACTAACTCACATAGTTTTGCGAAGATCCAAAGCGCCATGCCACCTCGCATCCAAAGTCACAAATATATCCTATCATCAATTTCAAGCAATTAAAACTCAAATCATCCAAACCAATCATAAAAGCTAATAACACTATTCCAAATGTCACACAAGCGTTTATTGAACGCTTGGGATATACACGTGCGATGCACGTGATAATCTAATGCCTAGGGAATTTTCATCCCCAATTAATTACTAAAATTGCTCCCAAAAAATTCTAATAGTCCAACTATACTCTCCACTATTATAAGAGAAATAGTTCATACATATATAATTCCCTTTTTCAAACCTAAAACCCTAATTTACTAACAACTCACAAATTCCGTAATAATCTACTAATTCCTCAAATCTACCACTTCCAACATCTCTAAATCTCTCTACTATAATGATCCTACTCAATAGAAATTAACCCAACTTAATTTTATACAATAAAATAGTTAGGGTTTTACCTTTCTGAAATCCAATCGAAAATCCGACGCTACCACCATGTAGAGAATCCCTCATTTAGTCTAACCCTCAACTTAATTCGAAATCGATGAAGGATCGGAAGGGATTTGAGGTAGGGAACGAACCGTCGAAGTGGGTTCGATGGGTTTCTTTGATCGGGATGGAAACGATGGGAAGGAGAAGAAGGAGAAGGAACAAGGGAAACGGGTTTCCCTTTGGTTGGGTGTGAATCGGAGAAGGAGGAAAAGGGAGGAGGAGGGTCGGGGTGCTTCTGGGGTCGGCATCGAACTGGAAGGGAGAAGAAGAAGGAAAGGGAGAAGGAAATGGGGTTTGGGTTTCTTTGGTTGGGAGTGAACGGGACGAGAAGGGAAGTAGGGGAAGAAGAAGGAGTGGGGGAACCGGGGGGGGGGGGGGGGGTATCTGGGTTGGGGTGGAACCGGACGGGAAGAGAAAAGAGAAGGAAGAAGAAGGAGAGGGAGAAGGAAGAGAATGTGGGGGGGGGGTTTGTAAAAATGGAAATAAATAATAATAGATGGATAAATATCTAAGGGAATATTTTGTATAAGCCCCCTAGCCATAATACATTTCAAATAAAACCCAACTCTCTACTTTAATATTATAACAATACAAAAATACATTAAAACTACTTCATAATAATCCGTATAAAAAAAATAATTTAATAATAATAAAATGAAGTAGACAATAACTGATATTTCTTAATTAAAAATATTTGTTATCAGAGAAATACATACTCGCGTGCAATTTTCAATTGCGCACACATTACGATGCAAAATAGCCATATGCTATTTTTCGGGTTGTTACAATTCCGGAATAGGTAACGGCTGTAATAGACCTCCGGGTCTCTGATTCTCGGCTTTGACTTGCGGACAAACCTCACACTTCGCCACAAATTCAGCCACATCCCGCCTCAAACTTGATCACCAGAAATGCGGTTTGATGTCTCTGTACATCTTAGTACTCCTAGGATGTACTGACAAAAGAGTAGCATGTGCCTCCTGAAGAATACACTCTTTCAGGTCCGCTTGATTAGGAACACATAGTCTATCTCCGAACCACAGCACTCCATCCCTGATTTGAAATCCGAGCAACCTGCCAGCACCAACCTGCTCCGTCATCTCTAAGATATCAGCATCAACCTCTTGACTTGCAATAATCCTTCCATTCAAAGTAGGCTGAAGCCTCAACTGAGCTAAAGATGCTTCCAATCCTTGCAAGACAACTTCAATACCTGCTCGATCCAATTCTTCCATCAGATGCTTCTGAGTTGTAATCAAACTGGATAAACTGCTCTTGCGACTAAGTGCATCAGCAACAACATTAGCTTTCCCAGGATGATACTTGATCTCAGGTCGCATGTCGTCAAGCACTTCCAACCATCTTCGCTGCCTCAGATCAGATCCTTCTGCTGGTATATGTACTTCAAACTCTTGTGGTCCGTGTACATGTTCAATTTCTTACCGTACACGTAGTGTCTCCATTGCTTCAAAGCAAAGATAATCGCAGCCAACTCCAGATCATGAGTCGGGTAATTCTTCTCATGCGGTCGTAGTTGCCTAGACCCATAAGTGATTACTCTTCCTTCTTGCATTAAGACACAACCAAGCCCACGATGTAAAGCATCGCTGTAAACATCATACTCAACACCTACCCTAGGCAAAGTCAAAATAGGTGCAGTAGTCAGTTTCTCTTTCAACTCCTGAAAGCTTGCCTCACATTGCTTAGTCCACTTGAAGTTCACATTCTTCTTGGTCAAACCAGTGAGCGGAACGGCTAACTGAGCATAACCTTGAATGAATCTCCTGTAGTATCCAGTTAATCCAAGAAAACTTCTGACTTTCTTCACTGTAGTAGGCCTAGCCCAATCTCTCACTGACTCTATCTTCTGAGAATCAGTTGCCATTTCAGATTTTCAGAAATCGCACTTGGACAACTTGGCATATAACTCCTGCTCTTCCAGCTTCCTCAAAACTGCTGCTAGATGCTCGGTGTGCTCCTCTTCTGACTTGGAGTACACGAGAATATCGTCGATAAACACCACGACAAAAGAATCAATGAACGGCCTCAGAACTCTGTTCATCAAATCCATGAAGATTGCGGGTGCATTCGTCCCTCCAAATGGCATAACTAAGAATTTGTAATGCCCATTTTGAGTTCTAAATGCTATTTTGTGCACATCCTCAGCTTTCGCTCGAACTTGGTGATATCCTGATCGAAGATCTATTTTGGAGAAAACAGCAGCTCCTTGTAGACGATCAAACAAGTCATCAATTCGGGGAATAGGATACTTATTCTGAATAGTGACCTTATTCAGCTCTCGGTAATCGATACACATTCTCATCGATCCATCCTTTTTCTTTACCAAAAGTACTGGTGCTCCCCAAGGTGACGCACTAGGTTGAATAAAGCCTTTCTCCAATAGTTCCTCAATCTGGCGTTTCACCTCATCCTGTTCCACTGGAGCCATCCTATACGGTGCCTTAGAAATGTGTGCACTTTCCAGTTGAAGGGTGATGCTGAACTCTACATCACGTTGCGGGGGTAACCCAGGAAAATCATCCAAGAACATAGTCGGATAGTCCCTAACCACAGGAATCCTTTGCACTTCCACAGGAATTTCTTCCTTGCGGATAGCTGCCACCAAACTAGAACATTTCTTCTTCCCTTGGAAAGTGACTTCAGGTCCACCTGGAGCCTTCACTATTACCGTCTTGGTCTTGCACTCGATGCTTGCACTGTACACCGACATCCAATCAATGCCATTGATAACATCGACTCACAAGATAGTCAGCTCGATTAGATCAATCCCGAAGATTCTGTCTCCAATCACAATCTCGCAATCCGCATAGTACCGATCAGTGGTTAAAGTCTCCCATGATGGAGTAGCTACTGCTAAGATCTTGCCTGGAAAAATCTTCGGTTCAACTCCCAACACTTTAGCAAATTTAGGAGCACAGAAGTATGAGAGGATCCAGTATTGAACAAAACAACAGCTTTCATTCCATTCAAATAAAGTTCTCCTGTTACATAATAAACACTCATTACATAACAGTTCACTAAATAATGGGAAAAAGAAACAACATGAACCTCTAAATATCCGCCCTCGTACCAGTGATGAAATGATCTACCTCATCGGCATCAGCTTCAGTCAAGGCAAATACTCGCCCTTGTTGGTACGATCTCTTCCCAGTCTGCTGCATTGGTGCACTGCGATTAACATTCCGTAGTTTGGGGCATTAAGATTTGTAATGTCCCGTCTCACTACAGTTGTAGCAATCGCAGGAGGTCTCACAACATTGTTCCCGGGTCCTCCAACCACATTGATAGCGTTCGCCCCTGTCAGTTTGAACCTTTGTGCCGATAGTTGACCCTTGAAATTCGTAGAATTTGCGGGCCTCTTTCCAGACTGCCAGTTGTTCCTCCGACTTTGAACAACATGAAACTGCTCCATATCTGCTTCCGTGGCTGCCGTGCGCTTGACCAGTTTGTCAAACCTTCTGATACCAAGGGGTGTCATCCGAGACCTCAAGCTCGGCCTCAATCCATGCTCGAACTTACGAGCCTTCTTTGCGTCATCCATTACCAGTTCGGGAGCATACCTTGAGAGCTGAGTAAATTTAGTCTCATACTACCTAACTGACATGCCACCTTGTTGCAGCGACAGAAACTCCATGGCCTTCTTCTCCTGGACGTCTGAAGGAAAGTAATGACTACAGAATTCCTCCAAAATTCCTCCCAGCCAAGAATAATACCTCCCATCGTTCGCTTCATCGACTGCCACCACACAGCCGCATCCTTCTCAAATTGCAGAGTCACCAACTTCACCTTGCTGCCTTCAGGGATTTTCAAGACTTCGAAGATAGTCTCTACCTGCCTGATCCAGTTGTCAGCCATATCAGGGTCTGACTTCCCTTCAAACACCGGTGGTTTCATCCGTTTGAATGATTCCACGAGTTTGATTGCTTCGGGCACCGGATTCGCAGGTACCCTTCCTTGGTTCTAATTCATGGCCACGGCATTGAGTGTCTGATAGACCCTCGCGATTTCCGTTTCCAAGTCCAGACCTTCACCATTTCTTGCTCTTCGTCCAGCCATGTTCTGATGCAAAAGATTCATTAAATTCGAAGTGTGAAACATGAACTTTTAAGTCAATATTTCCATTTCATTGAATTTCAAACTTTATTCATTCGAATTTAAAACATTTTCGACATCAAAATGAAAGCAGTAGACGATACAATGGTCTAACTCCTACGGTTCCTCTTGGCTTCACGAAGCTCTCCCCGTAGTTCGTCAATTTCTTCCTTCAGTACATCGGTCATGTTTTTCATCTTCTCGAGTTCCCATACACGATGACTGAGAACCACGAAATCATCCTTGCGCTTTGCCAACTGAGCCTCCAATAGTCCGACTCTTTCCTGCAGTGTTTCGACCCGCCTCTGAAGAGATATCACAAGACTACTTGGAATTGGTTCTTCTTTTTCGTCAGAATAGTCATCAGATGAGTCCGGAGGTGGAGTGATCTCTCGGGACTCAGGCCATTCCTCTCCATCGGAGTCTGCTTGCCCTGGGTAGTACTCTTCCTCGAAATCTGCTTGTCCAGGATAGTAATCTTCCTCTATGATATGCCAATTGTCATCTCTAGCAGGGTCGAAGTGATCATCCATCTTAGAAATAGGGAGAAAGAAGCATAAGTCAAAGAGCAACACAAATGTAAGTAACTTACATTTAAATCTCTAGACTCAATACACACTCTAATATCCACTCCTAGGGTGTCGTTACTTATAAATTTGTACTAGTGTGAAGCATGGCTCTGATACCACTCTGTAACGCCCCGAATTCCAAAATACACTGAATTCGAGATTCCACAGGATCTTTACACTTCTTTTGTACAATTTTACAAGGAATTTAAAACTTTTCACTTTACATCAGAGTTACAAGAAATCTTTACACTTTACATTTTACAGCGGAAGCAATTTTACAACATTTATATAAAGGTACATCCACATTTGAATAATCACTAAGCATCATTTCTCCTTTAATCTTTATCATGTCACTTACCCTGTATACAAAATTGTGGGTACGTCAGTTTATTCAACCGACAAACAATATACACGGCCATCCTCTCTAGGCCGGAAACAGTATAACTGATTTTCCATATTTAACAAACACAAACTTATCACATATCAAACTAAAGGAAATAACCTATTGATGTCGTGTTGTGGTTGTGCACTTAGTCCTTAATGCAGTTATTTATATTACATGACACTAATGCGCACTTGTTCGGATTCTATGCATTCCATACTACATAGGTCTGAGGGCAAGCCCTTAACCGTTCTTCATCTTGTAGGGTTCAATCCCTCGTCATGACTTAATCTACTGCTGTAACTACGGTAAGTATCCTAGATGTTTTCTGACATACGAACTCATGTCTAGGCACCCTAGAGGGAATCCCAACGCACTGACACATGACTCATCATGCAGGCATCCTGTGGTAATTCAGCTCCTACCATAGACATGAAACCACCCGCAGTCGTCAAACACCCCACGAGCGTCGCCATCGGGACGGTACTCTGGAGCAGTATCCACGCCCTATCATGACTCATCATGGGACATCTTGGGATACTCTCTCGCCGCCAATCCAATGGCCCTTATACTCAATGTTTTTCTCTTACTTTCATCACATTTTCTCTATGTAACTAATCCTTAATTCTAATGAAATCATGAACAAAATCAATCTCCTAGAGTTAGCCCTCTCACTACTACCGGTCTTATTTCTTTCATTTCACAATGACCCAAACTTGGTCTTTTCAATGTCAATAATCATATTTCATCACTTTTCACTTGCCGGTGTGAGTTTTGGCTACACCCTAATTTTCAATTTCATTTCACAAATTCATATGTTTGAGTTGTTATACTCAATAACATTTCTCTTTTCCAATTTTATGATTTCCAATCGTTCCAGGAGTCAAAAACTTGAAGTTCAATTATACATCATGTATTTCATAACCAACCTTTATTTCCACATTAAAATCATATCACCAAATATCTAGTCAAAGTGAATATTCACCACTCACTATTGTCACACTATTCTTTAATAAGAATAACTCAAACAAACTTCACAACATATATTTTCTTTCCTTCAAATTTTTCTTTTCTAGCACTTATCTCAATTTTCTCTGCAAAACACATTTTTCATGAAATATACGAGTGTAAACTATAATTTCAATTTCACTTTTACTTCCAAAAAAATACACTTTATCTCATTCTAGTAACTCCCAATAATTTTCATAGGTTGTACTCATTTATACTAGGCCACAAGTCATAGGAATTGTCTCACAAAAGAAGACAGATTCACTGAAGTTTCGGGAAAGTCGACTGACAATAATGCAAAATTCGAAGAGAAGTCGACTGTTAAATGTATCAGTCGGCTGTCCTGCGATATTTTTTTGAATTCGAAATCAAAGATCAGGCCAGTCGACTGTTGCACGTGGCAGTCGACTGTACTGCGGGTTTTTTTTCAATAAATATAATTTGTGTACTACTCTCTTCATAGTTCATTCGACATTTCTTGAATACAGTTCAGTATTAATACTTCCTATATCAATTTCCTGTTTATCCTTCTTTTATAACTCAAAACATGTCTTAATTTACTCATTCTAACTCATATCACGAAAGTCCATCTAAGCACATAAAGCAACAATTTCATCTACTAGCATTTGTACTTAGTTTTGATACTAACAACAATTTTAATTCATGCATTCCATAGCTACAAAACAATTTACATACAACTCAAGATTTATAACAACATAACATACAGTCTATCAAGCATCGATTTAATCAATCAACAAGTCCTTTTCCCAATTAAGTGTACTCTTATTAGTTTCTTTCTTGAATTATCATCTCAATCAATCCTAACATGGTATCTAGTTAGAAATATAGAAAAACAACCCACCTTATTTGAAGAGAACAAATTTGCAACACCTCATAAACAAAAGAGTCCTTCGCGAGATTGCCAAAAGAGTATTCCTCCTCCTCCTTGATGTGCACCCGAACCTTCAATAGATGCAATCCGAGCCCTCCTTGTGATGATGCCGGCCTTCCTTTGATTGCAAGCACAACTCACCGACAAACTCTCAATCTTTTATCTCACTTACTACACTACTAACAATTGTATTTTCTACTATAGGTTTTGGAGAAATGAAGAGTGCATGAATAACTAGGCTAGGGGGGGTATTTATACTAAAAATTGGAGCAAATGAGGGGCTAGGATTAATCTAGGAGTTAAAGATAAAGGGCTAGGATTTAAGGGAAAGTTGTAGTAACCAACCATGATCCAAACAACTACCACCCATAACTCCACTTCTCTTTTTCCTTTTCCCTCCATTCAAAACCGGCCCACTATAGTGCTTCATGCACGTGTACGTGCAATGCTCATGCATTCATTAGTTCTCCATATAAAAAGTTGTACATTTTATTTTTTTATAAAAATACTCTTATAAAAGTAGTCTACATTACAAGTTGTGATAAAAGAAGAAATAACTCATGGGCTTTAATTAATGGGCCAAATAATGGTTTACAAAATAAATTAGATTTGGGCTAAAAAAACTTATGCTTATTTGAAGAAAATAGGCCTTTATAAAAACAATTAGAGAACACACACACACACACACACACACACACACACACACACACACACACATATATATATATATATATATATATATATATACATTATCCATAATAAAAATGATTATAAGATTTTATACTACAAAAAATTGCACGTGCACAATACGTGCAAAAATAAAATAATACTTTTCATAAATGAAAATCGGGGTATTATAGAGGAGTTGGAATCTCCCCCCATTAGACATCCACGAATGGATTAGAGAATGGCCAGGAGTTCTGAGTCTTGGGATTCGGTAGGCCTCACTTAACGCTTATCATCCCCTCGTGCCAAAAGGGTTTCGGTGTTATTACTTTTTTAAACGAATTGGAAGAGGTAGTCTCAGACCTTCAAGTTCCTATTTGAGGGATCAGTAGTCATCAATGTTGTTTCCATGATCTCTGTGAAACGCGCACTACTTATTCCTATCCATTCTCATGCTTGATGTGGTCAAGTTAGGCGGAGGACGTACTAATTGTCCTTTCAACAACCATGAGGATGGTTGACACACTTGCATTAAGGGGAGTGAATTTTTCAAAGCGTGGTACTGGAGGAGTACGGCATTGACCTACGCCATTTTCCTGGAAATTCATGTGTCTTTCCTCAGTTGCATTCTTCTATTTGTTCCCGGAAGGTGAATCCATATTTCCTTAAGGATAAGATCTTCCTCGACTCTGATATACTTGTTACTCATTTTCAAGAGCTCGGTAAAATCTTTATGAGGCTTCTTCGCGAGGGAGGCCTTCAGATCATTGTGAGTGACATTGTGGCGAAAGGCGCTTACCGCCACTACCGAGTCCAAGGAGGATATGGATCGTGCTTCAGCTGTGAATTTCTTAACATAGTTTTTCAACAGTTCTACATCTCTCTGCTTCAATTCTAATAAGGAAGCACTTGTTATTTCAGCCTTGCAGCTAGTAACGAAGTGGGCTATGAAGTGCTCCTCAAAATGGTCGAAGGAGAATATTGACTCTCGAGTAAGGTGGGAGTTAAATTTCCTTGCTCATCCTTTCAAAGTTGCAGGCAATGTTCTATCCATGAGTGCATTAGTGATGTTATAGACCATCACGAGAGTTTTAAAACCCTCAATATGGTCAGCTGGATCAGATTCATCATCATAAGATTCGAACTAAGGAGCTTTGAAGTTCTTTGGAATGGGTGCATCTAGGATGGATTTGCCAAAAGGAGGTCGACTGGGGTGGTAAGCCATGCTGGAGCGGATCCCTTGGTGCTTTATCTGTTCCTTGCGATCCTCTACTTCTCGGATGTGATGAAGGACATGTTCGTCCTTGCCTTTGGATCTAGTTGAGTCGTTGAATTCTTATTCTTTTGAAATAGTAGAGTATCAACTCCACGAGCGTCGTCCATGATCATGAGTACCTCGGATGGCACGAAAGATGTCATGCTTGAAGTTTTCCAATTCAGCCCTAGTGACTGGGGCATCCTGCTCTTTGTTCCTCTCAAGATGCTTTCGACTATCATGAGTTGGGCTTTTTTCTATAGTGCACACCTTATGAGAGGAGGAGTGTCTTGATCACTGCATTTAGGGACAGTTACTTCTCCGATACATTTGCCTAACGTTCTGAGCGGGAGGCCTCACCTTGGGTATGCCTCTTATCCAAGCGGATTCGTAGATCGGTCTCTTGTTGTCTGGCATTGTGATTTTACAGAGATCTCTTGACCCTAGGGAACCTTGCGAGGTCATCGAGTCATCGCTAGCATTATGGACTAAGACGTGGTCATGTAGATGGTGTTGTTTATGGTGCGGTTCATGACGACTTTGTTAGGAGCCCCCCGGTGCCTCTCTGTTGATAGGAGCTTGATTAGGCTGTTTGGGTGAATTCGACTGATGAGGAGGAATAAGGTCCTTCCCCCAAGGAGCTTGCTGACGAAGAGGGTTGGATTGACGGCTTGATGCCGCTTTTTTCTTTCTCTTAAATTTGGTGGCATGATGGGAGAATTAGGTGATTCTCACAGCAAGTTCTGATCTGTGATGTAAATTTGTGTAGTTTTCCACAGATGGTGCCAATCTGTTGCTACTTATTTTGGTGTGAGAGCAAACAGATAGTGAGTTTACATTTTAAAGGAAACTACTAAAAATTTAACCTTTGATCATCACCGTAAAAAGTTGATAAAGCTCTTGAGATTGGATCTGGATTAGAGCATTGTGATCTGAATCCAACGGTTACTGATGCGGCCGATGGACCTGAAAAAAGCCTGAAACACGGGAGATGGCCCCCGACGACATACCCTCTGACGCTCAAGTTAAAAGCAGAGAGAGAAAAAGAGTTTGAGAGAGAAATTGTTGATTACCTTCCAATTAAGGAAGGGGGGAAGATATTTATAGGCCTGAGAAACAGTTAGGAGATTGACATGAATCTGTTATCTCCTGTTTATTCTTCTCCTTAAGATGTAGAATCAGTTACTCTTTTGATGGGCAAGGACAAGAGATTTGACTTAAAGTCCTCATGGGGTGGATGTCCCTTTTGGTGAGCTCAATCACTTTTAATGGACTTGAAAGTGGCTCATGTCTTGTTAATGAGCTTGAAGAAGGCTGGGCCTGTTAGAACTCGTTACGTTAACATGGGATAAGAGTGGGTGAATGGAAGACATAGATTTGGAAATAAGAACGATGTTGGAGAGGCTCTATTGTGGCTTCATATGATCTTATACTAGAAAATACTTATTTTAGGAAGAGGGATGACCATTTGATAACTTTTAAAAGTTGGGCAAATAGGAGTCAGATTCATTTTTTCATCGCTAGAAATGTGGATCGCCTGACATGTAAAGATGTAAGGTAATATCGGGAGAGTGTTTAACCACACAACATAAATTAATGGTATTAGATGTTAAGATTGAGAAACACATATGTGCAAGGAAGGAGACTAGGAACACAAGAATTAGGTGGTGGAACTTGAATGGAGATAAACTAGAAGTTTATAGAGATAAAGTCCTTAAAGGAGCATCATGGAATTGAGAAGATGAGACAAATATGATGTGGACTAAAATGGCTACGTACATAAGAGAAATTTTAAATGAGGTACTTGGAGATTCTAAAGGTAGGAAGTTTCTAAATAAAAAAACATGGTGGTGGCAAGAAGAACTCCAAAATTTTTTGAGAGAAAAAGAATAGAAATGAAGCAGATTTGGAGAGATATAAGACTGTTAAAAAAAATTTAACAAAGCGGTAAGAGATGCAAAATAAAAAGTTTATGATGATTGATACACAAAATTAGATACAAAAGAAGGAGAAAATAATATTTACAAGCTTGTTAAACAAAGGGATAGAAAAACAAAAGATCTGGATACAATTAGGTCTATTAAAAGCGAGGATTCAAGAGTCTTAGTAAAAGATGAGGAAATTAAGGAAAGATGGCAAAATTACTTTGAGGTGTTATTAAATGAAAAGGTTGTGGGCAGCTTAAATATAGAGGACTTGAGGGAGAGTCGAGGGAACATATTTTTCCGTGGAATTAGGACCTTGGAGGTTCGAAATGCTCTAGGAAGGTTGAAAATAGGAAAAGCTTTAGGATTGGATGATATACCCATTCAAGTTTGGAAGTGTCTTGGAGATGTAGAAGTGGGTTGCTAATAAAATTATTTAATGAAATTTTGAGGACTAAGAAGATGCCCGATGAATGGAGAAAGAGTATTTTAGTACCTATATATAAAAATAAAGGAGATATGCAAAGTTGCTCAAACTACCGAGAAATTAAATTAATGAGTCATACGATGAAAATTTGGGAGAGCGTAATCGAACATAGACTAAGACTAGAAACTACTGTGTTTGAGAATCAGTTTCGGTGTATGCCTGGGAGGTCCACAATGGAAGCAATTTACGTACCGAGGAGACTTACGGAAAAATATAGGGAGAATAAGAACGATCTACATGTAGCACCCCAAATTTCTAATAAATAAAATTATAAATAAGTGGGGTACTAATTCCAGAACCAACTTCAATTGTAATCATAAACATAGAGACTAAATACAAGAAAACTTAAAACTTTTATTACATCAACTCTTTTACTGTAACACCCCGAATTCCAAATAAGACCAAATTCGAAGTTCCACAGGATCTTTACACTTCTCTTCGTACAATTTTACAAGGAATTTAAAACTTTTGTTACATCAAAATTACACCTACATTACACTTATACATCGGAAGCAATTTACAAACAATTACATGAATAAAAATATACAACTTTTGAAATCATTCTTTAAGCAGCATGCATACTTTAATCTTGCCAATCACTTTATCCTGCACAGAAACTGTGGGCACCTCAGTTCATTCAACTGATGCTAGGATATAATCCATCAATTTTCACTTACTTGGAAATCACAAACTTGTCACAAACAGAACTAAGGGGGCTATCCTATTGATCTCGTGTTGTGAATGTGCACTTAGTTCTTAATGTAGTTGTTTATATTATATGACACTAATGCGCACTTGTTCAGAGTCTATGCAGCCCATACTACATAAGTCCGAGGGCAAGTTCTTAATTTTACTTCATCTTATAGGGTTCAATCACTCGCCATGACTTAATCTACTGCGGTAACTACGGTAAGTATCCTAGATGTTCTATGAGTGACGAGCCCACATCTAGGCACCATGGAGAGAACCCCACGCAATGACACATGACACATCATGCAGGCATCCTGTGGTCAATTCACCTCCTACTATAGACATGGCACCACCTATAGTCATTAGACCACCCCATAAGCGTCACCACCGGGACGATACTCTGGAGTAGTATCCACGCCCTATTCATAACGCATCATGGGACATCCTGTGAATACTCTCACGCCGCCAATCCAATGGCCCTCATAGTCATGTTTTTCTCTTACTTTCATCACATCTCCATTATGTATCTAGTCCTTAATTTATTTGAATCATGAATAAAATCAATCCCCTAGAGTTAACACTCCCACTATACCGGTCTTCACCATTTTAATAACACGGCCCAATCTTTGTTTTTTCATTTCAAATCTCATTTCAACAAATTTCTTTCAATGCCGGTATGAGGCTTAGCTACACTCTAGTTCTCAATTTTACTTCATAATCACAAAATTGAGTTTTCATACTCATGAAGTCCTTTTCACAATTCAACATGATTTCCATTTCTTTTCTATGAATCGATTTCATAAAGTTCAATTTCAGTTTATACCTCTCACATTCAAAATAAATCTCAATAATTCCATTTAATTTTCACAATATTGTTTCTTTCCTTTCTTTGATTTAAAAATCACAATTGTATTTTTTATTTATCTTTCTAATGCATACATTACCCAATTTAGTTAATAAAATCCATAAATAAACACACATTAATTTTTCTTCATACAAAAATTTATTTTATAACCTATATAGAATTCTCTCATAGAATTAATCACATCTTTATTCACACAAATATCAACTCTATGGAGTTCTTTGAAGAGTCTCTGCTCAATTTTGCCTCTAAATCTCATTTTAATTGACCAAAATAATGTAGACATATTTTTTCATGAGTCTAGATATTTTTATAATAATTATAGTATTTTTCTTAATTTAAAAAAAACATTTGAAAACTATTCTGAATGAGATTGAAATATTTCCTCTGTGGAGACAGTGATAGTCGACTGTTCTGCGAGGATTTAAGACTCGAAAACCAACAATCAAGACAGTGACAGTCGACTATTGAAACATAGTCAGTCGGTTGTCCTGTGAAGATTTAAAACTCGAAAAGCCAATAGTCAAGACAGTGACAGTCGACTATTGTAACATAGTCGGTTGACTGCTCTGTGAAGATTTAAAACTCGAAGAGCCAACAGTCAAGACAGTGACAGTCGACTATTGTAACGTAGTCGGTCGATTGCCCTGCGAAGATTTAAAACTCAAAATGCCATAAGTCAAGACAGTGACAGTCAACTATTGTAACATAGTCGGTCGACTGCCCTGCAAGGATTTAAAACTCAAAAAGCCAACAGTCAAGACAGTGACAGTCGGCTATTGTAACATAGTCGGTCAACTGTCCTGCGAAGATTTAAAACTAAAAATTCAGTACCTAATAGTTGACTGTCGACTTTAGTTCGATCGACTGTCAATTGTGTCAGGTTCAGTTAAAGTGGATTATGAGTATATTTTCAACATCGAAAAGCAACGAAACTTCTTCATAATATGGCACTACAATTATCCATAAATCTCTTTTTCTTATTTCTGTGAGTGTGCAAGCATTTCTACAACAAAATTTCTCTTTTTCCATACTATTATTAGGTAAATTTAGGAAATTCCCATTTCCATGATTCTCATTCAATTAACTAGTCACACAAGCACAATTTTCTTAATCTAGCACATATCAAAACATAAAATTCATGGTAGCATGGTAATTCCTAAGATAATAATCATAATTTGCATCAATTAACATCTATTTTAACAAGCATTTACACCATTTGCAATTTGTCTCATTTTCACAACATATGGCTAACTTAATTAGAGTTTTCTTCTCAATTTTATCAAATAATCCCCTAGCATGATGTCTAGCTAGAACTTCGAGAAAATCAACCACCTTTAATGGAGAGAAAACAACAAGAACTCCTAAAAGATCTCCTAGAATGAACAAGGGAAGGCTTCTCCTCCTAGTTTGAGCAACCAATTTGACTTCTCCTCCTAACTTGATGGTACTTGAACTCCTTCTTGCTCCAATGGTAGGCCGGCCTAGCTTGGGAAGGGAATACACACAACTAGCACTCAATCTTTTAACTCACAACACTCCTAATCTTTTTCTGACAGTTTTGTCTTTCTTTGTTTCTTTCTATTCTTTTCAATTCTTTTTAAATCTTTTTCAATTCTTTTTCAAGTGCAAAATATGAATGAGTGAGGGGGGTATTTATACTAATTTAGAATGCAGATGGAAGGCTAGGATTTGTCCAAATGGTTAAGGATCAATGGCCAAGATGAATTAAGGAGTTGTAGCCATTACCCATGATGCTGCAACCACCTCCCCACTTCACCCATGTCTCCCTCTCTCTTTGGTGAAATCCAGCCTACACTAGGTGCATTTGCACGTGCTAGTGCAATGCACATGCAAACTAGTAGCCCCCACTTATAAGTTGTTCATGTAATAATATTAGTTGTCCACTAAATTAGTCTGCACTACAAGTTAGTCTATTTAAAAGGGAAAATTAAATTAATGGACTCACTAATGGGCCAATTAACCATGTGCTCTTAATAAATTAATTAATTAATTAATTATAGTGGGCTAGAAAGAGATAATTAGACCTAGGATTTAATTAGGCTTTTAAAAATAGGCTTTTTATAAATAAAGAGAATAATTACTTGTGCATGCTATAAAGAAAAAATTTTCTAGAAAAATGCATAAGAAATTATACGTGCAAAACACGTAAAATCACAAACTCTTCATAAATAAAAATTCAGGGTGTTACAACATTCCCTCCTTAGAATAGTTTCGTCCCCGGAACTACACTTAAAGAGTGAGAAAACAGAAATACAACAAAGAGATAAGAAAAGAAAAGAAAAGAAGATACAAATCACACAAAGAGCTCAGGATGATCTTTCATGATCCTTTCCTCAGATTTCCAAGTAGCCTCTTCAACCAACTGGTATCTCCAGAATACTTTGACCATCGGTATCATCTTGTTCCTCAAGACTTCCCGATGATCGACAATCTCAACCGGAAGCTCAATGTAACTCAGATCCAACTGCAAACCCTCTGGTACTTTGGGCAAATGGTGACTCGGATCTGGAATGTACCCTCTCAGCATAGACACATGAAAGACATTGTGCACCTGAGACAACTCTTCCGACAACTCCAACTGGTACGCAGTTTTCCAAATCCGCTTCAATATCTTGTATGGGCCTATGAACCTTGGGGCTAACTTCCCACCTCTGCTGAAGCGAATAACACCCTTGCTAGGTGAAACCTTCAGAAAGACAAAGTCACCAAGCTCAAACTCAAGGTCCCTCCTCCGGTTGTCTGCATAGCTCTTCTACCTACTCTGAGCATCCACCAGCCTCTTCTTGATCAGATCGGTATTTTCAGAGATCTGCTACACAATCTCAGGCCCAAACATCTGCCGCTCCCCAACTTCAAACCAACAAACAGGTGTTCTGCACTTCCTGCCATATAGAGCTTCGTACGGTGCCATCCCAATACTAGTCTGAAAACTGTTGTTGTAGGCAAACTCCACCCGAGCTAGATGCCTTTCCCAACTACCTCCAAAATCTAGAACACAACACCGAAGCATATCCTCGAGAATACGGTTGACTCTCTCGGTCTTCCCATCAGGCTGAGGAAGAAAAGCAGTGCTGAAATCCATCTTGGTACCCAGAGCTGTTTGAAGACTCCTCCAGAAATACGAAGTAAACCACGCATCTCGATCAGATACAATGGTTAAGGGAACACCATGAAGCCTGACGATCTCCCCAACATACAGCTCGGCCAACTTGTCCATAGACGAAGTGAGTTTTATCGCCAAAAAGTGAGCGGACTTGGTTAGTCAATCGACTATGACCCAAATTGCATCATTGCCCATTGAACTCTTGGACAAACCCGTGATGAAATCCATACTGATGTTATTCTACTTCCATTTCAGAATAGGAAACGGTTGTAATAGACCTCCGGGTTTCTGATTCTCGGCTTTGACCTGCTGACAGATCTCACACCTCGCTACGAACTCGGCCACATCCCACTTCAAACTTGACCACCAGAAATGTTGCTTGATGTTATTATACATCTTGGTACTCCCAGGATGTACAGACGAAAGAGTTGCATGTTCCTCCTATAGAATGCTCTCCCATAATTCTGCTTGATCCGGAACACATAGCCTCTCTCCAAACCACAACACTTCATCCCTGATCTGAAACTCGGGCAACCTGCCAGCACCAACCTGCTCCTTCATCTTCTGAATCTCTGCATCTTTCTTCTGACTTGCAATAATCTTATCATTTAGCATTGGTTGGAACCTCAACTGAGCTAAAGATGATCCCAAGCCTTGCAAAACGACTTCAACACCAGCTCGATCCAACTCCTCTGCAAGATGACTCTGAGTTGTAATTAAACTAGCCAGACTGTTCTTCCGACTAAGTGCATCAGCAACAACATTAGCCTTCCCAGGATGGTACTTAATCTCTGGACGAATGTCCTCAATTACTTCCAGCCATCTCCTTTGCCTCAGATTCAGGTCATTCTGCTGATAGATGTACTTCAAGCTTTTGTGGTCCGTGTACATGTTTAGTTTCTCACCATACACGTAATGTCTCCATTACTTTAAGGCAAAGATAATCGCAACCAACTCTAGATAATGAGTTGGATAATTTTTCTCATGCGGTCTTAGTTGCCTAGACCCATAAGCGATCACTTTCCCTTCTTGCATTAAGACACAACCAAGCCCACGATGTGAAGCATCGCTGTAGACATCGTACTCAACACCTGCTCTATGCAAAGCTAAAATGGGAGCAGTAGTCAGCTTCTCTTTCAACTCCTGAAAGCTTGCCTCGCACTACTCATTCCATTTGAAGTTCACATTTTTCTTGGTCAGACCAGTGAGCGGCACGGTTAGCTGAGCGTAGCCCTGAATGAACCTCCTCTAGTATCCAGTTTGTCCAAGGAAACTCCTGATTTCCTTCACTGCAGTAGGCCTTGCCCAATCCTTCACTGCCTCTATCTTCTGCGGATCAGTTGCCACTCCCTCCTTAGAAAGGATGTGACCTAGGAATGCCACTTCAGATTTCCAAAAATCACACTTGGACAACTTGTCATACAACTCATGCTCCTGGAGCTTCTTCAAAACTGCAGATAGATGCACTGTGTGCTCCTCCTCCAACTTGGAGTACACAAGGATATCGTCGATAAACACCACAACGAAAGAATCAATAAACGGCCTCAGAACTCTGTTCATCATATCCATGAAGATTGCAGGTGCATTCGTCACTCCAAACGGTATAACTAAGAATTCGTAATGCCCGTGTTGAGTTCTGAATGCAGTCTTATGCACATCTTTAGTCTTCACTCGAACCTGATGGTATCCTGATCGAAGATCTATTTTGGAGAAAACAGCTGCACTTTGTAGATGATCGAACAAGTCATCAATTCATGGAATCGGATATTTGTTCTGAACGGTGACCTTATTTAGCTCTCGGTAATCGATGCACATCCTCATCGAACCATCCTTTTTCTTTACCAACAGCACCGGTGCTCCCCAAGGCGACACACTCAGTTGAATAAAGCCTTTCTCCAATAGTTCCTCAATCTGCCGTTTGATCTCATTCTGCTCTACCGGCACCATCCTATACGGTGCCTTGGAAATGGGTGCGCTCCATGGCTGAATAGTGATGCTGAACTCTACATCACAATGAGGGGGTAACCCAGGTAAATCTTCTAAGAATACGGTCCGGTAATCCCGAACCAGTGGAATTTGCTGCACCTCTGCAGGAACCTCCTTCCTGCTGATGGCTCGATCTAAACCTAAACATCTCTTCTTCCCTTGGAAAGTGACTTCAGGACCACCTGGAGTCTTCACTATTACTTCCTTGGTCTTGCACTCGATGTTTGCACTGTACACCGACATCCAATCAATGCCAATGATAACATCGGCTCCACAGATATTCAGCTCGATCAGATCAATCTCAAAAATTCTGTCCCCTATCTCGATCTCGCAGTCCGCATAGTACCGATCAGTTGTTGAAGTCTCCCCTGATGGAGTAGCTACTACCAAGACCTTGCCTAGAAGACCTTCGGTTCAACTCCCAAAACTTTAGCAAACTTAGGTGATACAAAAGTGTGAGAGGACCCAGTATCGAACAAAACAACACCTTACTTTCCATTCAAATAAAGTTTTCCTGTTACATAACACACATTCGTTTCATAACAGTTCACTAAATAAAGCAGGAAAAGAGAACAACAGAAAACACTTCTAAACATCCTTCTTCGTACCAGTGATGACGTGATCTACTTCATCAGCGTCAGCTTTAGTCAGGCATATACTCACCCCTACTGGTATGGCTTCTTCCCGGTCTGCTGAGCTGGTCCGTTACGGACGATATCCTGCAGCTTTGGGCAATGAAACTTGTAGTGGAATGTCTCTCCATAGTTGAAACAAGTCACAGGAGGTCTCACCTAAGCAATCCCGGGTCTTCCTGCCACACTGACAGCGTTCGCCCCAGTCAATTTGAACCTTTGAGTCGGCGGCTGTCCCCTGACATTTTCGGCAACTGCGGGCCTCTTCTCCATATTCCAGTTGTTCCTCCGATCCTGAATAGTATGGAACTGTTCTATATCCACCTTAGTGGCTGCAGCTCATTTGACCAACTTGTCAAACCTCCTGATGCCGAGGGGTATCATCCGTGATCTCAGACTTGGCCTTAAACCATGCTCGATTTTTCGAGCCTTCTTTGCCTCGTGCATCACCAGTTTGGGAGCATACCTTGAGAGCTGAGTGAACCTTGTCTCATACTCCCTAACCGACATGTCGCCCTACTGCAGCGCCAGAAATTCCATGGCCTTCTTCTCCGGGATGTCTGATGGAAAATAATGACTACGGAACTCCTCCAATAATTCCTTCCAGCCAAGAACAATATCTCCTGTCGTCTGCTTCATTGACTGCCACCACACACTGCATCCTTCTTGAACTGCAGTGCAGCCAACTTCACCTTGCTGCCCTCCGGAGTCTCCAAGAGTTCGAAGATAGTCTGTACCTGTCGGATCCAGTTGTCAGCCGCACAGGGTCTGACCTCCCCTCAAACATGGGTGGTTTCATCCGCTTGAATGATTTTCCAAGTTTGATTGCTTCGGGTACTGGATTCACAGGCATCCTCCCCTAGTTCTCATTTATGGCAACGACATTGAGTGTCTGATATACCCTCGCTAGCTCCGTTTCCAAGTCCACCTTTCTCCGCTTGTCCAGCCATATTCTGATGCAAAAGATCAATTAAATTCGAAGTAGAAAACATGAATTTAAATCAACTCTTCATTTCATTAAATTTCAAACTTTATACATTCGAATTTAAAATATTTCTGACATCAAATGAAAGCAGTAAGAAGATACAATATTATAGTTCCTACGGTTTCTTTGATTTAAAAATCACAATTGTATTTTTCATTTATCTTTCGAATGCATACATTACCCAATTTAGTGAATAAAATCCATAAATAAACACACTTTAATTTTTCTTCATACAAAAATTTATTTTATAACCTAAATAGAATTCTCTCATAGAATTAATCACATCTTTATTCACACAAATATCAACTCTATGGAGTTCTCTAAAGAGTCTCTACTCAATTTTGCCTCTAAATCTCATTTTATTTGACCAAAATAATGTAGACATATTTTTTCATGAGTCTATATATTTTTATAATAATTATAGTATTTTTCTTAATTAAAAAAAAACATTTGAAACTATTCTTAATGAGATTGAAATATTTCATCTGTGGAGACAGTGATAGTCGACTGTTGAGATAGGCCAGTCGACTGTCCTACGAGGATTTAAGACTCGAAAACCAACAATCAAGACAGTGACAGTCGACTATTGAAACATAGTCAGTCGGCTGTCTTGCGAAGATTTAAAACTCGAAAAGCCAACAGTCAAGACAGTGATAGTCGACTATTGTAACATAGTCGGTCGTTTGCCCTGCGAAGATTTAAAACTCGAAATGCCAACAGTCAAGACAGTGACGGTTGACTATTGTAACATAGTCGGTCGACTGCCCTGCAAGGATTTAAAACTCGAAAGCCAACGGTCAAGACAGTGACAGTCGACTATTGTAACATAGTCGGTCGACTGCCCTGCGAAGATTTAAAACTTGAAATTCAGTACCTAATAGTCGACTGTCGACTCTAGTTCGGTCGACTGTCAGTTGTATCAGGTTGCAGTTAAAGTGGATTATGAGTATATTTTCGACATTGAAATGCAACGAAACTTCTTCATAATATGGCACTACAAGTATCCAAAAATCTCTTTTTCTTATTTCTGTTAGTGTGCAAGCATTTCTACAACAAAATTTCTCTTTTTCCATACTATTATTAGGTCAATTTAGGCAATTCACATTTCCATGATTCTCATTCAATTAACTAGTCACACAAGCACAATTTTCTTAATCTAGCACATATCAAAACAAAATATTCATGCTAGCATGGTAATTCCTAAGAGAATAATCATAATTTGCATTAATTCACATCTATTTTAACAAGCAATCACACCATTTGCATTTTGTCTCATTTTCATAACATATGGCTAAATTAATTAGAGTTTTCCTCTCAATTTTATCAAATAATCCCCTAGCATGATGTCTAGCTAGAACTTCGAGAAAATCAACCACCTTTAATGGAGAGAAAACAACGAGAACTCCTAAAAGATCTCCTAGATAGAACAAGGGAAGCATTCTCCTCCTAATTTGAGCCACCAATTTGACATCTCCTCCCAGCTTGATGGTACTTCAACTCCCTCTTCTTGCTCCAATGGTAGGCCGGCCTAGCTTGGGAAGGGAACACACACAACAAGCACTCAATCTTTTAACTCACAACACACCTAATCTTTTACTCACAATTTTGTCTTTCTTTCTTTCTTTCTATTCTTTTCAATTCTTTTCAATTCTTATCAATTCTTTTTCAGTTCTTTTTCAAGTGCAAAATATGAATGAGTGAGGGGGGTATTTATATAAATTTAGAGTACAAATGGAAGGCTGGGATTAGTCCAAATGGTTAAGGATCAAAGGCCAAGATGAATTGGGGAGTTGTAGCAACTACCCATGATGCAACAACCACCTCCCCACTTCACCGATGTCTCCCTCTCCCTTTGGAGAAATTCGGCCTACACAAGGTGCATTTGCACGTGCTAGTGCAATGCACATGCAAACTAGTACCCCCCACTTATAAGTTGTTCATGTAATAATATTAGTTGTCCACTAAATTAGTCTACACTACAGGTTAGTTTATTCGAAAGGGAAAATTAAATTAATGGGCTCAACAATGGGCCAATTAACCATGGGCTTTTAATAAAATAATTAATTAATTAATTATAGTGGGCTAGAAAGAGATAATTAGACCTAGGATTTAATTAGGCTTTTAAAAGTAGGCTTTTTATAAATAAAGACAATAATTACTTGTTCATGCTATAAAGAATTTTTTGTCTGAAAATGCATAAGAAATTATACGTGCAAAACACGTAAAATCACAAACTCTTCATAAATAAAAATTTAGGGTGTTACATTTACAAAACACAGCGAAATTTAAATATTTTGAATTACAACTTTTTTACAACACAACGGTATTTAAAAGTACCATAAATACATTTTTTTCTCTTTACAATCATTCCCTTTGCAAGATATGCATAAACATTTAACATTCTACCACGTGCTCCCAATTTCGTACTAATGGTATCTACCTGTAAAACATGAGGCTAGAGATATCCCTAACCCCCAAACTACAAGGGCCAGCCATAACGATGTGAGTGATATTTAAAGAAAATACAAACTTAAATGGAAACATAAAGAATAAAATCATAATTCAACAAGTGAAACATATTAACACAGTAATAACAGATGGAACATGAAATAATAATAAGTGAAGCATAAATCATCAAGTGAAACTAGGCTAAGTGTCAAGTGTAAGAAAACAGAGAAACAAGCATGCTTAATAAGTTAAGAAATACAAATGCTTATGATGATTTTCAATGCATACTTGTCGGATTCTATGCATCCCACTCTACCTATGTCTGGAACAATCCCTTATCGTTCTCCACTTTATAGGGTTTAATCCCTCATTATGCAACTAATCCTACTACGGTGATAGACACAAGATCTAGAATACTCTGCGAATAGGCCTACGCCCCGGTATCTACCCGCCAGACTAGCGCCATCGACACGCAAGCATCATATAAGCATTGCTCTAACCCCGGAGAATCACCTCCCTACCATGTACCCCGCGAACAGGCCTGCCAAACATCGACGCCCGGATACACGATACATTTTGTGAATAGGCCTGCCGACCATCGACGTGCGAATATACCGTACGTTCCATAAATAGGCCTGCCGACCATCGACACGAGAACATACCAAAACCGTCTCACCTCTAGACATTCCATGAATATGCCTGCTGACCATAGATGCGCGAACATACTAGAGAGATACAACATATACACAATCCCGGAATACACCCGTGTGACTGGCAACAGAGCCCATACTTACATTTCTCAAGATCTATTACATCTCCATTAGTGTATGTCCTTATATTTATTATGTTTAATTAATTAATTAGAATACAGTCTCTCTAGAGTTGATGTACCCAACCGGACTTAACACAACTAAACCAAGAACGAAGATCCCAACTGGTCAACTTCCACAAAAATCTTATCTGCCGATATACAATGTTCCCACTCCATCTCTAGATTCTCACAACCCAAAGTATCATTAATAGTCTTTCTAGGGTCCACATCATAACACTAAGTCTCAAATCAAACCCATCTTGGTTTCTATTATACAAAAATACTGTTCATTAATTACATTCCTTTTAATCAACTAATATTGCCATGAGAATTCGTTTATATGTATGGAAGCACATTTCATCTATGAAAATATAAATTTTTATAAAATCTGAAAATTATAAGATTTCGTTACTCAAAACAGTACACTCTAAAGTAAATATTTAATTCTGAAAAATTCACTTAAATTCGGCACATAACAAGGAATCCACCAAAAAAATCTGGGTTCAATGAAATTAATTTAAACGGTTGATATTCAATAAAATCCTGAAAACTATCTTTCATTCAAAAATCTGAAAATTACATTATTTTGTTCATCAAAACAGTACATTCTATAGTCGATATTAAATTCTAGAAAAAACAATTTTAAATTCAGCACATAACGAGGAATTCACCATAAAAATCTGGGCTCAAATAAACTAATTTAAAGGGTTCATATTTAGTAAATTCTGAAAACTAACAGTTATTTTGAAAATCTGAAACTACGATAGTACTGTAGAACCCCGTATTTTCAAATATTATTTGAAAATTAATTTAAATGATTTTCTGGAGATTTAATGAATATTTTCAAAAAAAATTAACTTTTGTACACGTACAAATACCTTTTTAGAAGTTTGAAAAATTAAGTTTTCTTTGTGGAAAATCATTATTTAATATTTGAGATTTATTTAGTATTTTTCCAGATCTTTCTGAAATTATTTGGAACTATTTGCAATTTTTGAGAAAAGAAGGACCTTTTTGCAAAATTGACATTTTTAGGGGCTAAAGTGCAAAATGTACATTCTGGACGTTTTGAACAGTATTGATTGAAATTTAGAGTTGATATTTTCTTTTAAATCCAAATTTAAATGAGTTTTGATGGAATTTCCAAAGAATGACCTATATATGTAAATTGTATTTTGGAAAAGGATTATTTTGCAAAAATGGGTGAAACCCTAAAACCTATTTCCGGATTGTTTAAATAGTTTTTCTCCAGCCGTCATTTACTGGTAATACAGAATTTTGAGATCTTATTTAGGTGGAGAAAGGCGATTTTTGGATCTAGCAAAAAGGATGAACTTTTCGTGAACTTTTTCCAACTAAAACGTGAGTGATATGAACTTTGTTTTGTGATTTGACTTATGTGAATGATTGTTTTGTTGTTTGTTTGATATGTATGTTTATTTGGTGTATTTCGTATGAGAACGATGCAATGGTTATTGTTGTATTATGTATGTGAAATCTATGAACGTTTAGTAGATCTTGATTGATGAATCCTTTATTGCTTGAAAACATGTTTAAGATTTGAGTATGGTTGTGATAATCAGGGATCGGATGGATGAACATCTGGATCTCGTGAATACAAATCAGATTTGGTTTTGGGTTGTGGAAGGAATTCAGTATTGAGAAATCCTAATGGAAGAATTAGGAGTTTAGAACATAAGAATTGAGTTTTGAGATATTGGTTGATTTGAGGAAACACATCCATAATGAGGATTATTGGAGATTATCGTTTTAGTCGAATACAAATTATTTTAGTAAACCATGATTGCTTTGGAAAACCCTAATTTTGATTATCACGAATAGCCAAAACCTTGCAGACTGAAGGCCGACAGTCGACTGGTAGACTATTGAGTCGACTGGTACGACCCAGCTGCTGTATCTTTAGTTTTTCTTGAAAATCCATTCTGGACAGTCGACTTAGACCCTATACAGTCGACTAGTACACTTAGAAACTATTTTTCAAAGTTATCGTAGATTTTTCTCTGGTAAGTCGACTTATGACCTTTTAAGTCGACTTATATTGTATTTTAAGTCAACTTATGACTTTGCAAGTCGACTTATAACACTTAGAATGTTTTCTTAAAGATTTCTGGAATTTCTCTCTGGTAAGTCAACTTATGTTTTTATAAGTCGACTTATGTTCTTATAAGTCGACTTATATCTCCTTTAAGTCGACTTATGTTTTCTATAAGTCTATTTATGATTTGGTAAGTCAACTTATGATTTTTATAAGTCATCTTATATTGTTGGTAAGTCAACTTATGATTTTTATAAGTCATCTTATATTGTTGGTAAGTCAACTTATGATTTTTATAAGTCATCTTATATTGTTGGTAAGTCAACTTATGACTCTTATAAGTCAACTTATAATACTTAACTTATTTCCTTAAAATTACTGAATTTCCCTCTGGACAGTCGACTGGTGACCTTTTGCAGTCGACTGATACTGATATTTTTCTAAGGTGTTTTGATGTTCTTTAAACGACTATTTCTTTAAACGTTTTGGATCTATAACCTACCCTTATAAATATTATTCTTCTGTAGAACATATGTTTTCAATATATTTTATTGATTTGGATTATGGAATTTAGTAAAGACTTGGGATTGTTGAGTGGAGAGATTTCTCCTTTGACCGTTTAACGATGGATTAGTGAATTATGGACATATTGAGATTTATTGATAGATAGGTATATTCTGCGGTGTGAGAGTCATTAAACTCTGGGGTTGGGTATATTCTGCGGTGTGAGAATCACTGTTAGTGATTGAATACTGGGTATCCGATCTGCGGTGTTGAGAGTGACTGAATACCGGGTATCCGATCTGTAATATTGAGATTTATTAATAGATGGATATATTCTGCGGTGTGAGAGTCAATAAACTCTGGGGTTGGGTATATTCTGCGGTGTGAGAATCACTGTTAGTGATTGAATACCGGGTATCCGATTTGCGGTGTTGAGAGTGACTGAATACCGGGTATCCGATCTGTAATATTGAGATTTATTGATAGATGGGTATATTTTGCAGTGTGAGAGTCATTAAACTCTGGGGTTGGGTATATTCTGCGGTGTGAGAATCACTGTTAGTGATTGAATACCGGGTATCCGATCTGCGATGTTGAGAGTGACTGAATACCGGGTATCCGATCTGTAATATTGAGATTTATTGATAGATGGGTATATTCTGCAGTGTGAGAGTCGTTGATCTCTGGGGTTGGGTATACTCTGCGGTGTTGAGAATCACTGTTAGTGATTGATAACCTAGTGTCCAATCTGCAGTGTTGAGAATGACTGATAACCGGGTATCCGATCTGTGGTATTGAAATGACCGATAACCAAATATTGGCAGCGAACAGTCGACTGGTCCTTTAAGCAGTCGACTGTACTGCACAATTGAGCCGTACTTGTTGAGAATGATTCTTCTAACACTTGGTTAAGCTACACTTGATGTTTTCATGTTTCCTGTCATTTCTTACTTTACAATACATGTTTAGTATATGTTCTCTCGTTCAGTACAGGTTGTTTAAGAATCCGTGCTTAATGTTTATTTATGTTGTTTGTTTGTTTATATCACTCACACCATTTATGGCTGACCCCTTTAGTTTTGGGGATTAGGGATCATCTCTAGCCTCATGTGTTGCAGGTTGTTGCTTAGAGTTTGGGGGTTTGCACGCTTGAGTTAGCTTTGGAGATTATGAGTAATGTGATAGAGCCTTGTGTAATTTTTGTAAAGAGAAGTGTTGTAAAAAGAATGTTTTTAATTCAAGGTGTTTGTATTTCTGCTGCATTTGAAAAAGATTGTTGTAATAAAAGTTGGAAGAAAATTATTTGTGTTTTTGAGCTATGTGTACTATTACATTGAAGTGGATGCTGGGATTGTGCCACGTATTTTCTAAGTTATCATATTAGAAATTCGGGGCGCTACAAGTACAGTGGTAGAAATTACATATTTTACAATCTTGGAGTCGGATTGAGGGTCGTCAGATGTTCTGGAAAATTATTAAATTTCTATTTATAAGTTTTAGGTAATATCATCAGTAATTAAGTCGAAATCTCATTCCAAACTGAAACAGACAGCAGTCTAGACTTTACAATGTCTTCGAAATCCCATCCATACTCGATCAAACCACTTATATAATATTTGTTTAAACCATATATAGATGCTCCCATGAGTATACTAGAGTCCCCCATACATAGCACACAAAATCACGCTTGAAAACCACACGAAAAAACCATGAAATGATCGAATATACCACGAAAACAACAGCCTACAAGCTACGGGTTGAACAGTACCCGCAGTTAGTAACCAATAGTAACCCTTGGTACTGTTCACTCAAGCCTCCCACTGCCCTAACCTAGGGTTCAATCCTCCTAACCCTAGCCCCCAATGTTTTTGAATGTATTTCATCTATAATTCTTTCCATGTACTCTTTGCATGCACAAATAATAAGGGTTCATCATCAAGAATTTTATTTCCATCAAAACAGAGATTAAACATTAAAAATCATCTTTTAATCTTTTTAAACATGACCTTGAATTAACCATCGAGATTCAACCACTACAATCACCTATATTCTCATTATGTTTATTTCTTTAAGCAAAATATCAATATTTCAATCATAAACCACTTTATCCGAAATAAGTTACTTTCCATCCATACAACAATTATTCAAACCCCAATATTAAGTTTCAATTTTGATAATTAAAAACAACGAATAACATGGAAAGATCTCAACTTTATAATCAATCAAGCATGAATTTAAGAGCTTACAACAAGTTCTAATTATCTCTACATATTTTTACCATCTACAATTAAATCTATAGATCGCAAGTTAAAATTTTCATCCATCATCAATATTTAACATTCAAAATTAGTGAAACATGATCATCTCTCAAAAAGATTGCATCTTTAGTTCATGTAAACATCTAGAAGTTCATTCATCATGCATTGCAACCATCAAGATTAAACTATCAAAACATAGATCTACAAATTCACAACAAGCCCTTGCATGATCTCTACTAGTATTCATCATGGTAACATAAGTAAAACACATCAAGAGATGAGAAGTATCACTAACCTCAAAGAAGATCAACTTGAAGAACAATAGTAGTAATAAAGAAAAAGCCTTCTCCTCCTTGCGAAAATCCAAGATCCAACTCCAAGAAAATAACGAAAAAATAAAGTTTTTGTGTTCACAATAGTAGGACGGCTGTTGCTGCTGTAGATATAGGCCGGGATATGATTTTTTTAAGGTTTTACAAGAGTTTACAAAATACTCAAGAAAATATTTATTTACATATATGGATCTTTCCAATTATTAGTTAACCAAATCAAATCAATTAAAATAGAAATTAAATCCCCTAATATGTGCAGCCGAGAAAATTCGAAATCTGGAGTTTTTACTCTAAGTGGCGATTTTGCATAAAAGTCCTTCTCTTTGTAATATTTGCAGACAAGCAATAAAATATTAGTAAAAACCCAGAAAAACTAGAATTATTATCTAAAAATAAAGATTAGATTTTCCAAATAAAATTTCTGATTTTTACTCTCCAGGATGAATATTTGCAATAAAGTTCCTAACAATCCTAAAATTGTGTAATTATATATTTATTCAATTAAATCAATAAAAATCAATCAAATATGGATATAATCTAATTCCTTAGATTCTTCTACCGAATATATGGCCCTAAATGCAGCCAAATAATTTTTAAGTTCAATTTTCACCCCTAAACGACTTTTTACAAAAAAAAACCCATTTCTTTCAAAAATTTACAAAAGTAGTTTTCTTTATTCAGAAATTCCCAAAAATTCAAATATACCCAATAACAAATAACAGAATTTGTTCATTAAGTTATAGTTCTAAATTCACACTTCGAAAATATTTGCACGTGTGAAAATGTCAATTTTACGAAAGTTCAAAATAATTCAAAAAATTGATTTTAAAATTATTTATTAATTCAAGATATTGTATTAAAAATTACGGGGCATTACACTTCATATGGTTTTTATAGATCTAGAAAAACATATGATAAAGTTTCTAGAGACATAGTATGGTGGGTGTTAAATAATAAAAGAGTAACTATTCAGTATATTGAGGTAATTAAGGATATGTATGACAGGGAAACGTCCACAATTAGAACAACCACAAAAGTGACCAATAATTTTCCTATTACAGTAGGTTTGCACCAAGGTTCTGCTTTAAGCCCCTACCTCTTTACTTTGGTTATGGATGAATTGACGTGAGGAGTACAAGATGAAGTGCCTTGGTGTATGCTTTTTGCTGATAACATCATCTTAGTGGACGAGACTATAGTGGGAGTTAATGCTAAATTAGAATTGTGGAGAGAAATTTTGGAAGCTAGAAGCTTTAGGATAAGCAAAACTAAAATAGAGTATATGGAGTGTAATTTTAGTGATATTCGGAACACAACTGAGCAAGTAGTGAAGCTTGATGGCCAAGAGATACCTAAGAGAGACCGTTTCTGATATTTAGGGTCAATTATACAAAGAGATGTGGAGATTTATGATGATGTTATACATAGGATCTAAGTGCGGTGGCTTAAGTGGAGAAGTGTCAGTGGTGTTTTGTGTGACAAACATATACCTTTGATGTTGAAGGAAAATTTTTTTAGGACGGCTGTTAGATTAGCAATAATGTATGGAGCAGAGTGTTAGGCAATAAAGAAACAACATGTCCAAAAAATGAGTGTAGCAGAGATGAGGATGCTAAGATGGATGTGTGGTAAAACAAGGAAGGATAGAATTAGAAACAAGCATATACGAGACATGTTAAAGGTAGCTCCAATCCAAGATAAGTTAAGAGAGAATTGCCTCAGGTGATTTAGACATGTCACACGTAGACCTAGTAGTGCCCCCCGTTAGAAAGTGTGATTTGATAAGTTCTGATGGTAGAGTTAGGGTTAGAGGAAGACCTAAACTAATTTGGGTGGAAATGGTGAAAATAAATATGATAGCTTGTGACCTAACAGAAGATTGCGCTAAACCGAGCAGAATGGAAAACCAGGATTCATGTAGCTGACCCTAACTAGTTGGAAAAAACGATTTGCTGTTTTTGTTGTTGTTGTTGTTGTAGAAGCTTTAAGATCTGTGCTGAAATCGTACGCTGCTGATTTGGTGCGATTTTTACCATTATCAGTGACGGACTCAAGTTTATTTGAGTCGAACATAAGCATGAGTGATATGGGTAAAAATAGAACTAAATTAGGACCGTTCAATGGGTATGAATCTTAAAGCTCTCAGGAGTAAAACAGTAATTTCACCTATAAACGGGTCCATGAATGGAAATAGGGTCTCTTTCAAGCCCGACAATCCATTAACCAATCTGTCCAACTGGGTTTTGTTTCCAGCACAATGAGAATGGGTCCAAGTTGTTTAAACACGATTTAAACCCATGATTATCCATAAGAGGTGGTTTAAAAACCATATCTCTTATCTCGAAGGAGGTTTAAACTATCCTCAACAACTCTTATCTCTTCATGAAGAATCATGAAGAGATAACTTATTCAATCCAAAACACTGAGAAGTATCGATAAATCGTTATTTTGAAACTAACCAAAGCGACTATAAAGACTCCCCTACATTCACCAAAAATAGGTAATTCGTATTTTCTCCACAAAAAGCCCTTTTAAAGTCTTCTTGATTTCTAACTTCAGTGTCGGAGGTTATGTACCCAGGATCAACCCCTATGTCTCAGACTTTTTGCAGGTCAGCAGAGGCGATCGTCACCACACGAATTGATTTCTACAGCGCAAACGAGTCAAATCGTCAAGTCAATCGCAGTTAAAGGCAGTCAACATCAATAAAAGTCAAAAGGTTAAGTTCTTGAAAGTTCCTCCAAAGAATCCACATCATCTGGTTGCTCCCACACTGAAATAAGCAGTAACAAATTGGCACCGTCTGTGGAAAGAGTAGAGAAAATCCGGCCAAACTTTAGTGGTAAAAATTATTTTTCAACATGCCTCTTAAGGGGAAAGGCAAGGTAGCGACCTCAAGCCGACGAGCCAACCCTCTTTCTCTACCTCCTCCTCTTGAGGACCATCCTCCCACCTTCCGACAACTGCAACTTCAGTAAGAGGAGCCCCTCCTTTAACAGGTCCAGCCTCCACCTAAAGAAGCTGCACCGAGGGGTCTCGTCGGAATCATCCCGAACAACCCGTAAGGCCCTTTGTTTAAAATAGAGGATCAATTTACACCTCTACCCCTTCCACACTCCCTATACTACAACCTAAAATTCGTTAGGTCATCGTCAGTCGCCAGCAAGGGTTCGCCAGCAAGGGTCCGACCTCCGAACCCATCTTAACGAAAGGAGAGCTCGTGAAGAACGCTCCCATACGGAGCAACAGGGGAGCCGGAGAAGCCCTTCCCCTTGGAGACCAAGATCTAGGAGAGTGCCCTCTCCAAGGGGGTGCAAAAGAACTTCATCTCCTATAAGACGAAGGAGATCCCCCTCCACTAGGGGGCGAAGGGATCGCCATTCACCAAGAGACCATTGGAAAACTCCCCCTTGAGCGGTAAGACGTCCGACTACAACTAGCAGGATAGCACCTAGGACAATAAGGGATGAGGCAGTGCCCGTCACTAGAGCCGAGCTCCAAGAACTCATAGACGAAATCCTTCAGGCCGTCAGTATAATTCCTCCCAAGACGCAACAACCCAGTCCTCACCGCTCTACTCTTCCGCAATGTGAAGATTCACATGGTTCACAAGATCTGACCAGCAGGAGAACGTAGTCTTGCGACCTCTTCGAAAGTTGGAAGACTACCTAGCATCACTGAAGAAGGTAGAAGCATAACAAGAGGGAAGATACCGTCCTGTCAGACCTCCCTTCTCCAAGAAAATTATCGAGGCCCCCTCTCTATTAACTTCAAGGTCCCAACGTTTGAGCCGTATAACGAGGAGACTAGTCCAGTAGATCACATTGAGAGTTTTAAAACTCTAATGACGATCCACCAAGCATCTGACTCCCTCATGTGCAAGACTTTCCCGACCACCTTGAAGGGCTTTGGACGAGAATGGTTCTCTTGCCTTTCTCCGGGCTCTATATTTTTCTTCGACCAGCTTGAGGAGCTCTTCCTCACACACTTCATCACCAGTCGCAAGTTGGAGAAGACCAGTGCTTCCATATTAGATCTCAAGCGAAGGGACGGGGAGCCCCTCAAGTGTTATGTCCAGCGCTTCTCGGTTGAGTCTAGATCATTACCTTCACTCGATTTTACGGTGGCAATGGCTGCGTTCTGATATAATGTCAAACATAATGACCTCAATGCTTCCTTCATCAAGAAACATCCCCAAGACATATCTGATTTACTTCGAAGAGTCGAGAAGTATATCCGAGTCGAAGAAGCAATACGCGCCCAAGGGCAGAAGGTGCCTTTGTCCGGGAACAAATGGAAAGGCTCTAACGAAGATGAACCCCGAAAATCCCAAAAGGATGCCACGGGTCTGCAACGCCCGCCTCCCGTGCCTCGTTTTGAGAAGTAGACCCCACTAAATGAAAGCATATCCGTCATCCTCATGGAGGTCGGAAAGGACGAAAACCATCGACCTCCCCCTAAGATGAATGCCCCAAGCAAGCAACGGGATAAAACCAAGTAGTGTACCGTTCACAAAGATCATGGTCACCTTACAGATGATTGCCAAGCCTTGAAGGATGAGGTAGAGGCATTTCTCTGACGATGATACCTCGCCAAATTTTCTCAAACAAATGACACCGAACCTCCTCTGCCTACAAAACCAACAAGCAAGTGGGGAGGCCAACTGAGTCCTAGGGATTGGGGCAGATGGAGATATTTCATGCTATCCACGGAGGACCCATGGGGGGAGCCTCTAGCATGTCAAGAAAAGAATTTGTTCGAGAGGTAAACTCAGTGCACAACATCTCTCCTTCGAAAAGCCTAGGAGCTACCATCACCTTCTGGGATCAAGACCTGCAAGGTGTCCGAACACCTCACTGTAACACTCGTGATCAGCATGTGTACGGAAAACCATGAAGTGCACCGAGTTTTAGTCGATAACAGTAGTTCAGTCAATATACTCTTCCTGAATGTGTTCGAAGGCCTTAAGCTTAAGCAAGGCCACCTTAAGCCTGCCAGGTACACCCTCCATAGATTCTCTGGGGCCCCCGTGATGATCGACAGAATTGTAACCCTTGACGTAACTTTAGGGAAGGCTCTGGCTACTCGCACAGAAGCATTGGACTTTATGGTGGTAGATATAAAGTCCTCCTACAATGCTATATTCGGCCTCCCAGGGTTAGCTGCCCTCCAGGAAATCGCCTCGAAGTAGGGGAAGTCAAGGGAAATCAGGAAGCTGCTCAGGCATACTACACTACTACAAGGGTGGCTCGGTTCTTCCCCTTGATGCCCTGGAACTCCCCCTTGATATGGGACAAGCAAGCTCTGAACCCATGGACGAATTAGTAGAAATCCCTTCCTCCGAAGAGAATAAAGCTAATTGTTTCCAGGTGAGCGAGGCAATCCCCTGCCAAGTCAAGAAGAAACACATTGCCTACATCAGGGGTAATCGGGACCTCTTTGCTTGGATAGCTGAAGATATGTTGGGCATTGCCGAGGACTTAATTTTGCACCCTTTAAGTGTGAATCTGGAAGCCAAGCCTGTTCAGCAGAAGCGCCACAAATTTGTGCCCGAAAGACAACAAGCCATCAAAGAAGATGTTGAGAAGCTCCTAGCTGTCCAATTCATCGAAGAGGTTAGTTACCCCAAGTGGCTAGCCAATGTCATAATGGTCAAGAAGGCCAATGGCAAGTGGAGAATTTTCATATACTTCACTGACGTCAACAAAGCATGTCCGAAGGATCCCTTCCTTGTGTCGAGCATAAATGCCTTGATGAATGTCACCTCAGGAAATAAGTTATTAAGCTTTATGGATGCTTTTTTGGTATATAATCAAATCTTAATGTTCCTGCCAGACATCCCGAAGACATCCTTCATCACCGATTAGGGGCTCTTTTGCTATCGAGTTATGCCATTCAGTCTGAAGAATGTTGGAGCTACATATCAACATTTGGTGAACCAAATCTTTAGAGAACAGATCCGCCGTAACATGGAAGTATATGTGGATGATATGCTCTTGAAAGGCCTTAGGAAAGAGGACCATGTAGCCAACCTTCAATAAGCATTTAATGTACTCCGGATCAACAACATGAGGCTGAACCCCTCGAAAAGTGCCTTCAGGGTTGCCTCAGAGAAGTTCTTGGGATTTATGTTGAGTCAGAGAGGAATTGAAGCCAATCCTGAGAAGATGAAAGCCATCCTCGACATGTCTGCTCCAACCATGATCAAAGAAGTTTAGAAGCTTACTGGCTGCATCGCCGCCGTCGGACGCTTCCTATCCAAATCAGGGAAGAAGTGCCTCCCTTTCTTTAAAACTCTTCGGGGAGCAAAAAATTTCGAGTGGGGGAAAGAGCAGCAAACAAAATTTTGAAAGCATCCAAGAACACCTCACCCATCCTCCCATCTTAATCAAGCCTATACCCGGAGAAACCCTCTACCTATACCTGGATGACTCGGATCTAACCCTTAGTGTTGTGTTGGTGAGAGAAGAAGATCGGGTATAGAAGTCGAACTACTATGTAAATAAGGTACTCCATGACATTGAACTGCAGTACTCGAAGATGGAGAAGATGGCCTATGCCCTAGTGTACTTTCAAGCACATTCCATATGAGTCCTCACCGATCTACCACTCAAGCAAATCGTCCACAAACCTGAAAGCTTGGGGAGACTCATGAAGTGGTCAACTGAGTTAGGCCAACATGATATCACCTATTGCCCCAGAACCACAATTAAGGCCCAAGCTTTAGCCGAATTCATCTTCGAAACCACAATCTCCGATCCTCCCGAGGAAGGAGATAACCCCCCACAGTGGGGGGGTCCTCTTACCTCGAAGGGAGCAAAGATGGGGTTATCTTGATTGGTCAGCAGCTTCTACCCGAACTCAAAAGCCCTAATGAGTTCATCCTGAAATACTCGCTACGCCTTAGTCTTCAAGCATCTAATAATGAATCCAAGCATGAAGACCTGATTACCAGCCTCCTTCTAAGAAAAAAGGCGGGGGCGGAAAGAGTCAGAGTATTCATTGACTCCCAATTAGTGGTGAACAAGATCTAAGGAGAATATGAAGTGAGGGATGACCATATGGTCAAAGTCAAAGTCATGTAAAAAAGATCATGTCAACCTTCAAAGAAGTCAAAGTCACCTGCATTCCGCGAGAAGAAAATGGGAAAGCAGATGCTCTCTCCAAGCTCACCTCCTCATCATTTGACGAACTCGACCACACTGTGCTGATTGAGGTCCTACTCTGACCAAGTATTGAAGAAGAGACACTGGAGCCCATGCCTAAAGCCCCTAGAGCACCCGCAGATGGTTGGATGAAACTCTTGGTCTATTTCCGTGATAAAGGGATCCTCCCTCGGATGGAAAAGAATCGAGTAAGGGCTCAAAGATACATACTCGTAGGAGGAGTCATCTACAAGCTATCCTAGTAATATCCCGGTCGGATATTATATTTGTATTATTATTATTTTTAAAATTAAAATATTTTTATGGAAATTTCTTGGTTTTACTAATAAAAAGTTATCTGTAAATATATACTAGTAAGTATATATATATGTATAGTATTGGTTTTGTGCACTTGTACAAAATCCTGTAAATGTGTTTTTGAGAAAATGTCTGTAAAACCTCGAGTTGGTATTAAAAATTATTATTTTATTATTATTTTCAGAATTGAAATTTTTTTGGTGGATATTACCCGGTTTTGTTAACAAACATCATCATCTACATGTATACCAGTCCGTATGTATATGTGTTATATCATTTTGGTACTGGAATCTTCCGAGCCGATAATAAAATTTATTTTAATTATTATTTTCGAAATTAATTTATTTTTATATGGATTGTGTGGTTTAACAAACAAAAAATAATGGTATACATATTAATATATACGTATGCGTATTGTATCGATTTCGTACGTTTGTACAAATCGTGTAGTATGTGTTTTGGACAAAAATAACTTATTTTTGTCATGATTAATCAAAAATCTAGGATTTATTTTTTAGGTTTAACTTAGGGTTTAGAATTAATGGAAATACAAGGGATTAATAGGTGTGTTTCTATTAGAACCCTCCTCCACCTCACCCCTCCACCTCACCCCTCCACCTCATCAAGTTTGGCCGGCCACCCCTTGATCCAAGGAGGATTTTGCAAAAATCCCTTGGTGTATTTGCACCCTCACCCTCTCTCATTCCTCCTATAAGTACCCCCCCCCCCTTCACCTCTTGCCTCATTTGCCAAAAGGAAAAAAATAGAGAGGAAAAGAAAGAGAGAAAGAAACCCTAACTAGAGAGTTCTTCATTTGTAGGTTTTTCTATAGGAGCTAGGAGGAAGGAGAAGGATCTTGTCTAGTTCTTCCTACAAAGAAATCAAGATGGGTGTTTCTCTACTTTTTATTTACTTTGTTTTTTGTTCTCTTTTTATTTGTTGTATGTTGTATGTGTATATTCTATAACAACTTGGACGAAATCTTAAGCATATAAAAGGTTGTATGGATCAAAATGATCACATGAAAAGATGGATGGTAGAACTTAAACAAATAACATAAAGGTTGAGTCTTTACGAACTTGTTATGGTTATGGTTGTTGTTATGGTTATTTTTGCTAAAGTAAAAGCTTGGACTAATTAATATGTGCATATGAGTGGTGTGGATCAAAGATGCTCACATGAAAAGTTTTGAAGGGTAGAACTCACAAAAAACTAATAAAGATGGAATTTTTAGCTTGATATGATTATTGTTGTTATTATTGTTATTTTTGTTAACACAAAACTATACAACTTGGACTAATACTATGAGCATATAAGATTAGTGAATTGAGAATACTTACATACCCAATTGGGGGTTGTAGAACTCAACAAGCTAATAAAAGATGAGTTTTTTTGCTGTATGTTGCTTTCTACCGTGTTAAAGATCAAGTCTTTACTAACCCTAGCTCATAAAAAGTGGACCTTGTAATATGTGGAAACTAGTAAATTAAAGAAAAATAGGTTTTGTAATATGTAGGATTTATAGATTCAATAAAAGCAATTTTGTTGTATGTAGAGCTTGTAGATTAAATAAAAGTAGGGTTGTAATATGAAGGAACTTGTAGATTAGATAAAATTAGATTTTTGTAATGTATAGAAAGTTGTAATTCATAAAAGAAGTATTTTTTGTAATAGCCAGATAAAGTCCTTAGTAGCCTTTATGAGTTTACTTCCATGCTTGTGAAGAATCAAATTTAGGCAATCATAGGTTGCTAACAGAACCCATGCTTGAGTTATAGTTGTTCTAGTAAAGAATCCATGCTTGAGTTGTAGTTGTTCTGGTAAAGATTTCAAAAGGAACTCATGCTTGAGTTGTAGTTGTTCTAGTAAAGATTTCAAAAAGAACCCATACATGCTTGAGTTGTAGTTGTTCTAGTAAAGAACCCATGCATGCTTGAGTTGTAGTTGTTCTAGTAAGATTTCAAAAGAAGCCCATGCTTGAGTTGTAGTTGTTCTAGTAAAGATTTCGAAAAGAACCTACGCATGCTTGAGTTGTAGTTGTTCTAGTAAAGAACCCATGCATGTTTGAGTTGTAGTTGTTCTAGTAAAGAACCCATGCATGCTTGAGTTGTAGTTGTTCTAAGTAAAGAACTCATGCATGCTTGAGTTGTAGTTGTTCTAGTAAAGAACCCATGCATGCTTGAATCGTATGTTGTAGTAGCATGCTCTAAATTACTCTAGGTTGCTAAAACAACCAATGTGTGTTTAAGTTGTAAATTATAGTTGCATGCTAATCTAGTTAAACCATTAAAAAGAACCCATGAATGTTAGAGTTCCATGATTGTTCTAGTTCAAATTCTAAAAGAAACCCATGAAATTAGTTCTGTGGTAGTTCTAACTCAATTCGATGAAGAACTCATGCATTTAGTTTCTTGATGATTCTAACTTAAATATGAGGAATAATCCATGAACCAAAGTGGCATGTGTTCCAGCATAAATTTGGGAAAGAACCCAGGAACCTAGTTGCATGTTTTTGTTGTTCAAATTGGGAAAGAGAACCCATGAATTCTAGATATAGGTGGTTCTAATTAAAATTGGACCATATCATGTGAACATTCTTCATCTTCAATGTATGGGTGATAATGGTTAGGAAAGTCACTATTATTGTTAGCTTGTTAGAAGCTCGTCTAGGGTCTTATAGTTACCCTAGGGGTCATCGACCATCAAGACTCGTATCTTACCACCTTAGAAACTATGGATAAATCACACCTCGTGCGCCGACGGATCTTAACCGGTGTGGGTTGATCACAGGCCGAGAATGTTGACGAGATCTGAGTTAGGGGTAGTGATGAGTGAGGGATATTCCGTCACCGGTGTCTTGGATCGATAGGCCATGAGTTAGACCATGATAATCTTAAGAAAGTCTAAATTGAAAACCCCGTAAGATTGTTTACGTTTAGTGACATCATTAGGGTCGTAACTTACAAAGATCATTACTTAACCATTTTTGCCAAAAGGGAAGGGTTGGTATTAGGGGTGATACCCTTTATCCAACTCGTCCTATTGGCTGATACTAGGCGGTGTTATTGGTTGTACCCTTCCTGTCAAAGGGATACGGTCTGTGGCTTCATATGAGTTGGGAGCACGGGATTCGTATCTCGTCTATTTGTTTCTGACGTACCATGATAAGGGCAGGAGAGATTCCTGTCGGAGCTAGGGGATGGACCCCCGGAACTCCATCATGCTCTATATCAAGATGGGAGAACAATCCATAGTCTATCTGCTAAGGGGGCCACAGGGGATGCTTCGAGCTAACCTGCTGTGTAGATACCCTATGTTCTTCATATTTTTTAGTGAGGTTCGGTACACCGGGTAGTAGTGGCAAACATAGACACCATGAGTTGACTGGGAATGGCGGGATTAGACCGTTTCAGGATAACCTCATCTGTCACGCTGTATCTTCAGAAGCAGGTTGAGTACAAGAGTAGAATTCATGGCGCGGATTCAAATCCCTATATATGATGAAATGGCTTGTTATGGGTGTATGTAGTGTGGAATGCATACTGTTCCGAAGACTTGCTTGCATTAGGATAAGAGCATCATTGCATTAGTTAATCCTGCATTAGATTCTAAGTCATAACATACACTGACACATCAATTATATAGATACATGTTTCTCTTTTCATCAATCTGTTTGTTTAAAGTTGAGAATCGCTGCTAGTCATTAGCCTTAAAGCGTCAATATATGTACTGACGTCCCCATTTCAATAGGTACTGGATTGCAAAACTGCAGGTATAGGATTCAGGAGGACTCAAGGCAGGAGAAGCAAAGTGTTGATTCTTATTTTCAATTGTAATATCTGTTGTACTTTATTTATGTTGAGAAGCATCCAAGTGAAAGTACCAAGTGTTATATATTATTCATTGTACTCTGATGTAATTGTTATTGAAAGTTTGTAATACTTGGGCTTGTATGGCATTATTGTAACACTGATGTAATGTATTGCAGTTTTATAATATTCGGACTTGTAATACATTTGTGTTGAATAAAAAGTTTTAAATTCTCCTGTTTTCCTGTGTATTGTGGCTAATTGAAGGAAAAGATTTCTAGTTTATGTCACGATTTTCCAGTGTACGAAAATCGGGGCGTTACACTCCTATACTCAAGTTGATGGTCGACCGTACCTTCGGTGTCTCTCCCCTGGAGAAGCCAATTACGCTCTAAAAGAAGTCCTTGAAGGGATGGGTGGTAGCCATCTTGGTGCAAGATCCCTTGCACAGAAGGTACTTAATCAAGGTTACTATGTCCACCAATACATCCCCAGTTAGAAACACCCCTCAATCAAGCTGATCCCCCAAGCCAACCTTTGTTCCATTTCAAGTCTCATTCCATTCACGATGTGGGGAATGGATCTTCTCGGGCCTTTCCCCCCTGCAACCGGACAATGGACCTTCTTAGTGGTTGCTATTGATTACTTTACAAAGTGGTTAGAGGAGGAGCCACTTGCAACAGTCACTGAGCATAGAGTCCAACAGTTATTCTAGAAGAACATGGTTTGCCAATTCGGGATCCCCCGCATCCTGGTCACTGATAATGGAACGCAATTCACTGGTATAGGGTTTCACAAATTTTGCACCGATCTAAGTGTTGAGCAGCGTTTATTTTCAATTTCACATCCCTAGACCATTGGTCAAGCCAAGAATGCCAATCGGTAAATCTTGGAAGACCTCAAGAAGAGCCTTGGTGAAGGCCCAATAGGACAATGGGTTGAAGAACTCCCAAGTATGCTCTGGTCCTATAAGACCATGAAGAGAATCCCCTCAGGAGAACTCCCAAGTAGACTTGTTTAGCTTTCCATAGAATCCAGAATTGTATTGATCCAATAAGCAGGTGATTTTATACACTATCGGCAAGGTGCAGAAGATGTACTGGAATTGCCTTTGACTGAGGTGTTTAGGACTTTTAGAGAACCTAGATGATGGAATCTGATGATGTGGTTAACTAAGGAATTGTAGCCTGTATTCTAAGCTTTCCAGAATGTGCTCGAACGCCTGAATCTTAGTTGTATTTTGGGAGTTATGACCTTTCTAAGTTTCGAGCAGAATCAACCTAGTTTGGGTTAGTCGCAATTTTGGCTAAGTATGAATTGTACTACTCCTTCATTGTGATGTAGGAGTTAGTGGTTAGTGGTTAGTGTTTGCCATGAGTTAACGTTGTTTAGCTCGTGACGGTTGATTTGTGAATTGTAAGGACCGTGTGAGGGTGGAGTCGAGTGTTGACCACTTTTGGGTCGCAATCTAAGACCTATGTCGTGTTTAAGTTGTTTAGGGTCACTCGGTTGATTTAGTGACCCTTGGATTCAAGTCCGTAAAGTGAGAATTGTGTCGGGTAGTTTAGAGACCTGTGACCCCCGTGCGTGATGGAGCGACAACTCGGGCGTCGACATGCTCGCCATCTAAGGAAGGGAATCCAGCATCGTAGGAGCTACCATCTTGTCAGGAGGACATGGAGCGCGACGATTAACGGGAGCAACGAGTAGTTCGAGCCGAGATGGCGGGCGACTCCAAGCATGACGGACGGTGACGATCGACATGGCCGATTCGCCGGTTTTTCGTGGGCCTATGTAATGGGTCGGGCTTGAGAGCCCAGTTGGGCCCTAGTGTGGATTGGGTTAAGTGGTGTCTAGTTGGACACCTGAGTTAGGTGAGAGCCTAGTTGCTAGATCATCTAGCTAACTGATAGTCGGGTAGAACTAGATCGCCTAGTATAACCAAGTACAGATTAATGGAACAATAATAATGATAATAACTCAGCTTAGTGGTAGAGTTAACCCTTTTCTCTGATTGTGGCCATAGCTTGTATACAACCAGTGGGGTAGAGACCTAGGGTAGGTCGAGCCACCGTATGTGTACGGACAGGCACTAGTGGGTGTTGTGTTCTGCTCCTGCAACACCTTTTACTCCTCTCCCTCATCCTCTTCCTTGTCGTCGTCATGAACGAGTTCATACAGAGAATACTCCAAATGATCGAACCCTAGAATGCGCAGTCCAACGTGCCGAAGGTCCCTGGCGTATGCCTTCTCCATGTTCAAGGCCAGTACCCCGCGGCTTCATCCCTCGCCACCTTCACCGCATCCTCTCTCTCCTTCGCAGCAGTCTCCCTCTCCTTGACACCGAGACCCCTCTCTCGGTCCGCCCTCTCCTTCTCTTGGACTATTTGACCATTCGCCTTCGCTAAGGACTCCAGCAGAGCGATCTATGTCGCCTGGGTCTCCGATAGGCGCTTTGCTTCCTCCAACTCCTTGGCGGTCTTTTTCTGCTCTGCTTGGTCCCTATCACTCACCACCTTCAGCTCCTTATCTTGCTCGGCCACTCGCTTCAACAAGTGGCTGAAGTGTAAACTGATCTACAAAAGAAAAAAAGATTCAAAGTTACAAAGGGAAAACCAATTCTATTACTTCGTAAAGAATCAATTGCCGAAATAAAATATTGAAAGCTTACTACCAAGTTAGAGCATCCACAGTCGTTGGCTATTTATGCATATTTTGGCCTTTTCGCTACAGTAAATTGCTATATATGAGAGGAGATTTGAGACTATGCATATTACACAGGATGGAACTCTAAAGTACGTCTCAAATATAATATTTTTTTTTTCTATCGGACGGATCTCTGATGTCATTCCCAAATAAAAAATATCTTTTTTAAATGGTACGGCGTCCCAACTTAAAAAAAAAAATCAAACAATGCCTTCGACGGAACACAGAGTGTCGTCTGACCCATTTTTTCCTTTTGTTTAAAAACCTTTTTTAATTATAGATTACTATATTATTGCATTTCACCATTGCAGCAAACACTCATTTTCTATATCTAAAATATGCATTCGGTTATTTTTTAGCTTTCACGACTGTGGACGCTCTTAGCCCTTGCTATCTCAAAGGCATCTTCGCCCACCGAACCCACACCCAACACCACTCTATCATTCGGGGTTGTGAGATGATGGACTGCTTGCATGCAAGTAGCTGAGTCCCCAAGGAACCTATCGTGCTTCATCACCCTCCAGTCCGGAACGAAGAGCTTCTTATGCTCCTCAGTAAGAATCACCTCCGCCGCCGTAGTAAGGGGAGGAGCCTCGAGTGCAAGAGCAGCACCCAGAGTGAATCTCCCGGTAGAGGGAGCCGGTGAAGCAGAAGGTTGGGACTCTAAGTTCACCACCGGGGAGATGATCGTTGGTTCCCTAGACCGCCGAAGGTTTTGTAGCCATCCTCTTCCTCTTCTTCTCCTCGGGGGCTTTACCGCTAAACCCCACACGCTTGGAGATGATCGCATTGAAGTCCATGCCAGCAGCTCCTACGAAACCAGACAAAAAGCAATTAAGATTAAAAATGGAATAAAAAAGAAGATGAAACTACGAAAGCAAAAATAGGGAACGAAGGAAAATCAAAGATTGTCCTAGGGTTGATCGGACTGAGACCCCCCTTAAAAAGAAACTCCTCTGTCACTTCCCTCCTATTCATAGCGGGCTGATATAAGAGTATTTGAACCATTTCGTCCTCTTCTGGACTTAAGATTGGGTCGTCCTATGCTCTCTTCGGCACCTCCTCCGTCCACCTTGTGGGAATCACCCATGACTTACGGGTCCAAACAAGGAAATACTTGTCCCTCCAGCGTTTAATTGAGTCAGGGTTGTCAATCAACTTCACCCCCCCCCCATGGGAGTAAGATACTACCTAAAATCCGACATATTCTTCATATGAATCTTGTAGAGCCTCCTAAAACATTCAATTGAGGCTCGATGCCCGCCGCTTGGCAGTGCTGCAAAAAGCCATTCATATGTCTCCACATGTTTAGCATATAATGAATAGGACTTAGAGAATGCCAGTGGAAAACTTCAGTCGCGAACGTGGGTAGGGTGAGATGGAGACCAGGCAGGAAAGCATTGAACGGAAAAAAAACACATGTCAGAAGTAGGCGTACATGCTCTGACGCCCAGGCCAGGAAAGATAAGATCAAATTCCCTCTGTATCATGAAACACTCCCGAATGCTGCTTAAATCCTTCTTCGTAAGCATCGACGAGATGTCATCCACTTGGAGTGCTCACAAGTCTCGTTCTCATCGTACAATGGTGTCATCCCGTGCACCACTCTCGACAAAAGATCGGCGGAGTAGTCCGGAACACCGCCAAGACATGTCAAGGGGCTAGGAAACCTACCCAACTCACCCACTTCTCTCGTTCTCTCCACCACTGTTTCGATAACAATCGACTCCGCCACTATCTTCCATTTATATACTCTTGAAGGCGGAACCAGTTGTCTATCTCCACCGTGACTCAAGGGGGAGGTCTCATCTCTCAAAGATGCCTTAGACATAATTGATAAAATAATATATATATAAACAAATATATATATATATTTCTTACCTTGGATGTGACAGCTACGGTCGGAAAGTTCACCCGAAAAAGCAAATGCCATGCCGCAACGACTGACTAGTCTTCCGGAGAAGAAAAATGAGAGAATAAGGGAAAAGAGAAGGGGGTGGAGGTTTTATAGCGTATGAGGGGCGACGCTTGGGCTCCCTAGGCTCATGGGCCCCCAACTGTTGGGAAAGCTAAAGAAGCCTAACTATCGAGAAGGCAAAACAACAAAAGAAATCCAACAGTCAACGGAGATCGAACGGAAAAAAAAAACTGTTGACTTGTCAACGGTCCACGGTCAACGGGGACATGTGTCACGTAGCCGAACCACTTCATACGTTCGGTGACAAGCACCGAGCAAACGTGCCCCCGACCATGAAAATACCAAAAAACCATTGACTGGTCAACGGTCAAAGGACACGTGTCACGCAGCCGAATCACCTCTAGCGTTCGCTGACAAGAGCCGTGCAAATGTGCCCCCGATTGTGAAAACACCAAAAACTGTTGACTGATCAACGGTCATGGTCAACGGTCAAAGGACACGTGTCACGCAGCCGAACCACCTTCAACTTTCGGTGGCAAGCATGAGCAAACGCGCCCCCGATCGTGAAAGTGCCAAAAACCGTTGACTAGTCAACGGTTAATGGACTCGTGTCACTTGGCTGAACCATCTCTTTCGTTCGGCAATGCGTTCCGAGCAAACACATCCGCGATCTAGGCGGGAGCATTTGGGCTTTGACTGGTCGATGAGTCCCTACCGTTCGATCTCCACAATCTTCGTGCCTTCCATGATCAACGCACTAAATCTCGCCTCGTCATCGGGTAATAATTAATCCCTCTATCTACCTATTAAATCGAATTAATTATTTAAAAATTCCGAAAAATAATTAAAAATTCTAAAATAATTGTTATTTTTGAAAAATATTTTTAAAATTTTCAAAATTTTTTTATTAATTCAGAATAATTAATTAATATTTTTGATAATTAGTTATTAAATCTCGAAAATCGAATAAAAAATTCTGAAAATGATTAAAAATTGGACAAAATTAAGAAAAATATGAAAAATCACAAAATTCCATAATATTCTACAATTGATTTTGAGTATTTTATAAACCCAGAATAAGACCGTTATACCTCAAGCAAGATCCAGACTTCTCTGAGAACTTCGATACATTCTGTAAACCATTAAAAATGGGTGAACTACTCCTCAAAGGCTTGTGGAACTTAGTCTTCGGGAGTGGGGCGCTTGTGATGTGGGTAAAAATATAACTAAATTGGGACTATTCAAATCAGGCACGAATCTTAAAGCTTTCATGGGTAAAATAATAATTTCACATATAAAGGGGTTCATGAATAGAAATTGATTCTCTTTCAAGCCCTACAATCCATTGACGGATCTATCTAATTCGGTTTTCTTACCAGCCCAATGATAATGGGTCCAAGTTCTTTTAAAATGATTTAAACCCATGGTTATCCATAAGAGTGGTTCAAAAACCATATCCCTTATCCTTAAGGAAGTTTAAACTCTCATCAAACACTCTTATCTCTTCATAAAGAAGAGATAACTGATTTAGCCAAAAATACCAGGAAGTAGAGATAATTCATTATCTTCAAACTGACCAAAGCAACTATAACTACCCCTGTACCTCGACTAGAAACAGGTAATCAGTATTTTATACAAAAAAAGCTCTTTGAAAGTCTTTTTGATTTTTGACTTGATCGTTGGAGAGTCTGCCGCCGGGATCAACCCCGGTGTCTCAGACATTTTGCAGGTCAGCAGAGGTGATCATCACCACACGAATCAAATCCTACATTACAAACGCATCAGATCGTCAAGTCAATCGCAATCAAAGCCAGTCAACACCGTTGAAAGTCAAAAGGTCAAGTTCTTGATTGTTCCTCCAAAGAATCCACATCGTCTGGTTGCTCCCACACAGAAATAAGCTGCAACACTTAGCTTGGCCCATTTTCACACCTAGTTTAGCCAGCGTATGAACGGAGTTGCAAAGTTAGGTGGAATATTTAAATCTTACCCTTGAGACCTTTCATGTTTGACAATGATAAAAATTGCTAACTGTTCCGGCCAGGAAATGTATGTGCATGATATGGCTGAAAATAGAACCAAATTGGGACCATTCAAATCAGTCAGCTCTCAGGGATAAAATGGTAATTTCCATTACAAGTGGGTCCAAAAATGGGAACTGGGTCTTTTCCAAGCCCAATAACCCAAAAAGGGGTCTGCCTTACTGGGTTAGGGTGACTGCCCATTATAAATAAATCCAGATAATTTAAAGAGTGATTTGTATTCATGATTATGCCCAAAAGATGCTTTAAACCAAATCTCTTATCATGAAGGAATTTCTTATCCAAAAACACCGGGAGGTAGAGATATATGGTTATCTCGAAACTGGTCCCAAAGCCGACTATAAATACCCCCTACCCCCGTCAGAATCAGGTAATGAGCATTTTCTCCACAAAAGCTCTTTCATATTCTTCTTGAGTTCTGACTTGAGCGTCGGAAGGTCTGTCGCCTGGGTCAACCCCGGTGTTTCGAACTTTTTGCAAGCCAGGGGAGGCGATCATCACAAATGAGTCAGATCGAGAAGTCAACATTAGTTCAAAGCAGTCACTACCGACGAAAGTTAAAAAGGTCAGTTTTTTATTCTTTTTAAAAGAACTCTTTTCATCTGTTTGCTCCCACAGAAATAAGCAACAACAGATTGGCACCGCCTGTAGGGACTTCAAAAAGCTATCCAACCAAACTTCGCTGGTAAAAACAGTTTTCAACCATGCCTCCAAAAGGGGGAAAGAGAGGCCGGCGACATCAAGCCGACGAGCCAACCATCTTCCTCCACCCCCTCCTCTTGAGGCTGTCCCTCTTACCCTTCAGCCGGATCAACTCCTTCAACCGGAACAGCCTCAGCAGGCTGCTCAACCTCCCTCCAAAGAGCTTCCACTGGGGGGTTATAGAAGAAATCAACCGCCCGCACAACACATTCGAGAGAACATAGGGTCGGTCTACACCTCTACACCCTCCACCATGCCTCCCTAGGCACCTCAATCTCAACAAGATATCCACCATTTCATAAACTCCAGGCAAATAGGAATCCGAATGTAGGGGTCATTCAAGCAGGCCACATCCGTCACATCAGGCAGGCACAAGGAGTCCCTCTCTTCGGAGGCCGCATTCCAGAAGTGCTCCATCTCGAAAGGGGCGCGTAAGAACTCCCTCTCCTAGAAGGCGAAGAACCCACCGCTCCCCAAGAGACCACAGAAGAACTCCTTCCCGAGAGAGGAGGCATCCAAATCAAACAAGCAGAATAGCCCCTAGAAGAGGGAAGGAGGAATAAGTTCCCGTCACCAGAGAAAAACTTCGAGAGTTCAAAGATGAAATTCTTTAGGCCCTTGACATAATTCTTTCTAAGACCTAACGAACCAGTCCTCTCCGCTCTACTCCTCTGCAATGCAAAGAGTCTCATGGTTCCACCAGATCCGCTAAGCCTCCGAAAGATGGAAAATCATCTAACACTGCTGAGGTGCCCCGAATTTCCAATAAATGGAATTAGAAATACGTGGCACAATTTCGAGAATCAACTTCAATGTAATCATAAACATAGAAACCAAATATAGGAAAATTTAATACTTTTTATTACATCAATTCTTTACAAAACACAGCGAAAAATTAAACACCTTGAATTACAATTTCTTTCTTTTACAATGCATTCTTTTACAATTTACATAAACCACATTATCATTCTACCACATGCATCCAAATCCCATGCTATAGGCACCTACCTATAAAATATGATGTTAGAGATAACCCTAACCCCCAAAACTACAGGAGTCAGCCATAACAGTGTGAGTGACATCAAATGAAATACAATGTAAATAAAACATGAAGAATAAAGTTATAAACAACACATACCAACAGTAGTAATAGATGGAATATGAAATGACAGTAAATAACACATGAAAATATCAAGTGAAACTAAGCTAAGTGTCAAGCATAGAAAAACAGAAAACAAACATGCATAAAACCAAGTCAAGGTAACACAAATGCAATATGATGCCTCTTTAAAGCATACTTGTCAGATTCTATGCATTCCATAGTACATAGGTCCGGTGCAAGCCCTTATCGTGCTCCACTTTATATGGTCAGATCCCTCGTTATGCAACTAATCCTACTATGGTAACAGAAACAAGATCCAGAATACTTCGTGAATAGGCATCACAACCCTCGATGCACAAGCATCATATAAGAATAGTTTTGACCCCCAGGAAGAATCACCTCCCTGACGTGTACCCCACGAATAGGTTGTGAAATCATCGACGTGCAGATACACTACTATATCCCGTGAATAGGCCCGCCAACCCTCGACATATGAATGCACTCTTATGCTCCGTGAGTAGGCCTGCAGACCCTCGACACGCGAACATACCAAATGTCCTCTCGAAACAGAACAACACACAGCCCTGGAATGCATCCGTTGTACTAGACCCCTAGTGCATATAATTACGTTTCCCAAGTTTTATCACATCTCCATTAGTTTCTGTCCTTAGGTTGATTATAATTAAAATACAAATCCCCCTCTCTAGAGTTAGTGTATCATGTCGGACATAATTCCCAACAACAACCCCAAGACCCAACTGGTTAAAATCTACAAAATTTGATCTGCCGGTTCACAGGACTACCACTCAACTCCTAGAGATTCACAAACTAAATATCAACACCAAAACTTTCAACAAAGCTCTTAATTCCATTATTAAAATATTTATGTCAACAAAACTTCTTAAGTCAACAAAATCCCAAATCCATTTAATGTACTCAGAAATTCCAGATCTGAGATAAAATATTAAATCCATTAGATAATAGAGAGTCATGTTTTGAAGTCATAGAAAGTCACGAAACATCAATTTCTTTAAAAACCATATATATTTCACTTTATAAAGTCATAGAAATACAATTAAAATAATCAAAATATAACTCTCTGTAAAATACTGTAATCTGTAGTAAAAACATCACCTAAAACAGTAGATTAATAATCCATAATATCGAAGAAATAATAGTTCAAGAAAAACGAAGAAAACTCAACAAACACATTCAGCCAAACAGATGCCAGTCGACCGTCAAACCTGTTCAAAAGTGGTCGGTCGACTGACATGTAAAAATCCCAAAATCAAATAATTGACAGTCGACCGACACTTCTAATTCAAAAACCAGGCAGTCGACTGACATGTCGAGAAAATCACAGCTTTGAATTTCGTGCACCTTCTTACTAATACTTCGTTAAATCTTTGTAAAATCATAAATTTGCAAAACAAAATTCCTGAGATGATCAAATACAACTTGTCTAACATACTGGAGTTTATAAAACAAATCAAAACTTTGTCAAAATCATAAAATAGCAAATTTTCAGAAAAACTATTCAAAACAGTAAAGTATTATATATATATATATATATATATATATATATATATATATATATATATATGAGTAATGTGAGCCTCATATTTGTATGAGGAAATTTTCCTCATACAAAGTGATTATACTCACTTGGTGGGGCCCTTATGGAAGATCCAGTCCATCCATCATTTTTATCATGCTAATATATGTATGTGTAGAAAAAATCAAGTGGTTTGGAAGTCATTCACCCATGCATCATGTGGGTCCAATTTGTGGTTCGATTTGTATTACTGTTGAAATCGTTCATTTTCCAACCACATGATGCATGGGTGAATGACCTCCAAACCACTTGATTTTTTCTACACATACATCCATTAGTATGATAAACATGATGGACGGAATGGATCTTCCATAACGGCCCCACCAAGTGAGTATAATCACTTTGTATGAGGAAAATTTCCTCATACAAAATATGAGGCTCACTTTTCTCTCTCTCTCTCTCTCTCTCTCTCTCTCTCTCTCTCTCTCTCTCTCTCTCTATATATATATATATATATATATATATATATATATAAGGTATTTAAGCATCAATTTAAGTATCAAGATCCATCACATAGGAATAGTATAATGTTCAATTTAACTTCAGAATTAATACAATCAAGATTCAATCAAAATTTCACAAAACATCAATTTTCAACAACTTCTTCAAAACAGGGTATATGAGAAAGTGTGTATATATATGTATATAATTGTAGGTGTGTATACATTAGTTAAAACAACAAGAGAATCATTGTATATAAGTAGTATATTGTTCAAATCAATCTCAGTATCAAAATAACTCAAGATCCAATTCGAAAACTTCATAAAACCCAAGAAATCAAGTTTCGATCTGCATACAAGTTAGACCCGAAATAAAACCAAATTCAACCGTTCAAGAATTGATGTTTTTGATTCAAAACTCTCTTACAACTTGTTATGCACATACCCCAACTAATTACATAAGTTTACCCCCTTGGTTACAAGCAATTACCCCATGTATTAGTCAAGTTTTATTTACCCAGACATCAAGAACAGATCATGTATATACATATACAGTAAAGAACCCTACTTTATTCACTTTTATGCATCAACATCATACAACTCATTATACTCAATCAAATCAGTAAGCATATGAAAGAAAGCAACCTACCCATGATTTCTATTAGGTTCTTAACAATCTCAAGTCATCAATATAGGGTTTTAATCATCAATATCATAGTTTTCTTAAAAAGAATCAATCTTTATTCATCCATCCTTCAATAGTTCATTATATCTTCACACAATCCCCTAACATGCTTTCTAATAGACAATCATCACATACAACATGCATATAACAGCAAAAAATCAAACATATGTCACTCACCTTATTGAAGAATCAACTAAAATAATAAAGAAAATAAGAAAAGTCATTCCTTTCACAAGAAATCAAAGATCCTTGCTTCAAAACTCCAACAAAACCAATAGTAAAATAATTTTTTGTTTTTGCAGAGGAGGGGGACAGCTGTAGTGGCTCTTTAATTGGCCAACATCTGGATTTTTAGGATTTTACAAGTTCTATGGAAACATCCCTTAACAAATTATTCTTTTACATATGTAGACCTTTCTTTAATAAAGTAGTTAAATAACTAAAATAAATTAAAATAAAACCAAATCCCTTTACTACTGAGTTATCCAGCCATCAAGTATAGCCCAGAAACTTTTTTTAAAAATCGGATTTTATTCTCAAATTGGTAATTTTGCACAAGCATCCCCGTCATTGTAATATTTGCATATATGTCAAATAAATACCAAAAAAGTCCAGAAAAATCATAAATAATACCTACTAATAAATATTAGATTTTTCAAACAAAATTTCTGAATTTTAGTTTCCAAGAAAAATATTTGCATAAGGTTCAACTTAAATTCCAGATTTGCAAAAATACCATATATGTTAAAATCTTTACAAATAAACTCTAAATATATTTTAAATAAAATTTTCCTTTAATAATGACCATGGACAGCCCAAAAAGTAGCAAAAACAGATTTTCATTATTCGTTTGAGATCCAATCGGCTTTTTACATAAAAGCCCATCTCTTTCAAAGTATTTATAAAAATAGTTTCTTCATTCAGAAAAATTCCAAAATTTAGGATATACTTAATTATAAATAAGAGAATTTATTTAGAAATTTAAGAGTGGAGATTTGCACCAAAAAAATATTTGCACATATTTCGCACATGTAAAATTGACAAATTCATAAAATAGTCAAATTAATTTAACTAAACCTAAAAAATTAAAATATCATAAATAAATGAGGAAAATAAATCATTAACCATAAAATTTTAAGAATTCAAAATTTTCTAACTTTGCACGTGCAAAATTGCAATTTAAAAAAAATAGTCAAAATAGTCAACTTTACCAATTTAATATTATTTAACATTACAAAATAAATCGTTTTAGTTTGCGGGCTGTTACATCACACTCCCCTTAGAATAGTTCTGTCGTTAGAACTACTCTAAGCAAAAGAAAACAAAATACAGAACATACAATACAGTTTCAAAATTTTACTTTATCGTTATTTTAGTCAGGTTTAATTATTAAGCAAAACAAAAATAACATATAATTATAGCTCGAAGAGTAAAAGGTAGGAACTGACATGGCAAAAGTATAAGAAATCCAATTGAATACACAATTAATCCCCAAATGTAAGAAAATAGCAAGACTATTCTTACAGAATAAGAAGTCAAAAGTGAAGAGATAAAACTCAATTATAAAATGGTTGATAACCATACAAACAACGAAGGAACACAAACTTAAAGGTTATACATAAAAAATAGTTTTGGGAAAAATAACCGGTCAAGATACATAGAAATACGAACAAATTTAACTAAGTAAAGAAAATATTAATAACAATGAATGTACAAGACAAAGAATAATGAGTATATAAGTGAATGTTAATATTATAATCAATACTCTAAAACACATGAAAGGGTAACGAGCAAAATAGACCAAAATATATATATGCAAGAAGACTTAAAAGAAGTTCTTTGAATATTACACAAGTAAGCGTCAAACAATTAATTAGGGTGAAACAAAAGTAAGTGAGAAATCTAAAATGCTACAGAATTGGGAAACGGTAGCAATAAATAGTAATTACAAAAGAACGAAAGCTTAGACCATAATTGATGTACTCAATCTTGACATAAACGTATAAATTTCGTAAACACAAAATAGAGTAAAATCAACTATACTAGTTCAAATTACATGGAAACATAAAGTGTAATTGTATAAACAAAATGTCATAAGGAAAATATTTCTTTATCTTTAGTATCATTATATAAGTAAAAAGTCTTGAAATATCAATTAGCAAATAGGTAGAAAATCTCCTCTCTTTTTTTTGTTGGATTCGCCTCATTAATGTCGGGCCGCAGACTTGCCTCCTCAACATCAAGTTGCAAATTTTCCTTCACGACTTCAGGTTGCAGGTTGCCGCCTGGATATTCGGTTGCACATTTTGCCTCCCCGACATCTAGTTGCAATTTGCCTCTATGTAACACCCCAAATATTTTTTTTTTAAACTAAACCTCTAAGTTCAATTCTTTCAATTTCTATATCACTTTAAACATAAACTAAGATAGGTATATTTCAAATAAAATTTTGGCAGAGTCTCCCCTGAAATTTCTGCCCCGAAACATAAAAGGCTTATGGAATTCTGCTCTAAATTCCGTAGCTCACAACATAAGCAATATAATCATGGGCTTCCCAGGCCAAAATGAGCGGAATCACACAGGCAATATAAATATTATGCTCTGGGGGCCAAACTCATAACAGAATATCAAATATTAAATAAAAACCATAAATTCCTTTGAAAACATATAGGATTTTTGTAAAAATTTAGGAAAACCTTTTTAGAAGCCAACCACAGAACCCAATACTCCACAACGAGGTGGGTACGGGCTTTCTTACCTCATCACAGCACTATATCTATATACTTTTACCATAATACAAAATAATACACCAACTATTCACCTTTCTACATATACTAAGTACATAGATAATAGATCAGCTCCAACAAAGTACAAAATCTAGCTCTATACTACCTCACCATGCTGCTAGCAACCTGCAGGAGAGTTAGGGTTGTCCACCCTCAGGGAGGGACCCCCTAACCCCCAGAAAACATCAGGGGTTAGCCATTTCTAGTGTGAGTATAATTATTAATCTAATAAATAAATTAAAATGGTATAAAGAAAATACTTTAAACTTACAAACTTTAAGTTAAGATGATGCAACTTGAAATCTGAACATGAAAACATCACCAACACGATTTTATATCAAAATACTCTTCAAATCCGCATCCGGTTATATAATTATCCATAATTCACACATTTCACTACATGCTTCACATCAACCTCGTATATATCCTTATTTTAAATTTACATAATACTGATTCACATACAATCCCTTACTTATCATTTGAATTCATCTTCCACAATTATTGTCACATCACCAATTCTTCATTTATAAATTTATAACCACAGGATGCTACTACATATTTCTTCATTTTTATTTAGCCATGCACTTCATTTACTTGCATTATATCAACAACTCACTTACTCATCCTGGAAGTGGTGCCAAGGCAGGTAGTTCCCACCATTTCCATGGAAATAGCGGGTGAGTAGTTCCCCGACACACTTTCAAGATACACAAACTCATATCACAACATACCTTCTTTAATAACCATTTTCATAACCAATCTCATAATACATGTATTTATTTTATTGTATTATATCAAGTATCGCATCATAAACATATGCATCTATTCTCATAATATCACATTCATTCATGCCTTATGACACAAATATACATTTCATTGCCCATTGTAATTACTCACATTTCATCACATCATTAACATATCACTTATTGAATACTCATTCTTATCGCATCAAAAGCATGTTTTATAACTCATTCTCATCCCGTTATAACATTTAGTTATTACCCAATCTAATTAATAATTAACTTACTTTCCTTTTCACTTATATCTCAAGTTACCATTAATTTCACTTTCATTCTCATCAATTTATACTCCATATCCCAAACATAGTTTGGGCAATCACATATCACATCCCAAAGCTGATAGCTTGGGTATGAATCACCACACCCCAAACACATAGTCTAGGTAATATCACATCACATCTCAAGCCGATAGCTTGGTTATTAATTCACTTCATTTACTATTCATCTTCACTTTATTTAATTCTTCATTTCCATTAATCATTACCACTATCATGCTCACTCACCCTGTGAATTATGCCAAGGCAGGTAGTTCCCACCATTTCCACAGAAATAGCGGGCAGGTAGTTCCTTGACACAATTCCAAGGTGTAACAACTCATACCATACTGTATTTTACTTAAATAATCATTTACATAATATAATTACTTCATACTGTTTATAATAACATACGTCTCTTTTACTTTTTTATTTTAAAATTAACCACATACTGCATTTCATCCACAACCACTTTCTTTCACATTCACAATTCACTTTCACTTTCTTTACTCTCACATTTTATTTACACTTAGTTATTTTATTAGTTTGTCGACCAATGAGCCACAGTATCCCAACATACTGAAAGCCGACAGCCCAGTAAACACACGGTCCGATGCTCTTCCAGAGTCTTACTCGTCCGAGGCTACGTCTTCCTCCTAGCCGAACTAGTGAGGGAACCACTAACCCTTAGTCCCACTACGGTACTTCCTCCCAGCCGAAGCCAGCGAGGCAAACACTCACCACTAGTCCCACTAGGGTGCTTCCTCACAACAGCTGTCACCGAGGGAAAAACCACTAATCCCAGATAAACTGGGTACTTCCTCCCAGCCAAAGCCAGCGAGGCAAACACTCACCACTAGTCCCACTAGGGTGCTTCCTCGCGACGGCTGTCATCGAGGAAAACCGGACCTCAAGCCGATAGCTTGGGTGATAAAATCCACTTACCGCAAACATAGTTTGGGTCCACTATTTCCAAGCCGGTCCTTGGGCGTTAGGAGGTCTAGCCCAAACCCCCAGGATTGCTGTAGGTACTGGTCAACAAAACCATTTGTTATTTCATCTTTTCAGCTTACTTTATTAACACACGCATTTCACTTTTGATTCACAGACTAGTCATGTCTTTGACTTTAACCATGTGAATTAGTAACACATTTTATTAGCACGTACCATCTTATCCTTTATCTTCATGTCATCATACCACATTATGCATACACCCTATTATTCAACAGATAAACTCATCATATCATATTAATGCATAATATTAATGCGCCACGATATTTATTTTTCCATAACATCCCACATTAAGAATACCATATTATTCATTACCTCACTGTACCATATATAGACATACGCCAAGTTATAACATTAATAAGGGAACTACATTATGTTATTCCATATCATAAAGTATCAAAATGTATACTTCATCACATTACAATATCATATTATTACCCATTAATTTACTTCGAACATAATTATAATGTTGTAAACATATACCCACTTACTAATTTCATCAATTATCACATCACGAGTCAATATTATAATATATATATATATCACAAACAAACACCACACATGTGGGTTTCCAAGAAAAGGGGTCAAAATCACTTATCTCCTCTAATTAAATCTCATAACATCGAATTATAGCATACTAGCTCATACACCATGTTCCATATAAGTAAAATCACCTATAAGGGCCTATATGCCCCAAAACATGCACAAAACATGCACTATAATTACACGGGTTTCCAAAACATGATCATAATCACTAATTTTGTCTAATTACATCTTATAACATCCATCCATAGTATGCTAGCCCATACACAAGGCTCCGCATATACCAAATTACCTATATCGGCCTATATACCCAAAAACATGCGCAAAACATGCACAGGATAAAAATATGCATAAACAATTTAATATAATTAGTTTTTACATTTCAACACATCACATAAACTCATAATATAGATTTTATATACTTAAAATAGTCAATTTCCCCACATATCTCAAAAACCCATTTTGAACCCTTAAAAATCCGTATTTTCATTGAAAATCAACTTTTGGCATAACTTCCACAAAATCTATCAAAAGGCCATGAAATTTGGCCACAATATAAAATATTTATAATTACAACATACTCACCTGACGGATTGAGCAAACGATGTCCCACGTCCGCCCGGTAGCCAGTCGAAGTTCAACTTTTTCCACCTAATTAGAAAATTATAGGATCGATTAGCATAAAACTCAAAACTCGACCTACGGACCTCCAAATTCAAATCCGTCTTCACTCACATGTCACAAATGACATAAGTAGGCGAGCTACATCGACGGATTTCAAATTCGAACCCCAATACAAGAACTCACATATTGATCGGAGGCTTGCTAATAAGAAAATTTCCTATCTCCTAATTTCTTTAATCCCTTCTTCCTAATTTCTCAAATTAGGGTTAATAACAATAGTAAAACCCAATTACACCTCCGAATTCATCAAATTCTCACCTAAGTCTCGCTCAGGCATTTCACCGAACACTAGGCGTGCATAATACACATACACTCTTTCTCATTCGATTTGATTGATAATTAAGCCTAAAAAACTCATCCTAAATTCCTATTAATACTTTCATAATATTCTACACCCTCATATGCATTTTATACAATTATTAGGATCGAGTTTCCTACCCGATTTCATAAACCCTATAATCCGAGTTTATGCCAAAATCACCACTCCCCATTTTATTCTAATGGCTCACTACAATTTTTACTACCATACAAGAGATAATTCTCATATATATAACTATATTTTACAAATCCAAAACCCTAATTTATCAACAACCTATAAAATCTCCAGGAACTTACTAATTTCTTGCCTCTACTATTCCCAACCTCTTCTAATCTCCCCACCATAATATTCTTACTCAATCGAAATTAAACACACTTAATTTTATACAAATAAATAATAGGGTATACCTTTCCGGAGTTATTTCTCCAAATCGATGCTACCACGGTGTAGAGGACCCTTCAATTAGTCATCCCCCAAAAATAATTCGATACTCATGAAGGATTTGAGTGGATTTGGGAGGGAGAGAGAAGGGCCGGATTGGGTTCGGTTTTGATGGGAGAAAGGAACGGGAAGGAAAGGAAAGAAAGGAAGAAGGAAAATTGGGGGGGGGGGGGGGGAATAATAAAAATATATTATATATTAATAATAAGAATCAGGGATATTTACATATAAACCCTCCACAACCAAAATATTACAATTAAACCCCCAACTCTTTTTTATAATAATACAAACAATACGAAACACATTAAAATTATCTTATAATAATCCCCTATAATGATAAAATAAAATAAACTATATTTCCTCACACAAAATCTCAACTCTTAACTCTAATATAACAATAATACCAATCTACCACAAATATGCAATACCAGTATCGATATTAAAAATAAATAAAATAAGATGTCGCTTAAAATAATTCTCACCCTTACAAAATATAAAAGCGAATATTTTCGGTATTTTAAAATCCGAGGTGTTACACTCTATTGACGTCTAGTTGCATATTTACCATCTCGACATTAGGTTGCACCAAAACTATGAAATGGAAGATGTAACCTTTCATATGCACATGGATACTGGACATTTAATTTAAGTATGATATTTTGTTTTGAAATTCGTGATATAAAAATAGTAGCAAAAGCAAGAAATGGAGTTGAAAGTCATGCGATGGAATATTAAAATAGATGTATAGATTATAAATATCAAACACAATAGTACAAATTAGTAGTAGTGAAAATGATTTATAAAAGTAAGGAGAAAAACAGAATGAAGTATATGCATAAGTATAAAGGCAAATGTTAATGAGAAAATAAATATGCAGTGTAATTAATTTACACAATAAATATATCATAAAATATATAGTAATATAGGAATTAAACAAGTGTAAAATGATATGCATAGCAAGTATGTTGAAATATATGGTACATATATTGTAATTAGTAGAAAGTACATGTAGAAATAAAGAATGTAATGATAATAAAAATTAAGTAAAATATAAGTAGTGGGTGCATATAGTACATTCGAGAACTATAACGCAACAAAATTAATAAGTAGCTTTAAATAGTGAAAAGTAAATATAACAAAAGCAGTAAACAGTAAGTAATAATAGTAAAGGTTTTGAATATAAGGTGCAAAACATAATAAATAATAAAAGTTTAAACGTGCAGAGATATATCATATTTTTATGAGTAAAATACTACAATCAAGTTTAAATGCTCCAAAATAAATAAGACAATACAAAATAATAGAAAATATAGTATCGAAAAATCCAAGTATATATAAACTGAAAGTAAATATGCAAAACCAAATTTCATAATATAATAAAAACAATAACAAAGGAAAATAGGAGTTGCAATAATAACTTAACACGTGGTAATTCAAAACTTAATGTAATATGTAAAAGTAATAGAAAAATATACAAGGTAAAACGCATGAAAGTAAGAAGGATAAAAACGTCAAGATAGAAATGAGTAAGAGTTGCAAAATAAAAATGAGCTTGTGAAATGCTAAAGGATGCAGTGTTGAATTACAGCAAAAGTTACAACATAATAATTTGGACAAAAGAATAAAAGTAAAAACCAATAGTAAAGCTATAGAAACAATTTTTAAAGCAAAACAAGATGATTAGTGAAAGCTTAATGATTGTACTAATGAATTGAAATAATATAAACTCGGTTACAGATATAGAAACTAAAATAAAATCAATCACTGACAATAAAAGAAACTGAATAAAAATTGAAATAAGTTAATTATACAAAATTTATCTTGTAAGCAAACAAATGTAAAACAGTAAAAGTGATAGGATACAAGAATGAGAACTACAAAACTAAGGAACATTTAAAAATACGAGATGATAAATAATTAAAAGAATGTAACGGAAGATAATTAAATTTAATAACTGAAAAATACTGGTGAGAATCATAGAATCCAAAAATTATACATTTTGAGTAAAATAGGAAAAGATATAGTGAATATTAATACGTATGATAGAAAAGATACAAATTGAAGGGGTAATACCTTACATAATGAAATATCAAATATATAAAGCTAACAAAAGAGGCCAAAAAAAGAGCTAGTGATAAAAGTATATGCTTTATGCAAAAATAACCAATACACTTGCGTTAAAGAAATTTTATTCGAGTCTAGCCATACAAAAAGTCTAAATCTCACTACAGGTCTTCATGATCAAACAATCAAGTCATACACATCAGATGTCTACCAAGGTACTCACACTACTGATGTCCACCTAGGTATTCATACATTTAATATCCACTTGTGTACTCACACATCTAATGTCCACCTAGGTTCTCACACATCAAATGTCCATTTATGTTTATTCCCCATACCATGTTTAAAATTACTAATTGAAGCATACTCTGATACCAACTTTATAGCGTCCTGAATTTCGAATAAATAAAATTAGAAATACGTGGCACAATTTCCAGAATCAACTTCACTGTAATCATAAACATAGAAACCAAATACAGGGAAATTTAAAACTTTTCATTACATCAATTCTTTACAAAGCACAACAGAAAATTATACACCTTGAATTACAGTTTCTTTCTTTTACAACACATTCTTTTATGATTTACATAAACTGAACATGCATCTAAATCCCAAGCTATAGGCACCTACTTGTAAAACATGAGGCTAGAGATAACCCTAACCCCCAAAACTACATGGGTTAGCTATAATGGTGTAAGTGACATCAAAAGAAATACAATGTAAATAAAACATGAGGAATAAAGTTATAAACAACACATACCAACAGTAGTAACAGATGGAATATGAAATGACAGTAAATAAAATATGAAAACATCAAGTGAAACTAAGCTAAGTGTCAAGTGTAGGAAAACATAAAACAAATATGCATAAAACTAAGTCAAAAAAATACAAATGCAATATGATGACTTTCTAAGGCATACTTGTCGGATTCTATGCATTCTATAGTACATAGGTCCGGTGCAAGCCCTTATCGTTCTCCACTTTAAAGGGTTAGATCCCTCGTTATGCAACTAATCCTACTACGGTGATAGAAACAAAATCCAGAATACTTCATGAATAGGCATCACAGCCCTCGACGCACAAGCATCATGTAAGAATAGCTCTGACCCCCAGGAAGAATCACCTCCCTAACGTGTACCCCACACATAGGTTTATGAAACCCTCGACGTGCAGATACACTAGTACATCCCGTGAATAGACCCGCCGACCCTCGACACGCGAATGCACCCGTATGCTCCGTGAATAGGACTGCAGACCCTCGACACGCGAACATACCAAATGTCCTCTCGAGACAGAACAGCACACAGTCCTGAAACGCATCCATTGGACTAGACCCCTAGAGCAAATACTTACATGTCCCAAGTTCTATCACATCTCTATTAGTGCTTGTTCTTAGGTTGATTATAATTAAATACAAATCCCCCTCTCTATAGTTAGTGTATCCTGTCGGACATAATTGCACAACAACAACCCTAAGACCCAACTGGTTAAAATCCACAAACTCTGATCTGTCGGTTCACAGGACTACCACTCAACTCCTAGAGATTCACAAACTAAATATCAACACCAAAACTTTCAACAAAGCTCTCAATTCCATTATTAAAATGTTTATGTCAACAAAACTTCTTAAGTCAACAAAATCTCAAATCCATTTAATGTACTCATAATTTCTAGATCTGAGATAAAATGTTAAAGTCATAGAAAGTCACGAAACATCAATTTCTTCATATATTTCACTTTATAAAATCATAGAAATACAAATTAAATTCTATTATAATCAAAATATAACTCTCTGTAAAATACTGTAATCTGTAGTAAAAACAATATCTAAAACAGTAGATCAATAATCCATAATATCGAAGAAATAATTGTTCAAGAATAACGAAGAAAACTCAACCAAAATAGTCAACCAAACAGCTGCCAGTCGACCGTCAAACCACTTCAAAAGTGGCCGGTCGACCGACATTCCCAAAATCAAATAATTGACAGTCGACCGACACTTCTAGTTCAAAAACCAGGCAGTCGACCTCATGTCCAGAAAACCACAACCTTGAGTTTGTTGCACCTTCTTACTGATACTTCGTTAAATCTTTGTAAAATAATAAATTTGCAAAACAAAATTTTTGAGATGATCAAATACAACTTGTCTAACATACTGGAGTTTATAAAACAAATCAAAACTTCGTCAAGATCATAAAAGAGAGCAAATTTTCATAAAAACTCTTCAAAAAAGTAAAACTAGTATATATATATATATATATATATATATATATATATATATATATATATATATATATATATATATATATATATGCATAGGGTGTTTAGGCATCAGTTAAAGTATCAAGATCCATCAAATTGGAGTAGTATAATGTTCAATTTAACTTCAGAATTAATACAATCAAGACTCAATCAAAATTTTACAAAATATCAATTTTCGACAACTTCTTCAAAATATGGTATATAAGAAAGTGTGTGTATATATGTATATAATTGTGGGTGTATATACATTAGTTAAAACGTCAAGTGTCATTGTAGATAAGAAGTATATTGTTCAAATCAATCACAATATCAAAACAACTCAAGATCCAATTCGAAAACTTCATAAAACACAAGAAATCGGTCTGCATACAAGTCAGACCCGAAATAAAACCAAATTCAACCCTTCAAGAATTGATCTTTTTGATTCAAAACTCTCTTACAACTTGTTATGCACATACCCCAACTAATTACATTAGTTTACCCCTTGATTACAAGTAATTACGCCACGTATTTGTCAAGTTTTATTTACCCACACATCAAGAACAGATCATGTATATACATATACAGTAAAGAACCCTACTTTATTCACTTTTATGCATCAACATCATACAACTCATTATACTCAATCAAATCAGTAAGCATATGAAAGAAAGCAAACTACCAATGATTTCTATTAGGTTCTTAACAATCTCAAGTCATCTACATAGGGTTTTAAACATCAATATAATAGTTTTCATAAAAAGATTCAATCTTTATTCATCCATTCTTCAATAATTCATTATATCATCACACAATCCCCTAACATACTTTCTAATAGACAAATCATCACATACAACAAGAATACAACAGCAAGAAATCAAACATATGTCACTCACCTTATTAAAGAATCAACCGAAATAATAAGGTGAATAAGAAAAGTCCTTCATTTTGCAAGAAATCCAAGTTCCTTCCTTCGAAACTCCAAGAAAACAAATTGTAAAATAATATTTTGTTTTGCAGAGGAGGGGGGCGGCTCTAGTTGTAATGTCCCAAATAAGATACTGCTTTTGTGTTTATATAAATGCTCATATATATATATATATATATATATATATATATATATATATATATATATATATATATATATGTATGAATGACTTAGTGTGATTAAATTGCTTGATTATTCATGTGGATGGTTACGTTCGTGATGGTGCACGAGAATGAGAGAACCGACACTAGTACATGCACTAGTTTTTTAGTGTGATACATATGCAAATATTTAATTGTATGGTAGTACAATGAATATTTTTTCCATGCACTTAAATCTCACCTCTCATCTCTCATCCTTCATGATCAAATGGCTAAAAATCAAGCCATGCAAAAATATCTCCTTCAAAACCATGGGAAAAAGGCTTGGTTTTGAAGAAAACCTCATTGCCACCTCACCCCCACCCCCCCCCCCCCCCCCACCCCCCACTCTACTTACTTCATTTTAAACCCCATATCCTCACTCCCATTTCAGAATTTTGAAATTTTTAGAGAAAAAGAGAAGGAGAGAGTGAAAGAAGAAGAAAAGGTTGTGATCAAGAGCAGTTTTTCTTGAAGAAAGAAGGAGACCAAGCTATTCTCATCTTCTCACTTCTCAACTACACCAAAGGGTGAGGAGTTCTCTAAACTTTTTTTCTTGCCTTCTTGTTTGATTTCTTGCATGAAACAAGTAGTAGTAGCTATGAGGATGATTGTTTATGGTAGTTGTTTAGAATCTGAAAATTGAATAGAAAAACATGATCTGCATGCTAAGTTCTAGAATTTCTAGAGAGCAATATTGAAAGAATTTTATCTTGAAAGTTTACAGAATGATATTATACATGTCTAGGGGATACATTAATTATTTGGGATTTTTATGAAATTATTTAGTATTTTTATAAAATCATTTTTGATGACTGGGTCGTAAGGCAGAGACTGGTTCTGTCTTTTGTAGAACTTGAACTTTAAGGAACTTTTATAATTGACTGATGCATGATCTAACTCTGAAATTTTTAATGTACTATCCTGCATGAAACTAGATACTACAAAAAAGATTGAAATTATTTTGATGATACTTGATGCATGCTCAAAATTGTTTAAGTAAGAATATTCATGACAGTCACTGATGAACAGTAAAATTTTTGTACATGATTGAAATAGGTAGAACTCATTGAATACTTGGAATCAGGTTGAGATCTTTTGTGCATGTTATACATGATGATGTCTAGTTTCCGAAAATGCAAATTTGATGGCCATTGGTTATGCATCTGATTTATGGTGGGATTTTAAGTGAGTACTGTGCATAAATTAGTCAGAATTGACACCATGAAAAGATTGTAACATTAAGGCTCTGTATGAGCAAAATTTGATGAAGTGTACAACCAGGAAGTTGTAGTAGACAACCTGAGCTTTCCAAAAAGCTTTATATCAAGAAATCCCTGTAAGTATAGTGATAGATATGATTTTAATAAGTTGGAAAAGAAACTAGATTTTGAGCTATAGGCTCTGTTTGTGTAGTGCATCATATATGGTTCTGTATACCTGTGAAGGAAGAGTGGTTTAGGGTAATCAAATGAAATAATTTGGACTGGTGATCAACTAGGAAGTTGTAGAAGACATCCTCATCTTTCCATATAACCTGGATTTAAGTTATTCTGATGAGAGAGTAGGTGTTTATGCTGTCGGTAAGGACAGCCAGTGTATAGGAAGTACACATGCTGAGGATTGTAAGGCTAATTTAAGCAATTAGATGGATGAATCTGATGTAATGGTCAACTAAAGAATTATAGCCTAGTTCCTTAGCTTTCCAGAATGGGCTAGAACACCCAAGTCTGAGTTGTATTGTGGAAGTTATGACTTTCTAAGTTTCAGGCAGAAGCAACATAATTGGCTAGTCATGATTTTTGACTAAGTGTTGAAAGTACTATTTCTCCTCTTGTGGATAAGAGTTAATGGAATTGCTTTTGGGGGTAATAGGTGACATTCATGCGAACACAGTACTTGGATTAGAAGTTATGGACTTGACAACTAATAGCATTGCTATACTCAAGATATCGACTTTATCACATTTGGAGTATGCTTGTTGGTGTTTATCTCCTTGGACTGTCAATAGTTCGCGTTATGATTGAAAGCATTGCCGATAAAAGACATTTCTTTGGCACCGTTGTATCACTCGCTCAGGGTCACGGGCCGGGAATTGGTCAAGGACCAACAAGAGTGTAGCAGCCGATAAATATCGACTCGCTGGATTATTATTTTGACAGACCAGTCGGGGATCAATTATTCGATAGAACTTTGTGCATGATTTTGGATGACAAGCATATTTTAGTAATTGTTATTTAATTATGTTTCTTACTTTTGCTTAAGGACCAAGTTGGTATTAGGGGTGATTCCCTATAATTTGACTTGTTCTGAGGGTCAGCACTAGGCGGTGATAACCAGGGTTGTCATCTTCCTGTTGTAGGGATACGTGCTGTGTCCGCTCACTAGCTGAGCACACGGATGTCTTATCTCGCTCTATTAATTCCTAAAGTGTCGTGGCAAGAATGGAGAGAAACTCTGTCGGCTGGGGGCCTTAGACCCTTGAGGCCATCATGTTCTTATGTTGGTGGACATGAATGGACCATATGGGTGGTAGTCTCAAGGATCTTCGGTGCCATGGATATGCAAAATGCATATCTGTAAGATTGTCATGGCATTTGGTGTGATCCAGACCGAATTGGGCACGAGTGGCAAATGGGGACACCACTGTGTTTGCAGTATTAACTGTAGGATTAACCAGTCACATGGTATCCATCAGGAACAGGTTGAGTACAATAGTAGAATGCATTTGCATGGCGAGAGTTCGAAATCCTGAATTTGGGGAAGACGACTTAATCAGGATCATATGTAGTATGGGATGCATGCATATCCGGAGTCTTGTTGATATTAGATTAAGTGCATCTGTTTTTGTGCCTTGTATTATACATTAAACTTCAGGTCATGGCATACACGAATACTAGAAAATTATGATGCACGTTTCTTTTTCCGTTCAAGATGGTTTGTGGTCGCAAGTTGGAGATCGCTATTTCTTAACAGCATTGCGTCAGTAGAATTACTAACGTTCCCTACCTTTTAGGTACCAGCTTTATCATAAAGCAGGTGCAGAAATATCAGAGTCCAGCAGCAGAAGACTCAAGCCGAGGGGAAAGTCTCAGGGAAGCCATTTGACCACTCAGCAGAGTTCAGCGGTGATCAGTCAATTACCATTTTGGAAGACAGCTAGTAGCCTTACAAGTGGAGTCTGTGAATATTTTGTAATAAGTTGTAATGAGTTAATGTAATTTGTAATTCTTGTTAAAGAACGAGATATTGGTTGTAATTGATGATGTAATGATTCATTTGGAAATAAAAAGTTTTTAAATTTCTGTTTTATTACTGTGATGAGATGCATTTGAAGGCAAAGATTCTGGTGAGTGTCACGGATTTCGGGGAGCCGGATCCGGGGCGCTACAAAAGATGGTATTAGAGCTGACTTCAAATTGCTGTCTAACACAGTAGAAAATTTAAAACATAAAATTCCAGTTAGAGGCAGGATTGTGTTCGGACACCACAATTTGTGTCTTTGATTCTTCCCTAACCGGAACAAAAACCTGTGCATGTTTTGCAGGATGGTGTTTGAAGATATCTTCATCGAGGATGGGTCAGTAACAGTAGGTGAACCAACGCCTACCAGGAAAATGATGACAGTGGAGGAAGAAATGAGGGACGTGCTACAGCAGGCTGAAAATAAAGAACACTGACCACCACCATCGCCAGACCCAACTGTGGAGCAACAGAGGATAGCCATGTTGAATCTGAGAATGAGGAAGCTGAAGGAACGTAGGGACAAGGCGATCTACCAGACCAAGCAGCATATCAAAACTTACCAGACACAGCTGGCATGCCTGAAGAGAGAACGAGAGCAACTTCATTCCGATATGGCACTCTTCCAAAATCGTTGGTGAGGACATCAAAAAAACACCAAGCCAAAAGCTGCTAGGAAAATAACCAAGCCTTCTAAAGGAAAATGCCCCAAGGAAGCAATTACAGCTAATAGTTGTTTCGAATGTGGGAAAGTCGAACACTACCAGTTGAACTGCCCAACAATTATAGCCAAGAATTGTTACAATTATGAAAAATTTGGGCATATCAAACCAAATTGCCCACAAATACAAAGAGGATGCTCATCAAGCAAGTAACATGATATAAATAACAGGATGAAAATATTATGTGGACCAACTATATTTTGAAATGTTTTGGAAGTTGAAGAAGTAAGGTAATCAAGTTTTAAGTTGTATTTTGAGTTTTTGTGGGAAGTTTATGGAGGATGAACTTTTGTAACAAGATATATATATATATATATATATATATATAAATGGAATTTTGGCTACGGTCTTGTTCGATAGTGGATCGACTCATTCTTTTATGTCAAAATCTTTTTTAAGAAAATTAAGATGAACACAAGAGGCAATTCCAGATTTAGCCTTAATGGTGGCTACACCGTCAGGGGCAGCCCCCACTACAGATCTATGCTATAGGGGATGTAAACTCCAGATCAACGGAGAAACCCTAAGTATCGATTTGTTAGAATTGGGTTTGCCAGAACAGATGTCATTATCAGCAAGGATTGGATGTCGAAGCACAAGGCAAGCATTGACTGCAAGGAGAAGGAGGTAGTCATCTCAGTTGAAGGAATGGAACTTGTATTGCACAGAAAGAAAGGGTCAAGAGCAATGATTGATTGCAACTACAAGTGAAGTACGAGTACCTGAAAAGGTGAACGGGATACCAGTGGTGACAGATTTTCCACTCGTATTCTTGGAGGAATTACTTAGACTTCCCCCACACCAGGATGTCGAGTTTAGTATCACAATTCAACTAGGTAGCACTCCAGTATCAAAGGCACCCTATAGAATGGCGCTAGTAGAGCAGAATGAAGTCATGAAGCAATCTGAGGAGTTCTTGCAGAAGGATTCATCAGACAGAGTGCATCACCTTGGAGAATACCAATATTGCTTGTTAAGAAGAAGGATGAATCATCCAGGATCTGTATCGATTATTGGGAATTGAATAAGGTCACTATTCGAAACAAATACCGAATTCCCAGGATCGACAATTTGTTCGATCAGCTTCAGGGGGTAGTAGTATTTGTCAAGATTGATCTACAATTCGGATATCATCAAGTGCGAGTCAAGGAGGAGGATGTACCCAAGACATCTTTTTGGACTCGGTATGGACACTATGAATTCTTAGTAATGCCATTCGGAATGACTAACGCTCCAGCAATCTTTATTGATTTAGTGAACCAAAATTCTACGTCCGTTTATTGACTCTTTTGTTGTGGTCTTTATCGACAACATTTTGGTATACTCAAAGACAGAAGAGGATCATGCTGAACATCTGACAGCAGTACTGAGCAAGCTACAAAAGCATCAGTTGTACGCCAAATTGTCCAAGTGCAAATTTTGGAAATCGGAAGTTGCATTTCTGGGCCATATCCTTTCTAAGGAGGGAGTGGCTATGGATCCCCAAAAGATTGAAGCAGTCAAGGATGGCCACAGCCGAAGACGGTGAAAGAGGTAAGGAGTTTTCTGAGTATGACTGGGTATTTCCGGATGTTTATCCAAAATTATGCGAGGATAGCTGTGCCCCTTACAGCTTTGCCCAAGAAGAACCAAAGCTTCGACTAGACAGAGAGAGTCAATCGAATTCTTGAAGACATGTTAAGGGCATGCATTTTGGACTTCAGAGGAAATTGGGAGAAGTACCTAGCTTTGGTAGAGTTTCTTACAATAACAGCTATTAGGCAAGCATTGGTATAGCCTCATATGAAGCTTTGTATGGCAGAAGATGCAGAACACCTGTGTGTTGGTAGGATGTAGGAGAGTGGCAGATGTTTGGACCGGAAATCATACAGAAAACCTCGAAGAAGATCAAACTCATCCAGAAGAGACTACAAGGAGCACAGAGTAGGCAGAGAGTTATGCCGTCAACCGCCGAAGAGAGCTAGAATTTGAGGAAGGAGATTCCATGTTTCTCAAGGTGTCTCCGGCTAAAGGAGTTATCAGGTTCGGAAGGGGCAGAAAGTTAGCTCTGAGATACACTGGACCATACAAGATTCTAAAGAGGATTGGCAGGATGGCTTACAAGTTGGAGCTACAGGCCGAGTTATCCTAAGTCCATGACGAGTACCAAGTCTCTATGCTACGGAAGTATGATCCAGATCTGAGCCATCAATTACCTGAAGTTCCGAAAGATCTTCAGATTAATCTTTCATACAAGGAACAACTGGTAAGGATACTTGATCGTCAGGACAAGGTGCTGAGAGACAAGGTCATTCTGAAGGTCAAGATTCTCTAGAGTAATCAATTCGTGGAAGAAGCCACCTGGGAGACGGAGAGCCGTAAGAAGACTTTGTATCAGAATTTGTTTTAGGTTTTGTTTTTCTTTTCTTTTTTCCCATTAGCATCGTTCTGGGGTCAGAACGATTCTAAGGAGGGAGTAATGTAATACCCTGAATAAGATACTGTTTTTGTGTATATATAAATGCCTAAATATATATATATATATCTATATATATGAATGTCTTAGTGTGATTATATTGCTTGATTATTCATATGGATGGTTGCGTTCATGATGGTGCACGAGAATGAGAGAACCGACACTAGTACATATACTAGTTTTTGAGTGTGATACATATACAAATATTTAATTGTATGATACTACAATGAATATTTTTGTTATGCACTATAATCTGACCTCTCATCTCACATCCTTCATGTTAAAATGGCTAAAGATCAAGCCATGCAAAAATATCTCCTTCAAAACCATGGGCAGGAGGCTTAGTTTTGGTGAAAACCTCCTTGCCACCTCACCCCCTACCCACCTCCCCCCCCCCCTTTGGCCCGCCCCCCCCTATACACCCCCCCAACCCCCCACCCCTTCACTCTTCTCACTTCATTATAAATCCTCTCTCCTCACTCCCATTTCAAAATACTGAAATTTTTAGAGAAAAAGAGAAGGAGAGAGTGAAAGACGAAGAAGAGGTTGTGATCAAGAGCACTTTTTCTTGGAGAGGAACTAGGAGACCAAGGTATTCTCATCTTCTCAACTACACCAGAGGGAGGGGAGTTCTCTAAACTTTTGTTCTTGCCTTCTGGTTTGATTTCTTACATGAAACAAGTAGTAGTAGCTATGAGGATGATTGTTAGTGGTAGTTGTTTAGAATCTGAAAATTGAACAGGAAAACATGATCTGCATGCTAAGTTCCTGACTTTTCAGAGAGCAATATTGATGGAATATGATCTTGAAATTTTTACATATTTTAATAAAATCAATTTTGATGACTCGTAAGGCATAGACTGGTTCTGTCTTTTGTAGAACCTGAACTTGAAGGAATTTTTACAATTGGTTGATGCATGATCCTATCTCTGCAATTTTAATTGTAGTTTCCTGCATGAATCTAGACCCTACAGGAAAAATTTGAAATTATTTTGATGAAACTTGATGCATGTTCAAAATTGTTTAAGTAAGAGTATTCATGACAGTCACTGATGAACCAGTAGACCTTTTGCACATGATTGAAATAGGTAGAACTCATTGAATACATGGAATCAGGTTGGAATTTTTTGTGTATGTTATACATGATGATGTCTAGTTTCTGAAAATGCAAATTTGATGTCCATTGGTTATGCATGTGATTTATTATGGGATTTTAAGTGAGTATTGTGCATAACTTAGTCAGAATTGACACCCTGCTAAGATTGTAACCTTAAGGCTCTGTATGAGCAATATTTGAAGAAGTGTACAACTAGGAAGTTGTAGTAGACAACCTGAGCTTTCCAAAAAGCCTTATGTCAAGAAATCACTGTAAGTAGAGTGACAGATATGATTTTTACAATTCGGAACAGAAACCAGATTTCGAGCTATAGGCTCTGTTTGTGTAGTGCATCATATATGGTTCTGTATACCTGTGAAGGATGAGTGGTTTAGGGTAATCAAATGAAATAATTTGGACTTGTGATCAACTAGGAAGTTGTAGAGGACATCCTCATCTTTTTATAGAACGTGGATTCGAGTTATTCCGATGAGAGAGTAGGTGTTTATGCTGTTGGTAAGGTGCAGCCACTGTACAGGAAGTACACAGGCTGAGGATTGTAAGGCTAATTTGAGCAATTAGATGGATGGGTCTGAAGTAATGGTCAAATAGAGAATTGTATCCAAGTTCCTTAGCTTTCCAGAATGGGATAGAACACCCAAATCTGAGTTGTATTGTAGGTGTTATGACTTTTCTATGTTTCAGGCAGAAGCAACATAGTTGGCTAGTCATGATTTTTGACTAAGTGTTGAAAGTACTATTTCCCCTCTTGTGGATAAGAGTTAATGGACTTGCTTTTGGGGGTAATAGCTGATATTCATGCAAACCCTGTACATGGATTAGAAGTTATGGACTTGTGAACTAGTAGCGTTGCTACACTCAAGATATTGACATTATCACATTTGGAGTATGCTTGTTGGTGTTTATCTCCTTGGTCTGTCAATAATTGGTGTTATGATTGAAAGCATTTCTGGTAAAAGGCATTTCTTGGGCACCATTGTATCACTCACTGATGGTCACGGGCCGGGAAGTGGTCAAGGACCAACAGGAGTGTGGTAGCCAATAAGTATCGGCTCACCAGATTATTATTTTGACAAACCAGTTGGGGATCAATTGTTCGATAGAACTTCATGGATGATTTTGGATAAGCATATTTTAGTAATTGTTATTTAATTAAGTTTCTTACTTTTGCTTAAGGACCAAGTTGGTATTAGGGGTCATTCCCAATAATTCGACTTGTTCTGAGGGCCAGCACTTGGCGGTGATAACCAGGGTTGTTCTCTTCCTATCATTGGGATACGAGTTGTGTCCGCTCATTAGATGAGAACACGGAAGTCGTATCTTGCTTTGTCTTCCGTATCTCGCTCTGTTAATTCATGAAGTGACGTGATAAGAATGGAGAGAAACTCTGTCGGCTAGGGGGCTTAGACCCTTGAGTCTATCATGTTCTTATGTTGGTGGACACGAACGGACCAAAAGTGGTTGCAGTGTCATGGATATGCAGAACGCATATCGGTAAGATTGTCACGACATTTGGTGTAATCCAGACCGGATTGGGCACGAGTGGCAAATAGTGACACCACTGTGTTAGCAGTAATAACTGTAGGATTAACCAGCCACGTGGAATCTATCAGGAACTGGTTGAGTACAATAGTAGAATGCATTTTCACGGCGAGGGTTTGAAACCCTGAATTTGGAGAAGACGACTTGATCAGGAGCGTATGTAGTATGGGATACATGTGTATCCAGAGTCTTGCTGACATTAGATTAAGTGCATCTATTTCTGTGCCTTGTATTATGCATTAGACTTCAGGTCATGGCATACACGAACACTAGGAAATTAGGATGCACATTTCTTTTTCCATTCAAGATGGTTTGTGGTCGCAAGTTGGAGATCGCTGTTTCTTATCAGTATTGCGACAGTAGAATTACTAACGTTCCCTATCTTTTAGGTACCGGCCCTATCATAAGGCAGGTGCAGAAATATCAGAGACACGCAGGGAAGACTCAAGCCGAGGGGCAAGTCTCAGGAAAGCTGATTGACCATTCAGCAGGGTTCGGCGGTGATCAGTCAATTACCATTCTGGAAGACAGCTGGTAGGCTTACAAGTGGAGTCTGTGAATATTTTGTAATAAGTTGTAATGAGTTAATGTAATTTGTACTTGTGGTTCATGAACGAGATATTGGTTGTAATTGATGATGTAATAACTCATTTGGCAATAAAAAGTTTTTAAATTTCTGTGTTGAGATGCATTTGAAGGCAAAGATTCTTATAACATCCCTGTCGAATATTATATTTGTATTATTTTTTTTTAAATTAAATTTTTTTTATTGAAATTTCTAGGTTTTACTAATAGAAAGTTATCTGTATATATATATTAGTAAGTATATGTATGTATTGTATCGGTTTTGTGCACTTGTACAAAATCCTGTAAAATAAGATTTTGAGAAAATGTATTTTTGTGTATTTTCTGTATTTTAAAATTTTTTCAAAATTATTTTTTTCGGTTTTCAAATTCTTTTGTCAAAATGTATTTTTTTGGATCTTCTAGTTTAAAATCTATTTTCGATTAAAAATTGTATTTGTAACTATTCTGTATGATTTTATATTTTAATACCAATCTTACTATTATTGTTATTACTATTAATTTATTATTATTATTATTATTAAATTCTACTGTTAGTATTATTATTTTTATTGTTATTACATTCTGATTGTATATTAAAAATCCTATTGTATTTGCTAGTATTTGAGTATTAATTCAATGTGTACTATTTAATTTAGTGTACTACGATATTTCTAATTGTATATTTTCTATTGAATAAATTATTTACTTTTAATATTTATCTAATTATATTTTTTTGTACAACAGTGTTGAAACACTAATGGATTTTTAAATACCCAAACCCAACTTAAATTACCCATTTTCCATCCTAATACCCACCTAACTACCCAACCCGTTAACTATACCCGTTAACTAACTACCATACCATATTAATTATTTCCCTGAATCCTTATTAAGCCTTGTACACCATTTTTAACAATCCACCACCTAACTAAACTATCACCTATTACCTAAATCTACCTAGTATCCCAACCTAACCTACACCACACCCGGTTGCACCAGAAACCAACCCGACCCCATTGGTTAGCTGGTAGCCGTCTATGTGTGCCTAGGGGTGGTATACCGTACCATACCGTATCATCATTACTCTACCGTCTACCGTACCAGAATACTTGGTACACAAATTTCTCTACCATTACCGTGCCATGTTTTTGGTACTACCGAGTTCGGTACTACCGGAATATTGGTACGGTATTGGTAATACCATGGTACCACCGGACATCAATTAGCTTAAAAAATTAACCTTCATATAAATGGCAAAAGAAGGATAAATAAGCTCAACATAAATATATATATATATATATATATATATATATATATATATATATATATATGAAGAAGTTTCAACATAAATAATTAAATATATATATACGAAGAAGTTCCAATAATCAGCCATTGTCAATTCTCAAACAAGACTCAGCTAACTGTCCATAATTTAGTCTAACATCTGTGTTTCCAGAGCCCAATCACCCGCAGTACCAAATAATATAAGTTTATGTTTAACAATGAAGGAAGAAATCATCACAAAACTCCATTGAAATAACTAATATCTTCAGGCATGTTCCTTTCAAAAAGCTCTAGAATTATCACTCAAAACAAATTAAACATGTACAAGAACAGAGAAATACCAGCACGAATAGTATACAAAAACCTACAGTTCAACTGATTAACGGAAAACAGATTCACATAAAAAAATTATCCTCACAAACAAACATACATCACCTGATATAGTGATAAAGAATCGACACAAAATTTAAGATCATGGATAAAAAACATCAACATCACCTTCTCATCCCCTAAATAGTTTAACCTTCAATAAAAGAATTAGTTAAAGACCTTTTCTGCCCAATCCTTAATCCACCCAGGCCAAACAACAAATCAGGATTGTAGACTTTATTGTTGTACAATTTCAGAGATGTATAAGTTTCAATATAATGTATCTTTATGTATGAAAATTAGTTTTAACATTCTGTAATATGATTGATTCAATATGCTACTCTATTAGATACAACATTCTGCAATATGCTTGATTAGATATAATTGGATAGCTTCAGCATATAGAGAAAGAATGACAACAATACCTGAAATTAAGAAGATTCATATATAAAGAATGACAACAGTATTGTTATTTTCCTTTCATAACATTCATGATATTTGATGGTTCTTTCATTTTTGTGTATTGTTCTACTCCATTTTTTTTAGTATGTATCTCATTTAGTAGATTCATATATAAATCAATTTCAGGATTATGATACAAATATACTACATAAATAAGATTTCACCTATATTAACCAGTCAAAAAAAAATCCTAAAAAAACATAAAAATCAATTTGATAAATCAAATCAAAAGATCTTTTACATCCTAAATTCCTAATTACTTGTGAATAATAATACAAAATATCTCAAGAAAACCCAACAAGAACAAGAAGAAGATGGATCTTATATTAATACACTAACTAAATTCTAAAGTTTTCCTAATTAGTCGAAAAAATCCTCTAACAATACCGTACCGATGGGGGCTGAAGAAGGTAGGTGGCATCGCGACAGTGTGGTGCTTCGGCAGTGTAGTGCGTCAGTCAATCAGTGCATGTGCCCTAGATTCAAAGAAGAAAAAAAGGAAGAAGTAAAAAAAAGGAAGAATAATTGAAGTAGTAGTATAACTGGGGTGAAAATTTGAAAAAAAAAAATAAGAAAAATGGGCATGGACATAGGTCTGGGCCTGGGTTTTTAAATATAAAAATTAAATTAAATATATATTAATTACTTGGTATGGTACGGTATACCATGGTATCAGTATTGGGTACCAGTACCATACCATATAATTTCGGTATGGTACAATACCGAGATTTCGGTATGGTATTACCAAGATTTTGGTAATATATGGTATGGTAATGGTATGGTACGGTATGGTACGGTAATATGGTATTTTTTGACACCCCTATGTGTGCCCCCCTTCCCTTCTTCAAACCCTAACACCTATACATCCCTATATATATTCAACCTTGTTGCATGCTATAATTTTTCCCTTACCTTTACAATCCGTGCTGCATACATTTTTTTTCCTAACCATTGCACTCTATTTCCGTGCTTCATCTCTCCCATTTCTTTCCATCCGCCATCCCGCGCTCTCTTGCTCTTGGGGTTCTTTGATTGCATTGATTGGTGGCCGTCCAATCGTCGATCTGATCCGATCATCATCTTCGTCATCAAGATACTGATCACATCTCGATCTTGATCTTGATGTTCGATCAGAGTCATCCGATCTGATCCGATCGCCTTGATATCGTGATCCCTTGAATCTCAGCCGTCCGATCGTGTCCGTGATCGATTGTTCTTTGGGTTCGTGATCTTGTTCGTAATTCATTGCTTTTGTGTTCGTTCCCGGGATCCATCCCGTTATTCTTGCTCTTGTATTGTTTTCGTCATTTTCTAGACAAGTAACTTGTACTCCAATTCATTTGTTTGATACAAACCCTAAAGTTCACCTATAGTGTAGTTGGGTCTAGAGACAACTCTTGATTGTATTTTTCTTGATGGGTTTTGTCTCTATTGTAATAATTTGACCACAGATTGACTCACGACACAATATGGACATGAATTAACCTAGGATTCGCCCGTTCTTGATTTTAGATCGTGTATGTGAGACTTGTGTGTGAAATCGTGTTTTGATTGAGACCCATGAGATATATTTGGCGTGGACATGTTAACAACCCTAATTCATAATGTTTAGACACTTGGTAGACTTAATTTCAAGTTTGGATGTGTTTGGATCAATTTTCTTGAATCTATGATGATTTTGTTTTAAGGGAAAAATCTGTATTTTTGACACTGTTCTGTTTTGTTTGCTGTTTTCGACTGGGTTAAAGTCAGTATCTTAATTTTGGTATAAAATATGAGTTTTAGATAATTTCGTCTATTTTCAAACCCCTCTGACCTTGCTTGATCTTGGTTTTGTATGACTGAGTTATGACTGTTTTAGTACAGAGGTATTGATCTTTTCCAGATTCTGTTTTTCGGTAATTTTGATAACTATTTTCAAGAACCATTCTACACATATTATTTTGATCCAAAACTTTGGTCAGTGTTTCTTTATTAAGTTAGGGTTTACTCAGAATTTTGGTGAATTTTATTGATGAGTTTTATGTGATATTTCATGCTCGTTTCTAAAATTTATACTTGCTGTAATTTGCTCGCTGTTCTGTAAAGAACCATATTTTCACTATGATTCCTTTTACTGTATGAAAAATTCTTGTGAAATATGAAAGTTAGTATATTTTATCTATTTTGAACTCCCTTTGGCGGATTTGAATTTCGTTTCACTGGTTGCGAGGTATCTTAGTTTTCGTACAGCAGTGTTGGGACTTCCAGATTTTCCAAAGTGTTGTTTCTTGATGTTTTCTTAATTTTGATGACTAAACAAATTTTACTGGAATATTATGAAACTTTATATTTTGATTCTAGACATATAGGGGAATATCCCAGTTTTTTCCTGAATTTATTTGAGTGGTTTTGATGCAGTTTTCCTGATTGAGAATTCGTTTTCCTGATTTCTGACTGAACATATTTTCTGTTCTAAATTCTGTTTTGAGTTATGATGTTGTGAATTACTATATGACTTATTTATACTCGCTGGATTCGTGTGGAAGTCTATTTTCCAGATCCTCGACGGATCTAGATTTGGATGTTTGTAGTAGCGGGAATCACTGATTTAGTACAACACTGTTTTGTTGTCCTGAATTAGAAAACTAGTTGTTTTACACTGTTATGTATTATCTTGTACTTGTACTTGTTTATCTTGCACCCTGAACCTGATACATATTTATATCCTGTTATTCTTGCTTAGTTTTGCGACACATACATGCATGCCTGATTATAATAATAAATGACCAAGCCGGGGTTAAGGGAAAGATCTAGTAGTGGAAAATATAGAAACGTGTACTTGGAAGAGAACCTGTGTCCTGCCTGCCTGTTACGTGTTCATGACTACATGATTCACGATCCTATTATCTGTACCTGACTGCTTGCTTCCCTATAGGAAGATGTACTCGGAAGATAACCACTAGGTTATGCCTGTTTCCTGTACCTGACTGCATGCTTCCCTTAGGAAGGTGTACTCGGAAGAGAACCACTAGGTTATACCTGTTCCTGTTTCCTGTACCTGAGTACCCTGCCCTATGGACTCCATTACGAAATCTAAAGCGAAACTGTTTGTCGTAGCAACCATGTGTTATGTTTTTGGGGCGCATGAAATGCTACCTAGTTAGTAATATAACAAGACCTGACATGACATAATCTGATTTCCTGTACTTGATACCTGATTATCCTGTTACATGATTACATGATTACATGTATACTTGATTACCTGTTTACCTGTTACATGTTACCTGATTATCTGTTTACCTGTATACCTATATACCTTCTACCTGACACCTGTTACATGCTTACCTGTTTACTTGATTACTTGACACTTGATTCATGCCATTTACACTTGTTCACTTTGCCATGCTAGTTGTTTATTTTGACATCATACTTATACCATGTTGCTAGTTAGTTTTCCCATGTACTTGTATCCTACATTATAAGTGACCGGTAACTTACAATTGACGGGTACTTATTTTTCTCTTTCCCTCTTTCCTGCATTCGTTGAATTGCAGATTTTGGAGAACATGTTCCAGATGGTATTGGTGACATGAAGTATTAGTGTTGGATCTTGTTATTATTATTTCTTGTAGTTTGCTTGAACAATAATTGTATTCATGTATTTGGATTTATTCTTGTATTTGGGCAATGTGACCCAGGATTATTTGTGTATTTCAGATCATGACTATTTGAGATTAAATATATTTTATTTCAAGTATTCTTGTTGGTATTTGGTTCATATGTGCATTTGGTTGACTTTTCTGCCTTCCGACTCTGATTATTTTGTGAGATTTTGTAAAGATTCTTGAACAGCTTATGGATGATGAAAATCATTCGCTGGGCTTTTGTCACACATCCGTATTCCGTATTCTCTTTTGGAAAGTGGGGCGTGACAAAATGTCTGTAAAATCAGGCCCATTTACGCACCCGGATGAATCACCTGCCGTTTGTGCCATACGCTCCGTCGGTTACTACACCCCTCGTGCTGGTATAAAAAATTATTATTTTATTATTATTATTTCATTTTTATTTTCAGAATTGAAATATTTTTTGTGGATATTACCCGATTTTGTTAATAAACATTATCTATGTATGCATACCAGTCTGTATACATCTGTATTGTATCAAATTGGTACTGGAATCTTCTGAGTCGATAATAAAATTTATTTTTATTATTATTTTCGGAATTAATTTATTTTTATACAGATTGTGTAGTTTAATAAACAAAAATTAATGGTATATATATTAATATATACATATGCGTATTGTATCGATTTCGTACGTTTGTACAAATCGTGTAGTATGTGTTTTGGACAAAAATATCTTATTTTTCTCATAATTAATCAAAAATGGATGGTTAGGATTTGTTCTGTGGGTTAAACTTAGCATTTAGGATTAATGGAAATACAAATGAGGATTAATAGGTGTGTTTTTACTAGAACCCTCCTCCACCTCACTCCTCCACCTCATCCAAGAAATGGCCGGCCACCCCTAGATCCAAGGTGGTTTTGCAAAATTCCTTGGTGTATTTGCACCCTCACCCTCTCATTCCTTCTATAAATAACCCCCCCACCTATTGCCTCATTTGCCAAAAGAAAAAAATAGAGAGGAAAAGAAAGAGAGAAAGAAACCCTAACTAGAGAGTTCTTCATTTGTAGGTTTTTTATAGGAGCTAGGAGGAAGGAGAAAGATTCTTGTCTAGTTCTTCCTACAAAGAAATCAAATTGGGGGTTTCTCTACTTCTTATTATTTTTATTATTGATTTTGTTCTCTTTTGTTGTATGTTGTATGTGGTATGTTCTATAACAAGTTGGACTAAATCTTAAGCATATAAATGGTTGTATGGATCAAAGTGATCACATGAAAAGATGGATGGTAGAACTTAAACAAATAACATAAAGATTGAGTCTTTAAACCTTATTATGGTTATTGTTGTTGTCATGGTTATTTTTGCTGAACTAAAACTTGGACTAAGTGATTTGTGCATATGAGTGGTGCGGATCAAGATTGATCACATGAAAAGTTTTGAATAGTAGAACTCACTGAAAACCCATAAAGATGGAATCTTTAAGCTTTGATATGATTATTGTTGTTATTGTTATTTTTTGTTAGCATAAAACTGTACAACTTGGACTAAACTATGAGCATATAAGATTAAGTGAAGTGAGAATACTTACATACCCAATTTGGTGTTGTAGAACTCAACAAGCTACTAAAAGATGAGTTTTTTGTTGTATGCTGCTCTCTACCTTGTTAAAGATCAAGTCTTTACTAACCCTAGTTCATAAAAAAAGTGGACGTTGTTGTAAGTAGGGACTTATAGATTATAGAGAAGTAGGTTTTATAATATGTAGGATTTATAGATTCAATAAAAGTAAATTTTGTTGTATGTAGGACTTGTAAATTCAATAAAACGAGATTTTGTAATATGTAAGGCTTGTAATTCATGAAAGAAGTAGGTTTTGTAATATCTAAATAAAGACGTTAGTAGCCTTTATGAGTTTACTTCCATGCATGCTTCAGTAGTTGTAGTTGTTCTAGTAAAGATTTCAAAAGGAACCCATGCTTAAGTTGTAGTTGTTCTAGTAAAGAACCCATGCATTCTTGAATTGTATGTTGTAGTAGCATGCTCTAATTACTCTAGGTTGCTAATCTAGTTAAACCATTAAAAAGAACCCATGAATGTTAAGAGTTCCATAACTATTCTAGTTCAAATTCTAAAAGAAACCCATGAAATTAGTTCCATAGTAGTTCTAACTCAATTCGATGAAGAACCCATGCATTTAGTTTCTAGGTGATTCTAGCTTAAATTTGAGAAAGAACCCATGAACCAAGTGGCATGTGTTCTAGCTTAAATTCGGGGGAAAAAATCCATGAACCTAGTTGCATGTTGTTCTAGTTCAATTTGGGAAAGAGAACTTGTGAATTCTAGTTGTAGGTGGTTCTAATTAAAATTCAACCATATCATGTGAAAATTCTTCATCTTCAATGTATGGGTTATAATAGTTGGGAAAGTCACTATTATTGTTAGCTTGATAAAAGCTCGTCTAGGGTCTTATAGTTACCCTAGGGGTCATCGACCATCAAGACTCGTATATTACCACCTTGGAAACTATGGATAAATCACACCTCGTGCAGCGACGGATCTTAACCGGTGTGAGTTGATCGTGGGCCGAGAATGTTAACGAGATCCAAGTTAGGGATAATGATGAGTGAGGCAGATCCCGTCACCGGTGTCTTGGATCGATAGGCCATGAGTTGGACCATGATATTCTTAAGAAAGTCTAAATTGAAAACCCTGTAAGATTGTTTAGGTTTAGTGACATCATTAGGGTCGTAACTTATAAAGATCATTACTTAACCATTTTTTTCAACAGGAAAGGGTTTGTATAGGGGTGATACCCTATGATCCAACTCGTCCTATTGGCCGACACTAGGCGGTGTTACTTGTTGTACCCTTCCTGTCAAAATGATATAGTCTGTGCCTTCTCACGAGTTGGGAGCACAGGATCCTTATCTCGTCTGTTAATTTTTGAAGTGCCATGATAAGGGTGGGAGAGATTCCTGTCGGAGCTAGGGGATGGACCTACGGAACTACGTCATGCTCTATATCAAGAAGGGTGAACAAGCCATAGACTACGGTCTATCTGCTAAGGGGGCCACAGGGGATGTTTCGAGCTAACCTGTGTTGCGGATACCTACCCTACATTCGTCAGATTTTTGAGTGAGGTCTGGTACGCCGGGTAGTAGTGGCAAATATAGACACCATGAGCTGACTGCGAATGGCGAGATTAGACCATTTTAGGGCAACCTCATTAGTCATACTGTATCTTCAGAAACAGGCTGAGTACAAGAATAGAATTCATTGCGCAGGTTCAAATCCCTATATATGAAGAAACAGCTTGTTATGGCCGTATGTAGTATGGGATGCATACTATTTCGGAGACTTGCTTGCATTAGAACAAGAGCATCATTGTATTAGTTAATCGTGCATTAGAGTCTAAGTCATAGCATACTCCGACAAATCAATTATATTTACACGTTTCTCTTTTCATCAATCTGTTTGTTTAAAGATGAGAATCGCTGCTAGTCATCAGCCTTAAAGCGTTAGTTTATGTACTGACGTCCCAACTTCAGTAGGTACTGGATTGCAAAATTACAGGTACTGGATTACAGGGCTACAGGTACAGGATTCAGGAGGACTGAAGGCAAAAGGAGCAAAGTGTTGATTTTATTTCATTTGTAATATATGTTGTAATTTATTTCTGTTGAGAAGTATCCAAGTGAAAGTACCAAGTGTTATATATTATTCATTGTACTTTGATTTAATTTTTATTGAAAATTTGTAACACTTGGGCTTGTATGGCATTATTGTAATACTGATGTAATGTATTGCAGTTTTATAACATTTAGACTTGTAATGCATTTGTGTTCAATAAAAAATTTTAAATTTTCCTATTTTTCTTTGTATTGTGGATAATTGAAGGAAAAAATTCTGGCTTATGTCACGGTTTCCCAGTATATGTAAATCGGGGTGTTACAATTCTGATGAGTGTCATGGATTTTGGGGAGCCCGATCTGGGGCGCTATAGTCATGGCTCTTTAATAGGCCAAAATCTAGGTTTTTAGGGTTTTACAAGTTATATGGAAACATCCCTTAACAAATTATTCCTTTACATATATAGACCTTTCTTTAATAAAGTAGTTAAATAAGTTAAATAATTTAAAATAAAACCAAATCACTTGACTACTGAGTTATCCAGCCATCAAGTATAGCCCAGAAATTAAAAAAAAAACGGATTTGTACTCCAAGTGGTAATTTTGCACAAAAGTCTCTCTCTTTGTAATATTTTTAAATATGTCAAATAAATATCAGAAAAATCCCAAAACTTCATAAATAATACCTACTAATAAATATTAGATTTTCCAAAAAAAAATTCTTAATTTTAGTTTCCATGAAAAATATTTGCACAAGGTTCAACTTAAATTCCATATTTGCAAAAATACCATATATGTTTAAATCTTTACAAAATAAACTTTAAATATATTTTAAATAAAATTTATCTTTAATAATGACCATGGCCAGCCCAAAAAGCAGCAAAAACTGATTTTCATTATTTGTTTGAGATTCAATCGGCTTTTTACTTAAAAGCCCCTCTCTTTTGAAGTATATATAAAAACAAGGGCAAAAACCAAAATACCTCCCCAACGTTTGGCCCAAGTATAAAATGCCCATACAACGTTTGAAAAAGTACAATAAATCCATTTCTCCGTTAACTTAACCCCATCCGTTAAGTTATAATTATTAAATTACTTTTTTACCCTTACCCTTTCATAATCAAATATCTTCTTTCTTTTTTCCTTTTTCTTCATTCTTTTTTTTCAAATTATACAACTTGCTAGGCATGGAAGAAATCATGCTCTGCTTAAGTTCACACATAGGTTGTACAGCAAATCTTAAGTTCACTATTAAAGATTTAGGATGAGGCTTTATACTAAGGTTCATGTTGTTTTAAGCAATTCTTTGACATTGGCAATTGCATAGTTTAAATGTGATTTCTTTGTGTTCTTTCTGTATGTGAACACTGGGGATTTGTGGACTTTTATTTTGCTGTCATGAGAAATTATACATGCTGAAACTAGGATGCTTTGTACAGTTACTAGTATTGGCTGTCAAGGGTTAAGATGTCATAATGAGCCTGTGCACTTTGTTTTGTATTAGTTATTGTCCATTTCAAATGTTTTTTCTGTTTTTGTTTTTTTGGCACATTATAGTTAGCTTTATCAATAATCACAACTCAATTTAAATTTTAGTTGTTCCTGATGCTATCTATTATCTGAGTTTCGTTGACTGTACTTCTAATTAATTTCCTCTGCATATTGAGTACTGGGTATCAGTGACAGAGCATTTCAATGGTACAGAGATGCTGATTCTTTGCCTTTATAAGCAGACAAACCGTTGATAGCTCATGTTAGGCTACGCAGTTTTTTTTACATTGCTAGTTCGTTCCTGGGCAAGCAGGTTATCTTCAGTTGTGATACATGATTACTACAGTCAATTGGAACCACAAATGTCCTGAGAACTTCTTGCGCTACTGAATAAGCTTATCTAATGCAGCATGATTTCTTCCATGCCTAGCAAGTTGTATACTGGTAAAATTAGGTTGTACAACAAATCTTAAGTTCACACATAGGCGACAGATCCCCTCTCCTCTGCTTAAATTTATCAAACAAAAAAATCAAAATAAAAAATCCATCAAATAAGTGAAAACGAGAACAAAAGAAAGGGAATACGAAGAAAGAGAAAGGACAATCAATTGCAGAGAGAGAAGCGGTAGCACAAGTAGGAGAATGAGGAGCTTCATGGCCATGGCAAGGGTTTCTGAGAACTCTAATTTATTCAATCGACGGATCGATCGGAATTTGAAAAAAAAGAATGAAGAAAAAGGAAAAAAGAAAGAAGAGGTTTGATTATGAAAAGATAAGGGTAAACAAGTAATTTGATAATTATAACTTAACGGATGTGGTTAAGTTAACGGAGAAATGGGTTTATTGTACTTTTTCAAACGTTGTATGGGTATTTTGTACTCGGGCCAAACGTTGAGGGGGTACTTTGGCTTTTGCCCTAAAAACAATTTATTCATTTAGAAAAATCCCAAAATTTAGGATATACTTAATTATAAATAGAATAATTTATTCAGAAATTTAAAAGTGTAATTTGCACCCTAAAAATATTTGCACATGTTTTGCACGTGTAAAATTGACAAATTCATAAAATAGTCAAATTAATTTAAATAAATCTGAAAATTTAAAATATCATATATAAATAAGGAAAATAAATCATTAACCATAAAATTTTAAAAATTCAAATTTTTCTAGCTTTGCACGTGCAAAATTGCAATTTCAAGAAAATAGTCAAAATAGTCAACTTTACCAATTTAATATTATTTATTAATGAAAAATAAATCATTTTATTTTGCAGGGTGTTACACATCCCACCAGAACCCCCTTCTCCAAGAAGATTATTGAGGCTCTTATCCCTGTTAACTTCAAGATCCCAACTTCGAATCATACAACGGGAAACCGATCCAGTAGACCACAATGAGAGTTTTAAAACACTGATGATTATCCACCAAGCATCCGACTCCCTACACTGCAAGACTTTCCGAGCAATCCTAAAGTGATCCACATGGGAGTGGTTCTCTTGACTCTCTCCAGGGTCCATCGTCTCATTCGATCAACTTGAGGAGCTCTTCCTCACGCACTTCATCACTAACCGCAAGACAGAGAAATCAAGTGCCTCCTTACTTGACTTGAAGCAAAAAAGATGGGGAGTCCCTCAAGAATTATGTTCGGCACTTCACACCCAAGTCGCGGTCCATCCCCACACCCAAATCAGCTATAGCCATGGTTGCCTTCAGGCATAATGTAAATCATGATTACCTCAAAGCCTCTCTTGTCAAAAGACCTCCCCGGAACTTCTCCGACCTCCTTCAAAGAGTCGAGAAGTAAATCCGAGTGGAGGATGTTATTCGAACTCAAGAACAGAAGGTGACCTCATCCGAGAATAAATGAAAGAGTACCAATGAAGACGAACCCAGTAAGTCCCAGAAGGATGTCACAGACAAGTGTCGTCCACTCCTAATACCTCGATTTGAGAAGTATACTCCAGTTAATGCCAGCTTCTCTAACATCCTCATGGAAGTGAACAAGGAGGGACTTGTTCGACCTCCCCCCATGATGAACGCCCCAAGTGGAAGAAGAGATAGGAACAAGTGGTGCGAGTTTCACAAAGATCATGGGCCTCTCACTGGTGACTGTCGAGCCCTCAAAGATGAGCTAGAAACCCTGCTCCGACGGGGCTCTGACAGGGGTACCTCACCAAGTTCACCCAAAGGAATGACACTGAACCTCCTCTAAGAGGAGCCAATAAGCGACCAGAAAAACCAGCCAAGTCCCAAGGCTCACGGCGCATAGAGATATTCGACTCAATCCATGACAGACCTATAGGGGGATCATCTAACTCCTCCAGGAAAGCGTTTCTCCGAGAAGTGAACTCGGTGCATAATATCCCCCCTCCCAAGAACTCGGAGGTCCCGATCACATATTCAGACCAAGACCTTGAAGATGTTCGAACACCTCAGGGTGACGCACTAGTAATCAGCATATGTATGGTCAATCATGAGGTACGCCTGTCGTGGTAGATAACGGAAGCTTGGAAAACCTCACCTTTCTCAATGAATTCGAGGGCCATAAGCTCAAGCAAGAACGTCTCAAGCCCACCGGAAACACTCTCCATGGATTCTCCAGAGCCCTAGTTCTAATCGAGGGAATAGTCACCCTTGACGTAAATGTGAGGAAAGCTCCAACTACCTATACTGAAGTACTCAATTTCATGGTTGTCGACATGAAGTCAGCCTACAATGCAATTTTTGGTGGCCCGGGGCTAGCATCCTTTCACGTGGTTGCCTCAGCCTACCACATGAACATGAAGTTCCCTACAGCAGTAGGAGCAGGGGAAGCCAAAGGAAGCCAAGAAACTACTCAGGCATGTTACACCACAACAATTGGGGGCTCGGTCCTCTCTCTCAATGCTATGGAGCTCCCCCAAAGATGGGGATATGCCAGCTCTTAACCCTTAGAAGAACTAGCAAGAATCCCCTTCTCCGAACAGGATCAACCCAAGTGCCTTCGGGTGAACAAGGCACTCCCACATCAAGTTAAGGATCAACTCTTCACTTGCATTAGGAAGAACCGAAATATCTTCATTCGGAACACCGAGCACCCGATGAAGTACAACGAGGGCACTTAACGCCCTCCCCAAGTAGTTAGTTTCAAACATATAACAAATACCGACAATTATAATGGTCACAATATGTAATAAAGACTAGCATCAAAGCAGCCGCTTAGTTTTAATCTTCGATAAATTTTATCCTTTCCTTCGCAAAATTCTTATACAAGTTCACCGAATGCAAACAATGAGTTAGACACATGGTTCAACCCTGAGCCACACCATCCCTTCACTAAGCACTCCAACAGACAAGTGCGGAGTCTATCCATGGTTCATAGAGCCACTCTAGCCACATGCTCCCGAACAAGTGCGCGGGGTTCGGCTTGCCATTCAAGTGCTCCCAAAACTCATCATCACCCTGTTCAGAGTCCATTCACGGTTCATAGGGCCACTTTAGCTACTTTCTCCTGAGCAGGTATGCGGGGTTCGGCTCACCGTTCGAGTGCTCCTGAAATAGCCCCAGATAAGTGCGGAGACCATTCATGGTTCATACAGCTGCTCCAGCAACATGCTCCCGAGCATGTGCGCAGGGTTCAACACGCCATTTGATTGCTCCAAAAACTCATTGTCACCTTGTTCGGAGTCCATTCACAGTTCATAGGGCAACTTTCGCGACTTGCACCCGAGCAAGTATGCGGGGTTCGGCTCTGTAGAACCCCGTATTTTTAAAATATTATTTTTAAAGGTTTATAAATGACTAAAATGATTTTTGGAGAATTTATAATTATTTTCTGAAAATATATCTTTTTACACGTGCAAAACACGTGCAAATAATTTCTTGAGAAGTTCAAAAGTCAAATTTTCTTCATGAAAAATCATTATTTAATATTTGGGATTTATTTAGTATTTTTCCAGATTTGTTTGAAATTAATTGGAATTATTTGTAAATTTTGAAAAAAGAAGGACCTTTTTGCAAATTTGTCATTTTTAGGGGTTAAAATGCAAAATGTATTTTCTGGACATTTTGAACAATACCGGTTGAGATTTAGGATTATATTTTACTTTTAAATCCTAATTTAAATGAATTTTATCGAATTTCCGAGAATAGAGCTATATATATAAAGTTGTATTTTGAAGGGATTATTTTGCAAAGTGGGTAAAACCCCAAACTCCTTCCCGGGTATTTAAAGGAAAATTCGCAGCTGTCTTTTGCTGCAAAAACATAAAGCTTTATAATTTTATTTGAGAACTTGGGAGAGGATTTTGGATCTCACAAAGGAAGGGACTTCTTGTCAAGGGATTTCTTCATTTAAGGTGAGTGACATGTTGTTTTCTTTATGTATGTTTTATGTGAGTGATTGTTTTGTTTTATTTTGTTTTGTGAGTAATAAGAAATTTGTTTTGTGTTTTGATTTATGTGAACGATTGTTGTGTTGTTTGTTTAGCATGTATGTTATTTAGTATTTTGCATGAGAACGGTGCAAAGGTTGTTGTTTGTACCATGTATGTGAAATCTAAGAATGTTGAGTAGACCTTGGTTCATAAAATTGTATTTCTAGAAAGCATGTTTAAGATTTGAGTATGGTTATGATCGGATGGGTGAGCATCTAGATCTTGTGTTTACAAATCAGGTCTTGGTTATGAGTTGTGAAAGAAATTCAGTATTGAGAAATCCTAATGGAAGAATTATGAATTTAGAACATGAGAACTTGAGTTTTGAGACATGAGTTGATTTGAGTAATGTATCCAATCTGAGGATACTTTGAGATTGTCGTTTTTACCTGAATACAAATTATTTTCACAAACAATGAATCTTTAGAAAAACTCAAATTTTGATTATTGTATACAGACCCAAATTATGCAAACTGTAGGCCGACAGTCGACTGGTACGACCCAGCTGCTGTGTCTTTAGCTTTTTGAAAATCCGTTCTGGACAGTCGACTTAGACCCTTGTTCAGTCGACTGGTGTACTTAGAACTTATTTTGCAAAGTTATTTCAGTATCTTTTCTGGACAGTCGACCTATGACCCCTTTAAGTGGACTTATAATACTTAGAATATTTTCTCGAAAATTATTGGAATTTTTCTCGAGTAAGTCGACTGATGATCTTTTAAGTCGACTTAGATTACTTAATTTATTTTCTTAAAATCAAGGATAGTTTCCCTCTAGGCAGTCGACTTACTTCAGTATAAGTCGACTGGTACTGATGAGTTTTCATAAACTTGAATGTTTCTTTCGAATGATTAGTCTTCAGATATTTGAGCCTATACTTTGTCTTCTGTTAAGCATATGATTTTATGATATTCAGTTGAGCTATTTATGGTGGAAAGTTGGTTTAGACATTGAGTTTGGGTCTCTAGAGGATGTGTGTGACCCTAATATACCGGCGTTGAGTTATTTTGTTGAGGCCGTTGAGGCATTTTAGTTATTCAGTTTTGAGTTAAGTTCGGTACGGTACACCAACTCTAGGAGATTCGTTGAGTAACTAAGTAACCCAAAAACAATAAGGACAGGCACTAGTGGTGATATGATGAACGGGAACATGGGTCAAGTACCTCAGTATGGCTTTCGGTGTGGGATTTAATTTTCCGGAATTATCACGGTAGATTACTTGTGGTGTGGGATATGTCTCCGAAATTATCACCGTAGATTACTTGTGGTGTGGGATATATCTCCGGAATTATCACGGTAATTACTTGTGGTGTGGGATTGATCTCCGGAATTATCGGGATCGAGGGGACGCACACGTGGTATTCGTGTGATGAGGTTATTGCTTTCGGTGTGGGATGATCTCCGGAATTATCCAGGTAAAATACCTGAGGTGTGGGATCTATCTCCGGAATTATCGGGGCATGGGCTAATACTCACAGTTTATCTTTATCTCGTAGTAGTCATCGTGATAGGATTAGTTGCATAGCGGGGGATTGAACCCTATGAAGTGAAGACGTTAAGGGCTTGCACCGAACCTATGTAGAGTGGGATTCATAGACTTCGACAAGTACGCATTAGAGAGTTCGCATATAGAAATTGTGTTTTCCTGACTCGGTTTTATGCACGTGGTTTTTCTGTTTTCTACACTTGACACTTGGTTTAGTATTACTTGTTGTTTACTTTTCTTGCTACTTCATATTTTATGCATTTTGGTTCACTACATGTTGTTTAAGAATCCTTGCTTAATGTTTATTATGTTGTTTGTTTGCTTTTATGTCACTCACACCATTTATGGCTGACTCCTTTAGTTTTGGGGGTTAGGGATCATCTCTAGTCTCATGTGTTGCAGGTTATTGCTTAGAGTTTGGAGGTGTGGATGCTTGAGTTAGTTTTGAGATAAATTGATTTAATAGAGTTTTGTGTAAATTTGTAAAGCAGTGTTGTAAAAAGACTGTGTTGTAAATAAAAGAAAGAGTTTGTAAATTGAGATGTTTTTAAATTCCGCTGTGCTATGTAAGAGATTGTTGTAATAAAAGTTAAAAATTTTAGTGGAGTTGGTTGTGTTTAATGTTACATTGAAGTTGATGCTGGGATTGTGCAACGTATTTTCTAAGATATTATATTAGAAATTCGGGGCGCTACAGAGATTGGTATCAGAGCATGCTTCAATAGTAATAATAAACATGGCATAAGAATAACCTAGGTGTGGACACTAGAGTGTGAGTACCTAGGTGTGGACATTAAAGAGTGAGTATCACATAGAACTGAAACATGATGTTTTACCTTTGGGATACAATTGAAGTTTTGACAAAGGATATTGATGTGAGTTTGAATTGTGTGTGATGCTCTAACTTTTCCCTCGTCTTGCAGTATTCAGAATGGTTGCACCCAGGCCCAGGAATGGTGGTAACAATGAGGATGGATCTGGTAGTTCTCGAGGAACTGGAATCGATCTTGAGGCTGAATTCGCCAAGGTGTATCAGACTCTGAATGCGCTAATGACATTTAATTTGGTGCAAAGTCAGAATCAACAGCAGAATAGCAGCAAAATCATGGAGCTGGACAGGGATTGGTTAACGCCGATCCTATCAAGCAGATCGAGTCCTTTAAGAGGATGAGGCCGCCAGTTTTCGAGGGACAATCTGATCCAACTGCAGCTGACGATTGGATTAGAAGGATGGAGACAATCTTCAATGTATCGGAGACTCCGGTAGCCATCAAGGTGAAGTTGGCTACGATGCAGCTGGAAAAGGACGCTGGTGTCTGGTGGGAATCGCTGAAGAGGACTTTGGGAGACCAGCCGATAACTTGGGAAGCTTTTCTGGAGAAATTCAGGGATCGCTTCTTTCCCCTAGATGTTCAGGAGAAGAAGGCGACCGAGTTCTTGAACCTTCAGCAGGGTAGCATGACCGTGCGAGAGTATGAGACCAAGTTTGCTCAACTTTCGAGGTATGCACCAGAGTTGGTCGTTGACGAGGCGAAGAAGGCCAAGAAGTTTGAGCAGGGCTTGGGGCCAAACTTGAGGTCGAGGATGATCCCGTTGGGCATCAGAAGGTTCGACAAGCTGGTCAGGAGAGCAGTTATGACTGAGAAGGACATGGACCAGTTCCAGAAGAAGCAAGAGACCTGGAACAGGAACAAGAGGCCAGCATCAGGTCAGAGTGGGAAGGGATTCCCCGTGAAGTAGATCAAGTTCAGTGATCCAGTGCAGAAGGCACCTACAACTCAGGGAGTGACTTGTTATTACTGCAAGGAGGCAGGTTATTACAGGTCAGCATGTCCGAAGTTGGCGAAGCAGATTTGTTCCCAGTGTGGGCAGGCAGGACATTCTAAGTCTCATTGTCCACAATTGAGGAAGGATGGTTCGGGTGGAAGCAAATTCTAGAGGCAAGGGCGAGTATTTGCATTAACCGAGGAGGACGCGGGTAACTCGGAAGATGTAATACAGGGTATGCAAGAATTTTGATTTTATTTTAAATCAATGTAATAAGTAAAACCTTTATTTGAGAACAATTGGAGATTGAGTATCACTCTTATTGTAACAGGAATTGTTTTAATTAATGGAATAAAGGCAAGGGTTTTATTTGATACTGGTTCATCGCATACTTTTGTATCGCCAAATTTTGCAAGGATCTTAGGTGTGGAACCTAAGTTGTTTCCAGGCAGGGTTTGGTCGGTGGCAACGCCGTCAGGTGAAGAGTTGATTGCGGATCGATATTATGAGGGCTGTGATATCGAGATTGGTGGGAGGTTGTTCGGCATTGATTTGATCGAGCTGCAAGTATTGGGTGTGGATGTCTTCGTGGGCATTGATTGGATGGCAATATATGATGCCACAATTGAATGCAAATAGAAGGAGGTGTTGGTGAAAGCACTAGGTGGACCCGCAGTGACTTTCCAAGGGAAGAAGAATATTCCGAAGGTGGCTGTAATGGTATCCAAGATGGCAATTCCAGATGAAGTCAAGGGCATTCCGGTTGTCCGAGATTTTCCTAAGGTGTTCTTGGATGATTTTCCAGGATTACCGCCACAGAGAGATGTGGAGTTTTGCATCAATGTTCAGCCGGGGAGCGCGCCGATTTCTAAGGCTCCGTACATGATGGCACCTGTAGAGCAAGATGAAGTGAAGAAGCAGATTGAGGAGCTGTTGAGCAAAGGGCTTATTAGGCCGAGTTCTTCTTCGTGGGGAGCGCCAGTGCTGTTAATCAAGAAGAAGGATGGGTCGATGAGGATGTGCATTGACTATCGGGAGTTGAATAGGGTGACTATTCAGAACAAGTATCCACTGCCGCGGATTAATTATTTGTTCGACAGGCTTCGAGGAGCAGTTGTGTTTTCGAAGATTGATTTGAGATCGGGGTATCATCAGGTTCGAGTCAAGGAGGAAGATGTGAGTAAGACAGCTTTCAGGACTCGTCATGGGCTCTATGAGTTTTTGGTAATGCCATTCGGGTTGACGAATGCGCCAGCAGTTTTCATGGATATGATGAATCGGGTTTTGAGGCCATTTATTGACTCCTTTGTAGTGATTTTCATCGATGATATCTTGGTGTATTCGAAGTCGGAGGAGGATCATTCTACGCACTTGACAGCGGTATTACAGAAATTGCAGGAGCATAGCTTGTATGCCAAGTTGTCGAAGTGTGAGTTTTGGAAGTCTGAGGTAGCTTTCCTTGGTCATATTCTTTCTAAGGAGGGAGTGGCCACTGATCCTTAGAAAGTTGAAGCAGTAAAGGATTGGCCCAGGCCAACGTCTGTGAAGGAAGTTAGAAGTTTCTTGCATTTAGCTGGTTACTACAGGAGATTCATCCAGGGTTATTCTCAGATTGCAGTTCCTTTGACAGGTTTGACCCGAAAGAATGTGGCATTTTCATGGACTAATAAGTATAAGGAGAGTTTCCTTGAGTTAAAGGAGAGGTTGACTACTGCACCTATCTTAGCTTTGCCACAAGCTGGGAAGGATTATGATATCTTCAGTGATGTGTCTCTCAGAGGTTCGGGTTGTGTCTTGATGCAAGAAGGCAAGGTTATTGCTTATGGTTCGAGGCAATTGCGTCCGCATGAGAAGAATTACCCGACGCATGATTTGGAGCTAGCAGCTATCATTTATGCCTTGAAACAGTGGAGGCATTATGTTTATGGTGAGAAGGTTAACATGTACACTGACCACAAGAGCCTGAAGTATATTTATCAACAGAAGGATCTAAATCTTCGGTAGAGAAGGTGGTTGGAAGTTTTGGAAGACATTCGTCCTAAGATCAAGTATCATCCGGGCAAGGCGAATGTGGTGGCTGATGGACTTAGCAGGAAGAGTAGTTTATCAAGTTTGATCACTACTCGAAGTGATTTGGCAGCAGAGATCGATCAGGCAGGTATCGAGGTGGTGCTACAAGGTTTAGGGGCATCTTTGGCTCAGTTGAGGCTGCAGCCGTCCTTGAGAGAGGATTGTGGATGGTCAGAGATCAGACTCAGAGATTCAGAAGATGCTGCATCAGGTTTCAGAAGGCAAGCTATCAGAGTTTCGTGTCCAAGATGGAATTCTTTGGTTGGGTGAGAGGTTGTGTGTTCTAGATAATGCAAATTTGAGAGATAGTATCTTGCAAGGAAGCACACAGTACCTTGTTGTCAGTTCATCCTGGAGGCACGAAGATGTACAGGGACATCAACAGCACTTTTGATGGTCTGGTATGAAGAGGGATGTGGCAGATTTCATGGCAAGGTGTCTGACTTGTCAGCAGATCAAAGCAGAAAATCAAAGACCTGGAGGTTTGTTGCAGCCGTTGCCCATTCCGGAGTGGAAATGGGAGAATATCAGTATGGATTTCACCACGGGTTTGCCGAGGAGTTCGAAGGGCAATAATTCAATTTGGGTTATCGTGGACCGTTTGACTAAGTCGGCTCACTTTCTAGCCATGAAGATTACTTGGTCATTGGAGAAATTGGCTGAGTTGTACATTGGTGAGATTGTGAGGCTTCATGGAGTTCCAGTGTCGATTGTTTCTGACAGAGATGCAAGGTTCACTTCAAGGTTTTGGAAGATCCTACAAGCAGCTTTAGGCACCAGAACTGATTTCAGTACCGCTTTTCATCCACAGACCGATGGTCAGACTGAGAGGGTGAATCGAGTGCTGGAAGATATGCTGAGGGCTTGTGTTATGGATTTCGGTGGTAGTTGGGAGAGATACTTGGCATTGGTTGAGTTTGCTTATAACAACAGTTACCATGCGAGTATCGGGATGGCACCATATGAGGCTTTGTACGGGCGGAGGTGCAGGACACCTGTTTGTTGGTACGAGGTTGGCAAGAGGCAGATGTTTGGTCCTGAGATCGTGCAGCAGACATCGGAGCAGATTGAACTGATTCGCAAGAGATTGGTCGAGGCTCAGAGTCGGCAAAAGAGTTATGCTGATACTCGACGAAGAGACTTGGAGTTTGAGGTTGGGGATGCAGTTTTCCTCAAGGTTTCTCCGACCAAAGGAGTGATCAGGTTTGGTAAGGGAGGCAAGTTGGCGCCAAGGTATATTTGGCCATACAGGATCATGGAGCGGATTGGCAAGAAAACATATAGATTGAAGCTTCCAGAGGAGTTGGCACAGGTGCATGATGTATTCCATGTGTCATTGTTGAGGAAGTATGTGCCAGATCGAATCATCAGTTGGTAGAGGTTCCTGAAGATCTATAGGTGAACTTGAGTTACAAGGAACAACCTGTTGAGATCGTTGATCGTAGGGAGAATGTTCTTAGGAGCAAGGTGATACCTATGGTCAAGGTGTTGTGGAGGAATCAGCAGTTTGAGGAGGCTACTTGGGAGCCAGAGGATCGCATGCAGAAGGATTTCCCTGAGCTTTTTGTATGAGTGTATTTCTTTTATGTGATTGTGATTCATTTGAATGTTTGTACCATTGATTGAGTTAAGTTGTATTCCTTCTATTATGATTGTGTTGTCGTATGCAATTATTTGGACAATGTTCTATTTATGAGATATTGTTCCCTTTGTTGGTATGTGGTTTGGACTCATTAGTAGTAGTTCTGAGGACAGAACACTTCTAAGGAGGGAGTGATGTACAACCCCATATTTTTAAAATATTATTTTTAAAGGTTTATAAATGACTAAAATGATTTTTGGAGAATTTATAAATATTTTCTGAAAATATATCTTTTTACACGTGCAAAACACTTGCAAATAATTTCTTGAGAAGTTCAAAAGTCAAATTTTGTTCATGAAAAATCATTATTTAATATTTGGGATTTATTTAGTATTTTTCTAGATTTGTCTGAAATTAATTGGAATTATTTGCAAATTTTGACAAAAGAATGACCTTTTTGCAAATTTGTCAATTTTAGGGGTTAAAATGCAAAATGTATTTTCTGGACGTTTTGAACAGTACCGGTTGAGATTTAGAATTATATTTTACTTTTAAATCCTAATTTAAATGAATTTTATCGAATTTCCAAGAATAGAGCTATATATATAAAGTTGTATTTTGAAGGGATTATTTTGCAAAGTGGGTAAAACCCTAAACTCCTTCCCAGATATTTAAAGGGAAATTCACAGCCGTCTTTTGCTGCAAAAACATAAAGCTTTATTATTTTATTGGAGAACTTGGGAGAGGATTTTGGATCTCACAAAGGAAGGGACTTCTTGTCAAGGGATTTCTTCATTTAAAGTGAGTAACATGTTGTTTTGCTTTATGTATGTTTTATGTGAGTGATTGTTTTGTTTTATTTTGTTTTGTGAGTAATACGAAATTTGTTTTGTGGTTTGATTTATGTGAACGATTGTTGTGTTGTTTGTTTGGCATGTATGTTATTTAGTATTTTGCATGAGAATGGTGCAAAGGTTGTTGTTTGTACCATGTATGTAAAATCTAAGAATGTTGAGTAGACCTTAGTTCATAAAATTGTATTGCTAGAAAGCATATTTAAGATTTGAGTATGGTTATGATCAGATGGGTGAGCATCTGGATCTTGTGTTTACAAATCAGATCTTGGTTATGAGTTGTGAAAGAAATTCAGTATTGAGAAATCCTAATGGAAGAATTATGAATTTAGAACATGAGAACTTGAGTTTTGAGACATGGGTTGATTTGAGTAATGTATCCAATCTGAGGATACTTTGAGATTGTCGTTTTTACCTGAATACGAATTATTTTCACAAACAATGAATCTTTAGAAAAACTCAAATTTTGATTATTATATACAGACCCAAATTATGCAAACTGTAGGCCGACAGTCGACTGGTACGACCCAGCTGCTGTGTCTTTAGCTTTTTGAAAATCCGTTCTGGATAGTCGACTTAGACCCTTGTTCAGTCGACTGGTGTACTTAGAACTTATTTTGCAAAGTTATTTCAGTATCTTTTCTGGACAGTCGACCTATGACCCCTTTAAGTGGACTTATAATACTTAGAATATTTTCTCGAAAATTATTGGAATTTGTCTCGAGTAAGTCGACTGATGATCTTTTAAGTCGACTTAGATTACTTAATTTATTTTCTTAAAATCAAGGATAGTTTCCCTCTGGGCAGTCGACTTACTTCAGTATAAGTCGACTTGTATTGATGAGTTTTCATAAACTTGAATGTTTCTTTCGAATGATTAGTCTTCAGATATTTGAGCCTATACTTTGTCTTCTGTTAAGCATATGATTTTAAGATATTCAGTTGAGCTATTTATGGTGGAAAGTTGGTTTAGACATTGAGTTTGGGTCTCTAGAGGATGTGTGTGACCCTAGTATACCGGCGTTGAGTTATTTTGTTGAGGCTGTTGAGGCATTTCAGTTATTCAGTTTTGAGTTAAGTTCGGTAGGGTACACCAACTCTAGGAGATTCATTGAGTAATTAAGTAACTCAAAAGCAATAAGGACAGGCACTAGTGGTGATATGATGAACGGGAACATGGGTCAAGTACCTCAGTATGGTTTTCGGTGTGGGATTTAATCTCCGGAATTATCACGGTAGATTACTTGTGGTGTGGGATATGTCTCCGGAATTATCACGGTAGATTACTTGTGGTGTGGGATATATCTCCGGAATTATCACGGTAATTACTTGTGGTGTGGGATTAATCTCTAGAATTATCGGGGTCGAGGCGACGCACATGTGGTATTCGTGTGATGAGGTTATTGCTTTTGGTGTGGGATGATCTCCGGAATTATCCAGGTAAAATACCTGAGGTGTGGGATCTATCTCCAAAATTATCGGGGCATGGTTTAATACTCACAGTTTATCTTTATCTCGTAGTAGTCATCGTGATAGGATTAGTTGCATAGCGGGGGATTGAACCCTATGAAGTGAAGACGTTAAGGGCTTGCACCGAACCTATGTAGAGTGGGATGCATAGACTTCGACAAGTACGCATTAGAGTGTCCGCATATAGAAATTGTGTTTTCCTGACTCGGTTTTATGCACGTGGTTTTCCTGTTTTCTACACTTGACACTTTGTTTAGTATCACTTGTTGTTTACTTTTCTGGCTACTTCATATTTTATGCATTTTGGTTCACTACATGTTGTTTAAGAATCCTTGCTTAATGTTTATTATGTTGTTTGTTTGCTTTTATGTCACTCACACCATTTATGGCTGACCGCTTTAGTTTTGGGGGTTAGAGATCATCTCTAGCCTCATGTGTTGCAGGTTGTTGCTTAGAGTTTGGAGGTGTGGATGCTTGAGTTAGTTTTGAGATAAATTGATTTAATAGGGTTTTGTGTAAATTTGTAAAGCAGTGTTGTAAAAAGACTGTGTTGTAAATAAAAGAAAGAGTTTGTAAATTGAGATGTTTTTAAATTCCGCTGTGCTATGTAAGAGATTGTTGTAATAAAAGTTGAAAATTTTAGTGGAGTTGGTTGTGTTTAATGTTACATTGAAGTTGATACTGGATTGTGCCACGTATTTTCTAAGATATTATATTAGAAATTTGGGGCGCTACAGGCTCACCATTCGAGTGCTCCTAAAACAGCCCCAGACAAGTGTGGGGTCCATTCATGGTTCATAGAGCTGCTCTACCCACATGCTCCGGAGCAAGTGCATGGGTTTGGCTCACCAATCGATTGCTCTAAAAACTCGTCGTCACCTTGTTCGGAGTCCACTCACGGTTCATAGGGCCACTTTAGCCACTTTCCCCCGAGCAAGTGTGCAAGGCACGTCTCATCGTTCGAGTGCTCCCAAAACAACCCCGGACAAGGGTGGTGTCCATTCATGGTTCGTAGGGTCTCTCTAGCCACTTGCCCCAGAGAAAGTATCCGGAGCACGACCTGCCATTCGAGTTGTAGCACCACGAATTTCCAATAAGAAAAATTAGAAATACGTGGCACAAATTCTAGAATCGAACTTCAATTGCAATAATAAACACTACATCCAAATACAGGAAAATTTAAAACTTTTTATTACATCAACTCTTTACAACACAGCAAAATTCAAACACTTTAAATTACAATTCTTTACAACACGATTAGTTACAATTTTAAGTTAACTCCAAGCTCTTTCTTAAATCAACTCTATACATAACTGGAAACCTGCATGGATCTGAATGAAAAGTGGCCACGTAGTTAAATGCAACTGACGTCAACTATAGTAATAGTGATACTTCCAGATCTTACAAACACAAACTTGATGCATATTAATAATAAATGATGCATAAATAAAAAGAACAACAATGGAACATATTAATGGGTTAATAGAAAATGAAACATGGAATAGAGTGTCACGCCCTGCTTCCCAAAAACACGGAATACGAGCACGTAACATTGGCCCAGCGAATGATTTTCATCATCCATAAGCTGTTCAGGAATCTTTACAATATCTCACAAAATAATCAGAGTCGAAAGCAAGAGAATCAACCACACATGCATAATTGAACCAATATACCAACAGAATTTACTTGGAACAAAATGTATTAATCTCAAATAAATCAGATCTGAACAAGTCAAAAATCCTGGGTCATACTGCCCAAATACAAAGAATCTAAGTAACAGATATATTGTTCAAAATGAGCAATATGAAATAAATGAAGATAGCAAAAGCTCCAGCAAACTAGAACTTTAGATCACATACTCCATCGGGCAACTGATCACCAAAATCTGCAATTAATAATTGCAGGAGAAGGAAAGAGAAAACAAGTATTCATCAATGCAAGTTACGGGCCACTTATAATGTAGGATACAAGTACATGGAAAACTAACAAATAGCATGAAATAATGCATCAACAGTTTTAACTAGCATGAATCAGTAAAACAAAGTCAACTAGCATAGTATACTAATAGTACAGATGTTTTATGTCAAATGCAGTGTCATATGACAACTAACAGTGTCCAGTAACAGTAAGCTCAGTATACCAGTGAATCAGGATAATAGTATAACAGTATCAGTCCAACAGTATCAGTCTAACAGTATCAGTCTAACAGTATCAGTCTTATGTTCTTACAGTCTTATGTGTATTACTAGCTTGGTAGCACTTCATGCAGCACACCTTACATGGTTTCTACATTTAAACAGCTTCGCTTTAGATTTCGTAGGGGATCATATAGGGCCGTGTGCTTAGGTATCAGTAACAGTAGCAGTAGCAGTAACAGTCAGAACCTAGTGGTCCTCCTCCGATTACACCTTCCTATAGGGAAGTGTGCAGTCAGGTAATCAGTAACAAAAATCAGACAGTCAGAACCTATTGGTCCTCCTCCGAGTACACCTTCCTATAGGGAAGTGTGCTGTCAGGTAATCAGTATAATAGTATAATAGATACTCAGTACGGAAAATACGGGCCCCCTTTCAAGTACACATTTTTATAATTTTCCACTACTAGATCTTTCCCTTAAACCCCGGCTTGGTTACTTTTATTACGGTCATCAAACAACATGGATGTGTACAAAATAGTGTCAAACTAACATTGTATAAGCAGCATTAGGTTCAGGGAAACAAATAAATAATCATAGATGATATACGGTCACATAAACGAGCAAAACAGTGTATGTTCATATTCAAGATAGCATGACAGTACAGTACTAAAACAGTGATCTCCGTTACTAAAGAAATCCAAATCTGAATCCGTCAAAGAATCTGGAAAATAGACTTCCACATGAATCCAGCGATTATATATAAGCCATATAGTATTTCACAAAATCATAACTCAAAACTGATTTGAATCCAGAAAATACGTTCAGCCAGAAATCAGTAAAACAATTTCTCAGTCAGAAAAGCAGTATTAAAACTCCTAAAATAAATCTAGGAAAAATCTGGGGTAGTCCCCTATATGTCTCGTATCATAATATAAAGTTTCATAATATTCCAATAAATTTAGTTCAGTCAACAAAAATCAGAAAACATCGAGAAACGGTAGTTTCGCAAATCTGGAATTCCCAACACTGCTGTACAAAAACTGAAATATCTCGCAAACCGTGAAACAAAATCCAAATCCGCAAAGAGGAAGAGAAAATAGACAAAATAATCTAACTTTTTTATTTCATAAATATTTTCCATACAGTAGAAGGAAATAGGGTGAAAATATAAATCTTTATAGAATAGCGAGAAAAATACAGCAAGTATAGCATTCACAAACAAGCATGAAACAGCATATAAAACTCATCAATAAAATCTACCAAAATTCTGGGTAATCTCTAAATAGGCTTAGAAATACTGACCATAGTTTCAGATCAAAGTAATATTTTTAGCACAAGTATCAAAATAATTTAGTCATCAAAATCCTCAAGAAACGAAATCTGGAATTGATCTACACCTCTGTAGTAAAACAGTCATAACTCACACATATGAAAACGAAATCGAGCAAAGTCAGAGGGGTTGGAAAGAAGGCGAATTCCTCTAAAACTCATGTTTTATACTGAAATTAAGATTCTGAACTTAATATGGTCTAAATTACTGATCCGGGTAGAATAGCGACAAAATACAGATTTGACTAAAAAACAAAAATCAACATAGATCCAACAAAACTTGATCCAAACACAACCAAACATGAAATCGAGTCTACCAAGTGTCCAAACAACATGAAATAGGGTAATTAACATATCTAAAACAAGTCTATCACATGGTTCTCCACAAATACCCAAATTCTCACAAAATCCCTCATACATGATCAAATCAAGAATGGGCAAAACCAAAATTGTTTCATGTCAATATTGTGTTGTGAGGCAACTATGGTCAAATCACTATAGAGACATCAACAAGGGGCTTTCACACACGAATTGTTTCTAGAACCCAATTACACTATAAGCAGTATTTTTGACTTGTATCATACAAAGGAATTTGAGTCCAAGTTACTTGCCTGAACCGAAGACGAAAACAAAGAACACCAAGAATAACGGGAACGGATCCCGGCAACGAAAAAAACCCACGAACGGAACACAACCCAACAACGAACAAATACCCGAACGAAGCACGTGCTCTCCATGTGCACACCAAAACACTAAAACAACTCCCACAGCAACTCTACCAACAGCACACAGCAACTCAGTCCAAACAGTGGATCCCAACTAACACCAAACACCTTATAACAGCCCTGGTTGATCCTCCACCCTGAAGACCGAACCGCGACAGGGAAAGGAAGAAAGAGCGGCGTCGGGGCTGTCCCTGTTCGTCGAGGTGGCAGGTGCAGTAGGATGGAAGGGGACGCACAGGGGATGGTCGCGACTACTGTCATCGAACACCAGGGGAATGGAGCTACGGCCAGGGTGCACAGGGATGGCAGCTGTCTTCTGTCGCTGCAAGAGGAGCACGGGGGGTCTGAGAGTGGCAGGGGGGAGGATGAGAGGGCGGTCAAGTAAGGCACAGGAGGGGACATAGGCGGTGGAGGGCTAGGAGGTGATCAGGAGAGCAAGGAGAGGTGGCTAGGGAGATGGGTTGTGAGGTCGCAGGGAGAGGGAGATGAAGCGGCGAAGGCGGGAAGGCAGGGGAGCTACCGGAGAGAGGAGGATGGACGAGGCCTGGGGGGTTTGCTGGCAGTGCTCTGGCATCGCCGCAGGAGGAGGTAGGGTTGAAGGATGGGTTAGATGAAGATGGGTAGAGAGATATATATAGGGGGAAGATGAATAGGCTTTAGGGTTTAGGGGGTGAAAACAGTTGTGGTTTTGGGTAGGATAAATGTGAACGAGTTTGGGGTTTAAGGTTGAGTAGGTTTCGGGTGGAGGGTGTACAGCGGGTAGGGGCTGGGTTTAATAATGGGTATGGGGATAGGGTATTGGGTAGAATAGGGTTAACGGGTATTGGACTATCCAATAAGAAAAATAGGGTACTAGGGTTTAAAATCAAATAAAAATAACGGGTTTGGGTTTTAAAAATCCAATAAGAGGTAGGGAAAATAAAATTACCAATAAAAAGTAGTTTTATATAACAAAATATATTTTGTACTTCAATATGAAAAAAATTTGAAATACCTACAAATACAATTATCAATAGAACTACTTTTTTAAATAACAATCAAGGGTAAGAATAATAACAACACAAATAACAGTAATAATAATAATACCAAACAATAATAATAAAAACGACATTAATAGGGTATAAAAATCATCGTAATTAGTTACAAATAAATTATTGATTAAAAATAAACTTTAGTGGAAGATTCAAAAATACATTTTAACGAAAAGAATTTGAAAGCGAGAAAAATAATTTACAAAAATTTTAAATACAGAAAATACACGAAAATACAATTTTGGAAAAACAGGGGTTACATAGAGATGCATGAAATGTAAAACAAGTGAAGCTAGAATAAGTGTCAAGTGCATGATATGAAAATAGGAACAAGCATGCATAAAACAAGTCAAGAAACATAAATACATATGATGATTTCAAATGCATACTTGTCGGATTCTATGCATCCCATTCTACATAGGTCTGGTGCAAGCCCTTATCGTTCTCCACTTTATAAGGTTCAATCGCACGTTATGCAATTAACCTACTACAGTGATTACTTTAAGATTAGAATATTCTGTGAGTATCTAGTGCCATGCCCCAGACATTCTTGAGAATCAACTTCCCACCGCAAGTGATTTTGGGTGCACTCGCTCACACTCCCTTAGAACTACCGCTAGTAGGGACAAAACAATTACAAGCAAAAGAAGGAAATTAATAAAAAGTTCGGGAAAATCCTTCTTCATGTGATCCTCCGGCTCCCAAGTAGCTTCCTCGAACAACTGGTTCCTCCACACTACCTTGACCATAGGTATACCCTTATTCCTTAACACTTACTCTTGATGGTCAACAATCTCCACGAGCTGCTCCTTGTAGCTCAAGTTTACTTGCAATCCCTCCGGTAGTTCCATCAACTGGTGACTCTGGTCTGGCGCATACTTCCTCAACACTGACACATGGAACACATCACGTACTTATGCCATTTCTTCGGTCAATTCCAACTTATATGCCATCTTACTAATTCTCTTCAAAATCCTGTATGGCCCAATGTACCTTGGCGCTAACTTCCCACATTTGCCAAATCTGATTACTCCTTTCGTCGGAGACACCTTGAGAAACACTGCCTATCCAACCTCAAACTCCAAATCTCTACGTCAGGTATCTGCATAACTCTTCTGCCGACTCTGAGCTTTGACCAACCTCTTCTGAATCAGCTCGATCTTCTCCGCTATTTTCTGCACAATCTCCGGCCCAAACATCTAGCTTTCCCCAACTTCATACCAACAAATGGGGTTATACACTTCCTCCCATACAATGCTTCATAAGGTGCCATACCAATACTTGCATGGTAACTGTTGTTGTAAACAAACTCAACCAGTGCCAAATACTTCTCCCAACCGCCACCGAAGTCCATGACACAAGACCTCAGCATATCTTCCAATGCTCGATTCACACTTTCCGTCTAACCATCGGTCTGCAAATGAAAAATAGTACTGAAGTCAGTTCTGGTACCCAAAGCTGCCTACAAACTCTTCCAGAATCTCGATGTAATCCTCGCATCCCTGTTAGAAACAATAGACACGGGAACCCCATGAAGTCTCACCACCTCATCGACGTACAACTTCGCCAACTTCTTCAACGACCAGGTAATCTTTATGGATAAGAAATGAGTTGACTTGGTCAAATGATCCACAATGATCCAAATTGAGTCGTTGCCCTTCGGACTCCTAGGCAAATCCGTGATGAAATTCATACTGATATTTTCCGACTTCCATTCCGGTATAGGCAATGGCTGTAACAAGCCTCTAGGTTTCTGATTTTCTACCTTGACCTGCTAACAAGTCAAATATTTCGCCACAAAGTCTGCTATATCTCTCTTCATTCCTAGCCACCAAAAGTGTTGCTTAATATCCTTGTACATTTTCGTACTTCCAGGATGTACTGATAACAAGGTACTGTGTGCTCCTACAAGATGCTCTCCCTCAAATCTGAATTCTCCGGCACACACAACATCTCACCCATCCACAGAACCCCATCTCGACAAAGAATTCTGACAACTTGCCATCGGAAATCTGCTGTAACATCTTCTGAATTGTTGAATCTGACTTCTGGCCCTCCATAATATGTTCTCTCAATGTAGGCTGAAGCCTCAACTATGCCAACGAAGCTCCCAATCCTTGCAAAACAACCTCGATACCTGCCTGATCTATCTCTGCTGCCAACTCCTTCTGAACCGTGATCAAACTTGATAGGCTACTCTTTCGACTGAGCCCATCAGCCACTACATTTGCCTTGTCCGGATGATACTTGATCTCAGGACGAATGTCTTCCAACACCTCCAACCACCTTCTCTGCCGAAGATTCAGATCCTTCTGCTGATAAATATACTTCAAGCTCTTGTGATTAGTATACATATTGACATTTTCTCCATATACATTATGCCTTCATTGCTTCAAGGCAAAGATGATTGCAAGCTCTTGTGATCAGTATACATATTGACCTTTTCTCCATATACATAATGCCTCCACTAATTCGAGGCAAAGATGATAGTGGCAAGCTCTAAATTGTGCGTCAGATAGTTCTTCTCATGAGGATGCAACTGCCTCGAACCATAAGCAATAACCTCCCTTTCTTTCATTAAGACGCAACCCAAACCTGTAAGCGATGCATCACTGTAAATATCATAATCCTTCCAAGTTTGTGGCAAAGCTAGAACAGGCGATGTTTTCAACTTCTCCTTTAATTCCAGCAAAATCGCTTTACATTTATCAGTCCATGTGAAGTTCACATCCTTCTGAGTCAAACCTGTTAACGAAACTACAATCTGTGCATAGCCCTGAATGAATTGCCTGTAGTACCCAGCCAATCCTAAGAAGCCCATGACTCCTTCACAATTGTCGGTCTAGGCCAACTCTTTACTTCTTCAATCTTCTGAGGATCGGTGGTCACTCCCTCCTTAGAAAGGATATGACCAAGGAAAGCCACCTCCGACTTCCGAAAATCACACTTAGATAGTTTGGCATACAAGCGATACTCCTATAACTTCTTCAACACCTCTGCTAAGTGCCCAACGTGCTCATCCTCTGACTTTGAATAATCCAAATATCATCAATTAATACTGCTGCTCCCTGAAGCCTATCAAACAGATCATCAATCCGTGGAAGTGGATATTTGTTCTAAATGGTCACCTTATTCAATTCCTCATAGTCAATGCACATCCTTATTGACCCATCCTTCTTTTTTACTAGCAACACTGGTGCACCCTATGGCGAAGCACTCGGCCTATTGAACCCTATACTTAATAATTCCTCAACTTGCTTCTTAACCTCATCCTGCTCTACAGGTAACATCTTGTATGGTGCCTTAGATATTGGAGCACTTCCTGGCTGAACATTGATGCAAAACTCAACATCTCGCTCCAGCTGTAACCCCGGTAGATCTTCCAAGAATACTGTAGGAAAGTCTCTGACAATTGGAATCTCCCTGACTCCTTCTGAAATCAACAACTTCGATATAGCTACAACTATCTTCGAGTTCCTCTTCTTCCCTTGGAAAGTCACTACGGGTCCTCCCGGTGCCTTCACTATAACTTCTTTGTTCTTACATTCAATTGTGGTGTCATAAATTGCCATCCAATCAATGCCTACAATCACATCCACACCCAAGATCTGCAGTTCAATGAGATCAATTCCGAAAAATCTCCCACTGATCTCGATGTTACAATCTTCATCATACCGATCGGCAATCAATTCTTCTCTTGATGGTGTTGTTACTGTCATAACTCTACCTGGAAAGATCGTAGGTTCCACACCTAAAATTTTATAAAAATTGGGCAATACAAATGCATGAGAAGAACCAGTATCAAATAAAATATTTGCCTTTATTCCATTAATCAAAACATATCCTGTTACATGAAGAATGATACTCAAAACTCCATTTTATTCTTAAACAAAGTCTTATTTAATACATCCAATAAATAAATTAAAATTTTTGTATACCCTGGATCACATCTTCTAAGTTACCAGCTTCCTCCTCGGTCAGTGCAAACACTCGCCCCTGCCTCTGGAATTTGCTCCCATTTGCACCATCCTTCTTGAGCTGCGGGCAGAACGGCTTGGTATGACCCTCTTACCCACACTGAAAACAAGCCCGACTTCTTGCTGGTTTGGTACAAGCTATCCCGAAATAACCCACTTCTCCACAGTTAGAGCAAATCATGCCTTGGGTTGCTACTGCATCTGATCAGGCCCACTAAACCTTCTCTTCTTCACCGGGAACTTCCTTCCACTCAGATTTTTTGCTGGCCTTTTATTTCTGTTCAAGGTTTTCTGCTTCTTCTGGAAGTGATCCATGTCCTCCTCAATCATGGCTGCCCTCCTGAAATGTGTGTAGAACTTCCTGATCACCAACAGTATCATTCAGGACCTTAGATTCGGCCTCAAGCCTTACTCAAATTTCCTGGCCTTCTTTGCTTCATCAACAACCAACTCTGGTCCATACCTCGATAGCTGTGTGAACTTAGTCACATACTCACGCACAGTCATATTACCCTACTGCAGGTTTAAAAACTTCACTGCCTTCTTCTCCTGAATGTCCAAGGGGAAATAGTGATCTATGAACTCTCCATGAAAATCTTTCTAAGTCACCTGCTCATCACCAAAAGTCCTCTTCACAGACTGCCATGAAAAACCGACGTCCTTTTCTGCGACGTCCTGCTTCCCAAAAATACGGAATACGAGTACATGACATTGGCCGAGCGAATGACTAATGTCACCCATAAGCTGTTTATCCGAACAACTCAACAACATAATCAACACAGAGCAATTACGCAGACAATAATAATAATCTCATGAACAATAATACTTGAAATGTAGCAATATATAATATCCAAGTATAATAATCCAACGTCTGCAAACAATAATAAAATTCGGGTCATAAGCCCAATACAGTAATAATCCAATCCCAAATAATAACAAGTCTCAATACATTCAGTTCAATAAAACGATAAGCAACTAGAAAACATTAAATCTGCAGAATGTTTGTTCTCCAATCCCAGTAGGAAATTCTCCATGATCACCTGTGAAAACTTTATCTAAAAAGAGGAGAAAATTGTCCTTAGAGCAAGTCATGGACAGCAAGTAGAGAAAGCAAGGAACAATAGAATAACGATATAACATCTAATCAATGGATCAATAGGAATCAATAACATGGGACAATAACAATAATCAAAATCATGATAATCGATGCAGTGGCTATAAACGATGATTCAATATTAAATAACGATATTTAATGATCAATATCAATAACACTTAGCCAACAATCGATATCAATAGGAACAATGATGTACAATATGCAATGTCGATGTTGTGTCAATTCTTAAGTCTATTATTCATTTTAATCCTAACTAATGCATGTACTACTGCATCCCAGACTATAGGTTCGATGCATACAATCATTGTCATTTAGAATTAAGTGGAAGATTCTATAGATCATGTATACGACACGATAACATTATTTGCAGCATTGGTGCACACTGGTTGGCTTAATAACAATAAAACAATACACGATCAATTGGGATACTTTGTCAGTAATCCAACAATAAACCAATAACAATAACAATAGCCAACACACAATATTTTGGGAAACATGACGCACACTTCAGTGTGCAGTCACTATGTCATAAACTACTCCAGTCAATCCCTTAAACCTTGGCTTATGAATTAGCCATACAATATGCAAATATGAGACATAAGATCATGCAATACATCTTACACACTTTGACATGCAATAATAGGATGGTAAATAATGACAATAGGAAAATAATAGGATGGTAAACAATAGGGAAATAATAGGATGGTAAACAATGACAATAACTCATTAGGATCATGCAATACATCATACACACTTTGATTCATGCAATACTACGATATAAGAATAATTAAATTAAGAAAACTGAAAAGTGAAATTCTGGACAGTAAGAGTAGTCTGTACAAAAATGTAATTTTCCGCTACTCAACAAATCGAAAACTGAATCCGTCAGAAGTTCTAGAAACTAGACTTCCAAACGAATCGAACACATATTTAAAGTTCAAAATCCGACAACAGTGGCGAGGTCAAACACGGCATACTTTAAAGGTTTTATGTTCAGGCAGGAATTCGACATCATATTGTTATATTTTTAGAATCAGCAAAAACTCGTTATAAAATTCATTAAAAACATTTATTAAACTCCTAAACATGTTAAGTAACAATCTGAAAATTTTCAGAGAAAAATTTTATCATTTGATCAGCCTTTTAACCGTTTAAACATGAAACATATAAGAATCTGATAATCTGAAAATAAAAACACAACTATAGTAAAACGAGCATAACTTTTGCTACACAACACGGAATTCAAAAGTTCATGATTTTCTAGAAACTAGAAAGATAATGCTACAACTCTTATTCAGAAAGTAATTTATTTTGAGATTAGTGACTAGGTCGAAAATAGCACTCAACATACAACCAGCAAACAACATACAAGGTTCCGGGTATTTTTCATGAAACAAATTAATTAACATGATGGGTATCAATTCTATTAGTCGATAAACTTCTCAACCAGCATGATGGGTGCAAATAAAAATAAAATCACATATATACACTAATTTAATATCAATCGATCAACAAACAATCAATCAATCATACAACCTAGCAATCGTTTCTACAATAGGTTAATTGTGTGACAATTATATTAATAACCTTATTATCAATTCTATATATACACATGAAAGATTCAATCTTTGGAGTCAAAAGTGGCACGAAGTCAAGTAAATTGGGGTTAGCTCGTGTAAACCCTCAATATACCCAACGAAAGAGAAGAACAATGTATATATAATACGATAAACAAGGGATCTACTTGCAAGAGTTTCAACAAAACTTGAATTTGATTCAATTAATAATTCAAGAGGAAAGTGACTTGCCTTATAGACAGTGAAAACGAATACCAAAAATAACGGGATAAGGATCCTGAAGCAACAAACCCACGAACTAACACAAAATAACACGTGCAATATGCGTGCTTCCAAGAGAACATAGCAATCACAGTACAAAGAGACAGCAATGGCAGCAACGGCTACGGGGGCAGGACGGTGACGAGGCAATGCAGGCGGCAGCGCGACGGGGACAAGGGCAATGCGTCAGTGCTGGCATCGACAGAAAGGCGCAGCAACTGCTTGGCTGCTCTGTTGACGACGAGGACAGAGGAGGAGGTCGGGGTTTGGGGTTTTGGTGTGCTGGGCATCGACAGGGGGTGTCGACGGGGGTTAGGCGGCGTTCAAGAGGCACCGAAGGTGGCCGGAGTTGGCCGTAGAAGAAGGGCCAGGGGTTGGGTTGGAGTTGGGTGGGAAAACACAACAGGGAGAGAGAAACAAAGAGGTGAGAGAATATGAGAGAGCATAGACGGCTCTAGGATTTCAACTTGTGCAATTTTTTGGGTTTGTACTAGGGTTGTATTTATAGGTTGTAATTAGGGTGTTGGGTTAAGGGTTTATGATCCAATAATAGCGGTTTAGCTTTAGAAGAAATTGGGTTTTGGGTTCAACAAGAGATGGATTTGAAGACAATAGAGTTCAAATAAAATATCCACAATCCAAAAAAAAAAATCACAAGATAGAAAGCCCAACAAAAAGAAAAAAATAGTTCATGAATGAAAATTTAAATCCTATTAGATAAATAAATAATACAAATGAAAAGAATATAAATTGGCTTGAAAATAAAATTAGAATTCGCCAAGAAAAACAGATCCAGTACAAAAATAAAATATTTCGATAAATGAATTTTTAATAGATAATCAAGAAATAACAATTAATGATTATAATCATGATAAATAAAATCATATAACAAAATATTATTCAGGTTTAACAATTTTATTAAAATAACCCAACAATATTAATATATATGATTTCGGCTCAAATATAATCAGTTGATCAATAAGAAATAGGAAGTAAGATTAAAATACACTATTATTCGAAATAAATAAAATTTTCGATTAGAAAACACTTTAATAAAAGATCCGAAAAGAATTTAGCCAAAATAAACTTATAAAAATCAAATTATAGAAAAAACACAGAAAATTCTAATTGTCGAGAATGGGGGTTACATTTTCCAATTGCATTGTCGCCAATTTCACCTTGCTAGCCTCGGGGGTGTAACACCCCGATTTCCGGTAACTGGAAAACTGTGATATAAGCCAGAATCTTTCCTTCAATTAGTCACAATACACAGAAAAATAGAAAAATCTAAAACTTTTTATTCAACACAAATGTATTACAAGTTCGAATGTTACAAAATTGCAATACATTATAATAGTGTTACAATAATACCTTTACAATCCCAAGTATTACAACTTTCAATAAATTGCATCAGAGTACAATGAATAAAGGACAACACTTGGTATTTCACTTGGATGCTTCCCCAACAATAAACAAATTACAACAATGAATAAATTACAATAATTGTTACAAAAGAAATTACAACATATATTTCAGTAGAAACTTAAATGAAATCGACTCCTTGCTTCTCTTGCCTTGAGTCCTCCTAAAACCTGTACCTGTACTTCTGCAATCCAGTACCTGTAATATTTCAATCTAGTACCTATAGAATTGGGGACGTCAGTACATATACTGACGCTTTAAGGCTGATAACTAGCAGCGAATCTCAACTATAGCAAACAGATTGATGAAAGGAGAAACATGTACATATAATTGATGTGCCAGTGTATGCTATGACTTAGACTCTAATGCAAGATTATCAATGCAATGATGCTCTTATTCTAATGCAAGCAAGTCTTCAGAACAGTATGCATCCCATACTACATACGCCTATAACGAGCCATTTCTCCATATATAGGGATTTGAACCCGCGTGATGAATTCTACTTGCACACAACCTGTTCATGATAATACAACGTGACTAGCGAGGTTGCAGGTACGGTCTAGTTTCGTTACTGCATTCATATAGTGGTGTCCTCGTTTACCATTATTTCCCGGTCGCACCGGACCCCACTCAAAAACCACACGAACCTTCGGAGTTAACTACAACACAGGTTAGCTCGAAGCATCCCCTGTGGCCCCTTAGCTTATAGACGATAGTCTATGGCCTGTTTGCTTCCCCGGCATAGAACAGGACGGAGATCCGGGGGTCCATCCCCTAGCTCCGCCCGCCCTTATCATGGCACTTCAGGAATTAACAGTGTGAGATACGCAACCCGTGCTCCCGACTCGTGGGAAGGCACCATACCTATCCCTTTGACGGGAAGGTACAACCCAATAACACTACCTAGTATCGGCCTATAGGACGAGTTGGGCCATAAGGTATCACCCCAAATACTAACTCTTCTCTTTGGTGAGAAAATGATAATAATTATAGGATAAGTAGTAATAGCCATATGTTACTACCCTAACAATGTCTCTAATCGTGAACAATCCTAGGGAAGACAACAGTAATAACACAACATGCTAGGTCTTAAGTTAGACTTCGCAAGATAACTCTACTAGGATGCTTAACCTAGACTTACCAGAATCCTTAAGGATCTGGTTCATGGCCTATCGATCCAAGACCTCGACAATACGAACGTATTCGCATGCTACTACCCTGAACATAGATTTCATCATACTCCGGTCCGTGATCAACCAACTCGGTTAAGATCTGATGGTAAATGCGAGTGGCTCATCCACAGTCCCTTAGGAGTAAGGTAAACACACGTCTTGATGGTCGATAGCCCTAGGGCAATGATATCACCCTAGATAAGCACAACAAACTGTGTATTAGCTAATAAGCTATATACGAGTAAACAAAACACATACGAACTAAACCAGCTACGTATGAGACTAACAACTACATACGAGCCGGACGGGCTGCGTATAAGACAATAACATACATACGAGTTAAATAAGCTGCGTATGAGACCAACAGCTACATATGGGCCAGGCAAGCCACGTATGAGCAAAACCACATATCAAAACAACCATACAGGTATTCTATCAACCTAGAAGCAACCCAGCGTGCTTACTAGAAAAACTTGATCTTCTATAATTAGAAGCAACAGAAGAATTTATTAACAGTCTAAAATATACATACTACCAAGGAAAAACCCGAAAACGACATAAAAACCCTTTCGACAGCCTAGAAGCAACCAGTGCTACGCTTATCGGAATCTAACAAAACTGAACAATTTGAAAAGGTGGGAACATCTACTAAAACTTCCTAGTTGACTACTTGCTCAGATTTCATAAGGAATTCCAAGTTCCTACCCGTCGAACACACACAAACGGTAAGAAAACAACAGATTTAACAAAAAAAAGCTGAAACTTTGAAGGCCTATAACTTTAGTTCCACTTATCGGAATTTAACCTGTGAGGGCAATTCGAAAAGGGGAGAATGTCTACTATAACTTCCTACTTGGTCGGCTTCTCAGATTCAGTGAGTAAGACACTCAAAACTATAAGGAATCAAGACAGATACAATTCCAACCCGCCAAATACAAAGCCAAGCTGAAAACTTTCAAAGCCCATAACTTCTACTCCGCTTATCGAAATTTAGCCCGAGAGGCCAATTCGGAAAGGGGAAGATGTCTACTACAACTCTCTAGTTGTCCCGAACCTCAGATTCTATAGGTAAGACACTCTAAAACCTTAAAGAAGTCAAACAACAAGCACACTCAGCTCAAAGCTGGCTGCTGTATCTTCCAAATACCATAACTCCTACTCCGCTTATTGGAATCTAGCCCAAGAGCCCAATTCGGAAAGGAGAAGATGTCTACTACAAATCTCTAGTTGGCCCGAACCTCAGATTCTACTGGTAAGACACTGTAAAACACTAAAGATGGAAAACAGGAAGAACCCAGTCAAGACAGCCAGTTGTTGTACTTTGCAAATGGCATTAGTCCTACTCCGCTTATTGGAATTTAACCTGAGAGGTCAATTCGGAAGGGGAGAGTCTCTACTACAACTCCCTAGTTGGTCCGAACCTCAGATTCACCAGGTAAAACCCTCAAAAATGACAAAGAATCTAAACAGCAAGCATCCTGTCAAACAACTAGTTGCTGTATTTTCCAAAGACCATAGCTCATATTCCGCGTATTGGAATTTAATCCAAGAGGCTAATTCGGAAAGGAGAAAATGTCTACTAAAACTTCCTAGTTGGTCCAAACCTCAAATTCAGCCACTAAGAGGCTCAAAAATGACAGCCAAACAGAACAAGGAGCTTCTCAGCCGGCTAGCTATCCTGATTTTGTAACGGACATAACTTTTGCGTCTCTTATCCGAGTTTAACCCGAGAGGTCAATTCGGAAAGGGGAGAATGTCTACTACAGCTTTCTAGTTGGTCCGAACTGCTAATTTCGCAAGAAAACCCAAGTTCTAGCCGCTCAAAGCCACTGCGACGCTAACCCAAAATAGTGAGCATTCTGTTTTTTACTTGAACCTCGCTATTTTTGGGGAAACGCTCGTTTTCACCCATCAAAATGACTCCAAAAAATCCTCAAAAATTCTAGCATGCTAATAACACATATAATAACCCCTAAAACAAATTTCGGGTCAAAATTCCTCTTTTAACATGGTTAAATAAAATCAACCCTAGAACAACCAAAACAGAATTTTTATGGTTCTAATTTGTGTTCTACAACTCCAAACTTTGTGTGCCTCATTATTCTAGTCCATAAAGTGATTATGCATATGAATCTAGTCCAAATAACATATAACAACCAAATAAACAAACAAAACAAATATGAGTTGAGAACCCCCACCTTAGAATTTGTAGGAAGAACATGCCCTTCCTTCTCCTCGCTTGTTCTTGCTCCTCCTCAACAAATCCACCATGAAAAAAAAGCACCCATGAAAAAGCTCTCTTTTTATTTTGATTGGATCTCCTCTTTTTCTTTTTTTTCTTCCTCATTTTTTTCTAAAATAAAAACCAAGTAAAGTATAAGGAGGAGAAGAGATGAAGAATGAGATTAGAAGAGAGATGGAGAACAAAATGAAGATGAAATCGGAAGGGGGGAGGGGGGCCGGCCATTTAGGAGAGGGAGAGAGAGGGGGAGTGTGGGGGAGGTGTTTTGTAGGGTGGATTTTTTTGGTGAAGGCGAGAATAGTTGTGGTGGAGAATAAAACAATTGTCTTCTCATTTGTGGTTAGAAACAAATGAAGATTTATTTGCAAATAAACTTATAATCAAGCCCTAATCCAATCCCAACCCTCCATCTCATCAAGATTGATCAAGAATAAGAGATATTTTTCCCAAATCACATACTACATGATTTTGTACAAACGTACGAAATCGATACGATTTAACTACGTACGTATATCTGATTACACAGATAATTTTTATTTGTTAAAACGAATAATATGTACAAAAATTATTTAATTTTGAGAATAAAAAAATAAAATAATTTTATTACCGGTTCGGAAGATTCCAGTATTAATTGATACAAAACATTCATATATCGACTAGTTTATACATATAGACATTGTTTATTAACAAACCGGGTGATGTCCACCAAAAATATTTCAGTTCAGAAAATAATAATAAAATTATAATTTTAATATCTGCCTGGGATTTTTCAGACGTTTTTCCAAAAAATGTGTTTTTCAAGATTTTGCACAAGTGCACAAAACTTATACAATACCTGTATATACATACTAGTATATATGACCAGGCAACTTTTTATTTGAAAACCAGTAATTTCTATGAAAAATATTTTAACTTAAAAAATAATTATTATTTTGGAATCTGCCTTCTTCTTTTTGGGAGCGTAAAAAATAATAACTTAAAAAATATTTGAACGAGGTTTCCTGCCTTCTTCTTTCAAAAATTTTGGGATCTGCTTAAGGCAGATCTCCTCAAAATGTTTCAAGATCTTCACCAAGGGCTCTTTTCCTTTGACCGGATTAATTACGCTCACATTGTGCTCATCCCCAAGATAGTGGGAGCACACCTAGTCTCTGAATTCAGACCTATCAGCCTCATTAACACCTCGTTCAAAATTATTATGAAAGTCCTGTCTTCTAGATTGAGTGCTATCATCTCTCCCTTAATCGACTCGGCCCAATCGGGCTTTATCAGAGATCGTTTCATTCTCGACAGTGTTTCCTCGGCCCAGGAAATCATATCTCACTGTCATAGAACTCATTCGGAAGGCATTCTTCTTAAGCTGGATTTTCAAAAAGCCTACGATAATGTCAATTGAGATTTCCTTCTGGACATCCTTATTTATCGTGGCTTCGGACCCAAATGGATTGCTTGGATTAAATCCAGCTTATACTCAGGGACATCTTCTATCTTTATCAACGGGTCGGTAGGTCAAAAGTTCAAAATCAGATGCCGTCTCCGTCAAGGAGACCCCCTATCATCGCTGTTTTTTTCTCTTGTAGCTGATGTCTTTAGCAAGCTCCTTCGGAATGCTTGGAATTTGAATATGATCGAGGGTCTCGGAAGTTCCTCCTTTTTTGAGGGAGTGCTCAACCTTCAATATGCAGACGATACTATTATTTTCACCAAACCGAACACCCACTCTCTCCGTAATCTCAAACTTCTTCTTTACTGCTTCGAAATGGCTTCCGGTTTATCGATCAATTTCCAAAAATCATCTGTTCTTTGGTTGGGTGGATCTCCGAACCGCCAAGTGGAGGTCTCCAATTTTTTCAATTGCCCCATCGCCTCCTTTCCGATCTCCTACTTAGGCATTTCCCTTCGCTGGGGTAAGCTGCATAGATCTGATTGGGTCCCTCTTATTGATAAAGTTGAAGCTAGGCTCAATGTGTGGTCTGGCAAACTCATGTCTAGAGGGGGCAGATTGATCCTTATTAACTTTGTGATTTCTGCCATGCCTCTCTACCTTATGTCATTCTACTTTTTACCCTCATGGGTGATCAAAAGGATTGACCAAATCAGGAGTAATTTTTTCTGGAATGGGACGTCTCTCTTTAAACCGGGTTCCCACCTGTGCCTGTGAAAACTGATTTGTTCTTCCAAAGAAGAAGGGGGCCTTGGTGTTTTGGACCTTCGTAATCATAACATCGCTCTTTTAGGTAAATGGTTGTGGAAACTCTATAATTTTGATCATTTACCTTGGATTCGATGCATCAAAGGTTATCGATTCACCTCTTCCAATTGGTGGGATTTTCCTGAAACGGCTTATCGCCATACTTCCCCTTTTTGGAAAGGTGTCTGGAAGGCATCTGCTGCTTTTCAGTGTGGTATTTATCGTTCCTGCCACGACGGATCTAGAGCCAAATTCTGGACGGATCTGTGGATTGGCAACACCACTCTTGCCACGGCTTTCCCTTCTCTCTTTCGGTTGGCAGCCTTTCCGTTGGCTACTGTAGCGGACTCTTTTACCATGGTAGACAATAATCGTTATTGGTTTATACCGTTCACGATTGATCTTCCCCTATCCTTGGCTGAGGTCTTTAATGATCTCATCTCTTCCCTCAATAACTACGAATGGAGTCCTTCTGAGGGCATAGGCTGGCGTTGGTCTTCAGCTGGTACCTTTTCCGTTAAATCTTTTTATAGCTTCCTTAATTCGAGGGGAGTTCGATCGCCAGTAGCGAAATATTTCTGGGATTCTTGGGCTCCTCTTAAGGTGAAGATCACTTCTTGGCTTGCTTTTAATAACAAGTTGCTCACTGTTGAAGTGTTGAACAAAAGAAACTTAGCCTGGGGGCAGCCCTGCTCACTTTGCGTTCAGCAGTTTGAAGACATTAATCATCTTTTTGTACAATGTCCCATTATCATCCCGTTGTGGAAGATTTGCACTCTTGCGTGGGGCACTAGATCTATTCCCCTAGTATTAGCTTCCTGCTGGTCCGCTAAACCCTCAAACGCTTCGTGTCGAAGTGCTTGGATCTTGTCGATCCATACCATTATTTGGATCATTTGGAAGGAGAGGAATTATAGACTATTCCAACATCGCAGCTCTTCTTTAACTGCAATGATTGATGAGTTTTTATTCCTGTTCAAACTCTGGGCTTCGGAGTTGAAACCCATAGACAATGCTACTATCGCTTACCATAAATTAGAAGATGATGTTCATTGTCTTCGCACTCTTCATGCTTTATAATTGGTCTTGCTTCTATCTATTTAATCTCCATGTCTCTGCTGTAGACTTTTAACGACATACTAACCTTAACTCACCCTATCTCTTCTTCCCCCCTTTTTTCTGCAGGTTTGAATCCTCCCTTAGGGAGTGGCTTTTGTTGCTCTGTGTTCATGTTACACACTGATGCCTTGCTATGGGCTATGCCTTGTTTTGACGATGCTTGTAAGGTTTTTGGGCCTTCCCCATTATATGGGGTCTGATGGCGTTTATACTTTGTGTTGGTTACGATCATCAGCATCTCTTCCATTGGTTTGCTTCCCCTGACCCGATGCTATTAGTTTCTCTGGGCTGTTAAATCTTCTGATGTTAATTATGTTCAAGGTATGGGGCATCTGACCCTTTTGTAAGACTATGTGTTTGATGCTGGTGTTTCGTTATGGTTTAGTATGATGATTTTAATCTGATGATTATATGTCCCTCTGTTTATGGTGACTGCTTTCTGTGTTCTATTAGGCGGTTGGTCATGTGATTTTTAACTCTGCCTGCCCTTTCCTGTGGCTTTATCGCTAATTTGAGTTGTATCGAGGCGTTTTATTCTCCCCCTGTTGTTTGTTTTTTGATGATTATCTGTCTATCTGTCTATGTTGCTCTCTGTCTGTGATGAATAATGCATGTACTGTTTATCTGTCTGTGATGAATACTGCATGGATTGTTTATCAGTCTGTGATGCATACTGCATGTATTTTGATGATTATCTGTCTATCTGTCTGTGTTTCTCTCTGTCTATGATGAATACTGCTGGTTACTAACTCTGCTTTCTCTTTCATGCTGATCAGAGTTGTATCAGGGAATTTTCTTCTCCCTCTGTTGCTGCTTTTGTTTTGCGCAGTGCTCTTGTATTTCAGGTCCCTACTTTCGCTTGGTTCCTTGCTGTGTTGGGACTCTCTTCCGATCGTTTCTGCATTCAGGTTTGGCTCCGTTGGCTGCTGCGAGGGTACTCGGATAGATCTCTCGTAGTTTTCTTGGTCTGAGGAGTCTCCAGGTTTCTCGAAGTGTGCCCTATTCTGTGGGGTCCTCTATTCGGGATGGAGCAGTTTCAGCATCAGCGCGCTTCTTTTTTCTGCGCACTACTGACCTTTGTCGCTTTCCTTGATGTCTTTTATGTATTGTTAATTCATTTTACATCTTGTAAAATTTGACTTTTATTGTTTTAATATATTGATTGTCTGATGGCTGGGGTTGTAAGACCCTATCCAATTCATCAAAAATAATAATAATAATAATTATACAAGTATAATATCCGTCCGGGATATTACAATACTCTCTCCTTAGAATAGTTCTGTCCTCAGAACTACGTTAAGTTCGGAAAACAGAAGAACATCCAAACACTAAATAACTCGGGAAAAGAAAGCTTATACGGCTTTTCGGCTCCTAAGTGACTCGTCCACGAACTGGTTCTCCAAAGGACCCAACCTCAATCCCAAAGTTACCTGAAGAATCTGCCAAAGTCGAGACGTAACTCTCGATTCTTGGTAAAAACTACTGACGCTGGCACTCCATGTCGCTTCCTTATGCCTTCAATGTGGACTCCCGCTAATTTCTCTAGCGATTAAGTCATCTTTATCGGAGAAAAATGTGCAGACTTTGTCAACCGGGTCCCAAATAACCCAAACCGAGTCATACATTTTCGAACTCCTGGGTAATCCTGTGATGAAGTCCATAATGATATCCTGAGATTTTCCTTCATCAATTTGCTGCTTCAGTGCTTCAATCCCTGCATCTTCTGCCTAAGCCTTCTGACTTGCTTTCTTTGACTCGGTTGCAGCTTCAATCGTGCCAAAACTGAGCTTCAATCTTGAGTAATCACTTCAATACTGGCTTGACTGATCTCATCATCTTGCTTCTTACTTCCTTCACGGTCCTTAGCTGAGGCTAATTCTCCATCTATCTCGATGTTTTGCAGTTCGGTAGCCACTCCCTCCTTAGAATAGGACATGGCCTACGAACGCCACTTCAGACTTCCAGGATTCTCTCCTGTAATTTGCTCGAAGTCGATGCTCTTGTAGTTGCTCAGAACTACAGTCAATGCTCAGCATGCCCTTCTTCCGCTCCTGCAAGGTCTGACTCTTACAAATATATATTTAAGGTCTTTCCTCTGAATGGAGTTCACAGCCCTTATAGTATAAACCTGTAATGAGGATTGCTCCAGCCGGTGTATTTAAAAAAACCAAATCTAGAGTTGCCTCCTGCACACATTTCAACTCTTGCAAAAATTTAATTCAGACCAAAGAATACGATGAACTAAGTTTGAACAAAACAGATGCCTGGATTTCATATATATATATATATATAAATCCGTTCGGTTACAAAAGTGTTACATCATATGTTACTTCTTAGTCCAAAATAAATTTCACAATACAACTCTTAAACTTAGTTGCAGTTCCATATGCACATACTGGTACTAGCACCCCTGCCTTCTTCAGCTTGCTGGTAGTAAGTGTGAACTCTAACCTTGGTGAACAGGCTCCTTTCCCTTATTGTTCATCTTTGGGGCTGATCTACTGTCATTTTTATGAAGCTGGGGACAGATCAGCTTAACATGACCAATCTCTCCACATTTGTAATATGTACGGGTCTCCACCTGTGGGTTTTTCCTCAGACACTGGCTCCTGAAATGACCATGCTCCCCACATCGAAAACAACTTCCTGGCTTGATGCCTCCAAGTTTGCACTTCGTTTTCTGAGTCTTCCACTTCTGACCTTGGTTCTCGAACCCTGATGCTAGTGCAGATCTTTTCCCTTGTCGTTGTGGACAGGATGATTTCTTATGCCCAAACCTCTCACCGAAATGGCATACTACAACCTCGGTGGTCTCCTGGATTTGCTCCCATTCATGTTGTAGTTGTGCCAATCTGGAATCAAAGTGTTCTTGCTCCTTTGCTAGGCCAGCTAATGCAGCTATGCAAGCATCTTTTAGTTGCTTAGCTTGACGATCCTTCTTGGACCTGTACCACCTCAGCTTCCTCATTTTTTGATATATGCTGGCCACCGCCGCCATGCGCTGATCCACAGTTAGTCCTTGCGGTGGTGAAGGCGAGTCTGCCTTAAGGTTAGCTTGTAGTGAAATCTCTTTTGGCTCCTTGCTCGAAATCATCGGATCATCCCTTGAAATCAGCTCACTCTCTTCCATCAGCACATCCTCGGTTAGGATATCCTCGAACACCATCCTTCAAATGCATATATTGGGATTAGTCCAGATATAGAAAAATTATAAAAACATAAGTTGAAAGAAACAACAATATGAATTATAATTGTCTACAACTAGCTAAAACTCGACTCCTAAAAGGCATCCAAGTTTAATTTTCCTACTGTGTTGGACTATAAATTGAAGTCGGCTCTGATACTACCCTATAACTCCCCGATTTTCGGTAACTGGGAAACCGTGACATAAGCCGAAATCTTTCCTTCAATTAGTCACAATAAATAGAAAAACAGGAAAATCTAAAACTTTTTATTCAACACAAATGTATTATAAGTCCGAATATTACAAAATTGCAATACATTATAATAGTGTTACAATAATACCTTTACAATCCCAAGTGTTACAACTTTCAACAAATTGCATCAGAGTACAATGAATAAAGAACAACACTTGGTATTTCACTTGGATGCTTCCCCAACAATAAACAAATTACAACAATGAATAAATTACAATAATTGTTACAAAAGAAATTACAACATATATTTCAGCAGAAACTTAAATGAAATCGACTCCTTGCTTCTCTTGCCTTGAGTCCTCCTGAAACCTGTACCTGTACTTCTGCAATCCAGTACGTGTAATATTTCAATCTAGTACCTATACTAATGCTTTAAGGTTGATAACTAGCAGCGAATCTCAACTATAGCAAACAGATTGATGAATGGAGAAACGTGTATATATAATTGATGTGTCAATGTATGCTATGATTTAGACTCTAATGCAAGACTACCAATGCAATGATGCTCTTATTCTAATGCAAGCAAGTCTCCGGAACAGTATGCATCCCATACTACATACGCCTATAACGAGCCGTTTCTCCATATATAGGGATTTGAACGTTATGAATTCTACTTGCACACAAACTATTCCTGTCAATACAACGTGATTAGAGAGGTTGCAGGTACGGTCTAGTTCCATTACTACAGTCATATAGAGGTGCCCTACTTGCCACTATTGTCCGGTCGCACCGGGCCCCACTAAAAAACCAGACGAACCTTTGGAGTTAACTACAACACATGTTAGCTCGAAGCATCCCCTGTGGCCCCCTAACTCATAGACCGTAGTTTATGGCCTGTTCGCTTCCCCGGCATAGAACATGACAGAGTTCCGGGGGTCCATCCCCTAGCTCCGCCCGCCCTTATCATGGCACTTTAGGAATTAATAGTGTAAGAAACGCAATCTGTGCTCCCAACTCGTGGGAAGGCACCATACGTATTCCTTTGACGTGAAGGTACAACCCAATAACACCACCTAGTGTCAGCCTATAGGTATCACCCCTAATACCAACTCCTCTCTTTGGTAAGAAAATGATAGTAATTATAGGTTAAGTAGTAATAGCCGTAAGTTACTACCCTAACAATCTCACTAACCCTGAACAATCCTAGGGATGACAACAGTAATAACACAACATGCTAGGTCATAAGTTAGACTTCGCAAGGTAACTCTACTAGGCTGCTCAACCTAGACTTACCAGAATCCTTAAGGATCTGTTTCATGGCCTATCGATCCAAGACATCGGCAATACGAATGTATTCGCATGCTACTACCCTGAACTTAGATTTTGTCATACTCCGGTCTGCGATTAACCAACTCGGTTAAGATCTGACGGTACACGCGAGTGGCTCGTCCACAATCCCATAGGAGTAAGGTAAACACATATCTTGATGGTCGATAGCCCTAAGGCAATGATATCACCCTAAATGAGCACAACAAACTACGTATTAGCTAATAAGCTACATACGAGTAAACAAAACACATACGAGCTAAACCAGCTACGTATGAGACCAACAACTACATACGAGCCGGGCGGGCTGCGTATGAGACAATAACATACATACGAGCCAAATAAGCTACGTATGAGACCAACATCTACATACGGGCCAGGAAAACCACGTATGAGCAAAACCACATATCAAAACAACCATACAGGTATTCTAACAACCTAGAAGCAACCCAGTGTGCTTACTTGAAAAGCTTGATCTTCTATAATTAGAAGCAACTGAAGAATCTACTAACAGTCTAAAATAGACATATTACCAAGGAAGAACCTGAAAACAACATAAAAACCCTTTCGACAGCCTAGAAGTAACCAGTGCGATGCTTATCAGAATCTAACAAAATTGGACAATTTGAAAAGGTGGGAACATCTACTAAAACTTCCTAGTTGACAACTTGCTCATAATCCAGAGGGAATTTCAAGTTCCTACCCGTCGAACACACGCAAATGGTAAGAAAATAGCAGATTTAACAAAGGAAAGCTGAAACTTTGAAGGCCTATAACTTTTGTTCCACTTATCAGAATTTAACCTGTTAGGGCAATTCGAAAAGGGGATAACGTCTACTACAACTTCCTACTTGGTCGGCTCCTCAGATTCAGTGAGTAAGACACTCAAAACTACAAGGAATCAAGACAGATACAATTCCAACCCACCAAATATACAGCCAAGCTGAAAACTTTCAAAGCCCATAACTTCTACTCCGCTTATCGGAATTTAGCCCGAGAGGCTAATTCGGAAAGGAAAAGATGTCTACTACAACTCTCTAGTTGGCCCGAACCTCAGATTCTACAGGTAAGACACTCTAAAACCTTAAAGAAGACAAATAGCAAGCACACTCAGCTCAAAGCTGGCTGTTGCATCTTTCAAATACCATAACTCCTACTCTGCTTATCGGAATACAGCCCGATAGGCCAATTCAGAAAGGGAAAGATGTCTACTACAAATCTCTAGTTGGCCCGAACCTCAGATTCTACAGGTAAGATACTTTAAAACACTAAAGAAGCAAAACAGTAAGAACCCAGTCAAGACAGCTAGTTGCTGTACTTTGCAAACGGTAGAACTCCTACTCCGCTTATCAGAATTTAACCCGAGGGGTCAATTCGAAAAGGGGAAAGTCTCTACTACAACTCCCTAGTTGGCTCGAACCTCAGATTCACCAAGTAAAACCCTAAAAAATGATAAAGAATCAAAATACCAAGCATCCTGTAAAACAGCTGGTTGCTGTATTTTCCAAAGACCATCTCATATTCCGCTTATCAGAATTTAACCCAAGAGGTCAATTCGGAAAGGGGAAAATGTCTACTAAAACATCCTAGTTGGTCTGAACCTCAAATTCATCCATTAAGAGGATCAAAAATGACAGCCAAACAGAATAGTGAGCTTCTCAGCCGGCTCGCTGTCCTGATTTTGTAACGGGCATAACTTTTGCGTCTCTTACCGGAATTTATCCTGAGAGGTCAATTCGGAAAGGGGAGAATATCTACTACAACTTCTTAGTTGGTCCAAACTGCTAAATCTACAAGGAAACGTAAGTTCTAGCCCCTCGAAGCCACTACGATGCTAACCCAAAACAGTGAGCGTTCTGTTTTTGACTTGAACCTCGCTGTTTTGGGGGAAACGCTCGTTTCACCCATCAAAATGACTCCAAAAAATCCCCAAAATTTCTAGCACGCCAATAACATATATAACAACCCCTAAAATAAATTTTGGGTCAAAATTCCTCTATTAACATGGTTAAATAAAATCAACCCTACAACAACCAAAACCGAATTTTTATGGTTCTAATTTGTGTTCTACAACTCCAAACTTTGTCTGCCTCATTATTCTAGTCAATAAAGTGATTATGCATATGAATATAGTCCAAATAATATATAATAACCAAATAAACAAAAAAAACAAACATGAGTTGAGAACCCCCACCTTAGAATTTGTAGGAAGAACATGCCCTTCTCCTTGCTTGTTCTTGCTCCTCCTCAACAAATCCCCCATGAAAAAAAAGCACCCATGAAAAAGCTCTCTCTTATTATTTTGATTTGATCTCCTCTCTTTCTTTTTTTCTTTCTCAATTTTTTCTAAAATAAAAACCAAGTAAAGTATAAGGAGAAGAGATGAAGAATGAGATCAGAAGAGAGATGGAGAACCAAATGAAGATGAAATGGGAAGGGGGGAGGTGGCCGGCCATTTAGGAGATGGAGAGAGAGAGGGGGTGTGGGGAAGGTGTTTTGTGGGGTGGGTTTATTTGGTGAAGGTGAGAGGAGTTGTGGTGGAGAATGAAACAAGTGTCTTCTCATTTGTGGTTAGAAACAAATGAAGATTTATTTGTAAATAAACTTACAATCAGGCCCTAATACAATCCCAACCCTCCATCTCATCAAGATTGATCAAGATTAAGAGATATTTTTCCAATTCACATACTACATGATTTTGTACAAACGTACGAAATCGATATGATTCAACTACATACGTATATCTGGTTACAGAGATAATTTTTATTTGTTAAAATGAATAATCTTTACAAAATCATTTAATTCTGAGAATAAAAAAATAAAATAATTTTATTACCGGCTCGGAAGATTCCAGTATTAATTGATACAAAACAGTCATATATCAACTAGTTTATACGTATAGATACTGTTTATTAACAAACCGGGTGATGTTCACCAAAAATATTTCAGTTCTGAAAATAATAATAAAATAATAATTTTTAATATCTACCCTGGGATTTTCCATACGTTTTTTCAAAAAATGCATTTTCCAAGATTTTGCCCAAGTACACAAAACTTATACAATACCTGTATATACATACTGGTACATATGTCCAGGTAACTTTTTATTTAAAAAACCAGTAATTTCTATGAAAAATATTTTAACTTAAAAAATAATAATTATACAAGTATAATATCCGTCTGGGATATTACAGGGGGTTTCCAAAACTTCAATGATCATTTCCATCTGCCTAATCCAGTCATCAGCTTCATTGGGATTTGCTTATCCTTCAAAGACTGGCAGCTTCATCCGCTTGAAAGACTCTACTTGCTTGATCGGGTTTGCATTAATACGCACTAGCCTTGCCCCCTGATTCCGAGTCACACTTGCTGCCATAAATGCGTTCAGAGTCTGATACACCCTGGCAATCTACATCTCCAGATCAAGTCTGGCCCCATGGGAACCTTCAGCCCCATCATCATTAGCGCTATTTCTAGTCCTGGGTCCTGCCATTTCACTGAATACTGCAAAACACGTGAAAATGTTAGAGTACCACAACATAAATCACATTCATACCCACTGCCTACTGCAGAAACCTATTCATACCCAAACCATTTCATTTGTTTTAGTTTCATATTTTAATACTCGCACTCTAATGTCCACGCCTAGGTACTCACGCTCTAGTGTCCACACCTAGGTCCATTTCCTCTACCATGTTTAACATTACTATTGATGCTTGCTCTGATACCAACTTTGTAGCACCTTAAATTTCCAATAAGAAAAATTAGAAATACGTGGCACAAATTCCAGAATCGAACTTCAATTGTAATCATAAACACAACATCCAAATACATGAAAATTTACAACTTTTTATTACATCAACTCTTTACAACACATCGGAATTCAAACACTTTAAATTGTAATTCTTTACAACACGATTAGTTACAATTTTTAGTTAACTCCATGCTCTTTCTTAATTTGACTCTATCCATAACTGGAAACTTGCAAGGATCTGAATGAAAAGTGGGCACGTCGATTAAATGCAAATGACGTCAACTATAGTAATAGTGATACTTCCAGATCTCACAAACACATACTTGATGATAATAAATGATGCATAAATAAAAAAACAACAACGAATCATATTAAGGTTAATAGCAAATGAAACATGGAACAGCGATGCATGAAATGTTACAACAAATGAAGCTAGAATAATTGTCAAGTGTATGATATGAATATAGGAACAAGCATGCATATGATGATTTCTAATGCATACTTGTCGGATTCTATGCATCACATTTTACATAGGTCTGGTGCAAGCCCTTATCGTTCTCCACTTTATAGGGTTCAATCCCACGTTATGCAATTAACCTACTACAGTGATTAGTTTAAGATTTAGAGTATTCTGTGAGTATCTAGTGTCATGCCCTGATCATTCTTGAGAATCAACTTTCCACTGCAGGTGATTTTGGGTACACTCCCTCACACCCCGATCATTCTGGAAATTGGAACCCACACCGCAAGCCAAATGACACCTCATCACACGAATATCCTATGAGCATCGCCTCGATCTCGATAATTCCTGATGATGCATCGCATAATGCAGTTGATTACACCACGATCTTTCTTGAGACCACCTTCCATCGTCCAATCATATGAGGCCCCCCGACCAATGTTTGCTCTTATTTCATCACAACTCGAACTAATGCATGTCCTAATATTTATTATGTTTAATTATTTAGAATCGCAGTTTCTCTAGAGTTGGTGTACCCTACCGGACTTAACTTTACTGAATTAAACAAAGGCCCCAATGGCCAATTCCAAAAAAACTCACTTGCCGGCATACTAGGGTCCCACTCAACCTCTAGAGGCTCATAACTCAAATATTATCTCAAATATTACTTTATGACACACAATCAAAAATTCATCTAGTTCACCACGAGGATTTCCCTCAAATCCAATAACCATAACCAAGTACCTTTATATCCACATAATTTGCCAAGAACTGAAACTAAACATCAATTAAACTGAGAAAATACATCCTTCAAAATGTAGGAAAATTCTGGATATGATACTCGAAATGCAAGAAAATCCGCTTTCTAATGCCATGACAAATCTGAGTTAAATCCCTTTTATAAATTGAAGACACACAATCTCTGAAATTAGTGAAATACAAGTCTAATTGCTTTGTAAAACACTGGAAATCATCATTTGCAAATTCGAAGAAACAAACGTTCAAGAGAGAACAACACAGCAAAAGCAGAGTGCAAAAGTGCAGCATGACAGTCGACCGTCAAACGCAGTATAGAAAACTACGGTCCACCGACAGCATTCAAATGAAAACACAACTTGACAATCATGGCAGTCACATTAGGAAATACTGCAGTCGACTGCTAAGGGAAAAGTGGCGTTAGCCTAACATGATAGTCAACCGCAACTGCATTTTCAAATAAGGTGCAGTCAACTGGCACGCAGTCTGCAACAGTCATTAAAATTCGGAAATCTCTTGGACTGATATATTTTTGCATCTTTAAATTCATGACGTCGTGTGATAAATCTATAACAAAATATGTGCATCTTGGCCAAACCATCTCAGTGCATACATCAAACAAAACCTTCCATAACTTCACAAAAATCTCAATTTCCGAAATCATAACTTGAAATAAAAGATTTTAAAGAAACTTTTCGAATACTAAAACACAATCAAGATTCTCTCACATACAGTGATATGAGAACATATATATATGTCAATGTCACGCCCCGCTTTCCAAAAAGAAATACGGAATACGGATACACGACAAAAGTCCAGCGAATGGCTTTCACCATTCATGAGCTGTAAGGATCTTTATAACAATACACAAGAATAAACAAGAATAAACATAAAATAATTATCCATGCATGCATGAAATAAATTAATGTGATCAACATAATTAGTTGAAACAAATACGAAATACTTAAATAATCTGATCTGGAAATAACAAGTCACATGTTCTGGGACAAAAACGCCCAATACAAGATTCAAGAAGCAGTGAATACAATTTATTCAAAGACAGGAAATAACTCAAGCAGGAGCTCTAGCCAAGCCTAGAACACTTGGTCACTTACACCTTCAGGCAGCAGGTCACCAAAGTCTGCAAATTGACCATTTGCAGGAAAAGAAAATAGTAAACAAAATGCCCGTCATTGCAAGTTACGGATCGCATGTAGTGTAAGAAACAAGTATGAAAATAGATAAAGAATATACAGAGTAGCGACAAGAAGTACTGAAGTAGCGTGGAAGAGACGTGACAACAAAATAGAGAAATTAACTCTTAATCAAGAACAGAATCAAGTAACATGATAAGATGACAGGATGCAAGTAGCATGTGGCAAGTATCAAGTATCAAGAAGCTTACAAACAACTAACAAGTAACAAGTATCAAGTAGCATGTTCAAGTAAGTAACAAGGATGAGCAAGTGATCATGTTATTTTCAAGTCATGCATCTAATCCAATCTAGGTAGCACTTCATGTGTTCCAAATTTTACCACATGGTTGCTATATTCCGACAAGTTGCGTTTAGATTTCGTAGTGGATCATATAGGGCAGTGTACTCAGGTTGAAAGTATCAAGTAGTCGCGTGTCAAGTAATCAAGTGTCAAGTATTTCGTGTCAAGTATTTCATGCCAAGTATTTCATGTAAAATATTTCGTGTAAAGTATTTCGGGTCAAGTATCAAGTATCAAGTATCAAGTAGGATCTATGGATCCCCTTCTGAGTTCACATTTCTACATTTTCCGCTACTAGATCTTTCTGTTTACCCTGGCTTGATTTCTTGTTATTATTATTAGGTCAAGCATGGACGTGCACAAACATGGCAAAGATAATATGGCAAGAAACGAGGGACAAGTTCAAGTTGGGTAAAAGAAATGAACGGCTGACAAAATAACTCATAACAGGTTATGACAACGAGACTTTCAACTCTGGACAGTAAGACATAGCTGCACCAAATTTGAGATTCCTGTTACCACAAGAATGCAAACTGGAATCCATTAGAAAATCTAGAAACTAGACTCTCAGCCGAATCCAGTACATATACACAAGTCACATAACAAGTACAGCAACAAGGTTCAAAACAGCATTTTCACATAATTCAAGTTCAACCAGAAATGTAAAGTTTTATTTATAAGCATGAAAAATGTATAAAAACACCATAATTAAATCTAGAAAAAATCTGGAGGGTTCCCTAGCATATCTAGTCTCAGCATATAATATTTCATAAAATTTTGTTACATATAGCATAGTCGAATAAATCTGGAAAATAGAATGATACAACAACTTATGAATCTGAAATTTTAGACACATCAGTACTAAAATAGAGATAATTCACAAAATACAACTCGAAATCCAAATCCGTCAAAAAGGTTGTAAAATAGACATACCAGGTTATATTTCATATTCACAAAGTTTTAATCAACAATGACTAGAATCAGGTTGAAGATAGAGTTCTTCACTGAACAGCATGCAGTTTGGAAGTATATCAATTTGATTTGCAAGCATGAAATAAGTTATAAGAGTTGTTAAAAAATTCTACAAAATTAGGGGTTTATTCCAGTCATGTCTAGTCAAACTCAGAAATATATTAAATCCAAATTTTACTTTAAACATCAGTTTTAAAATAATAGAACATGCAGCAATCTCATAAATCATAATCTGGAAATTTCGACACAGCTGCAGTAAAATGGCGATAACTAACACATAAAAAGTCGAAATTTAGATTCGTCGAAAGTTCTGAAAAATAGACATCGAGGCCTACGAATCATATTCATAAAATAATTTATTTTACTGACATTAATAGGGTCTAAAACGTTGAATCAGGGAAGCAGCAAAATGAAATCTCTTTTCATGCATTTAATCAAACAATTCATATGCAATAGATCCAAATTGGAATATAATGCAAAATATGATATATTAGATATTCAAATCAACATAGCATGGTTAATAACAAGTCTACTACAAGGTAACATATCTAGCACACCAATCACATAACAAAAATCCATAACATACGATGAATCACGAAAGAGTACATATCCATTTCAAGAGTCTATCTAGATCTAGTTATTTCCATGTAGTGTGTGTAACCACTTATTATGATGGATCAAAACTACGAATGGATCAAGAGAACAGAATCAAGATTTTCAAGAGATCATCATGAGAACAAACACAAAAACGGAGTGAGACTACATGCGGTATTTTGTACTTGTATACAAACAAAAATATTATACAAGTTACTTGCCTTAGGGTGAAGATGACGAATCCGACGGAAAGAATAAAGTGAATGGATCCCAGATAACGAACACCAACACAAAGATCCATGAATGCGAGAGGGCTTTGCGAGAATGGAGAGTCGACGGCGGCATACGACAGTGAGGCGGCGGCGCGATGGGAGAACAGTGGTGCAACGGCAGCGGTGGAATCACGAGGACGAGATGCGGGAGGAGCAAGAGGTTGCGGGTGGTGGCTTGCGGGATGAGAATGCAGGCCGGGGGGGGTTTCCGTGCTCGGGATGTGGCGCAACCGGAGGACGTCGGGGCGGTGGCACGACGGTGAGAGGGGAGGCGCGACGGGGCTGTTCTGGCGAGGGGTGCGGGATGCACTGGGTGGGTCGGGATGCAGTGAAGGGGGAGAGAGAGAAAGAAAGATTAAGGTTTGTTTAGGGGGATAATGACTGTAGAAAGGAATATAACAAATTAGGTTGGGATTTTAATGGGATTTTGGAAAGTTGGGATTTTGAGGAATCAATAGGAGATAATGGGAAAAAGATCTTCTTGTTAGACAGATATGGAGAACTTGAGGGAGAAATTTGGAGAGACTGAGTAAAAGAGGGTATTGGGTAGCGGGTTTAGGATCCAATAGGGCGGATAATATGGTTTAACCAGGGTAGACTTGGTTAGAAACCAGATCCAATAAGGTAGAAATCAGATATTAAACAATTAGGCCATGAATGAATAAATTTAGAATTAAACAATTCAGCCAGAGACAAATAATTGACAGAAGGGTTTGAACCAAGAAGATTGAATTCACAAAGAAGGATTATATTGAGAACGAAGAGAAAAAAAAATTACACGGTTCAAAATGAACGAAAGAATACAATCAGAATAATTACTCTGGAAAATTAAATTCAACACAAAAATACAAGAGAAGGGAATACAGGAGTTACAGTCAGTACTGGAATCTAATCACTTTAGAAAAACTGATAATCATTGCTTGCAAATTTGGGTAGATATTCATTCAAGAAAACACGGTAGAATGGAATGTGAAAAAAATTCACTCAACAGTGGACTGTTGGCTCGATCGACACGTCGTCTGCAACATCAGAATAGCAAAATCGAATACTTTTCATGCTGATATAAGTATATATGTATGTTCATATACGATGAAATTTATGACATAGCATTTGCAACTCATTCAATCTACCTCAGTACATCAATCAATTCATCTTCAAATTAAACTAAGCATGATCACCACATGAAGAAATATCTAAATTTCTATTTCATAGAATGAAAGAACTCTATCACAAATCAATTCATGGTAGAATCATCAATATAGGCATTCAAGTCAGTTAAAGATTCACATCAAAATTTCTAGCATGTCATCTGCATAATCACGATCTAAGAACACATCAAAGAGTCAAGGAATCATTCACTAACTAGGGTTTTTGTTCATGTAAAAGTTACTTAACTACTTCTTAATTGAGATTTAGTTCTACATCAAGTTTTTAATCATGCAAGACTTCATTATACACCCTAATGATCAATCCTCTTATTTCATAACATATAACAAGTCATCATATAAATATTTACAACTAAGATATGAGAAGTACCACCCACCTCAAAAAAGATCAACTTGAAGAACAATAGTAGTAATAAAGAAAAAGTCTTCTCCTCCTTGCGAAAATCCAAGATCCAACTCCAAGAAAATAATGAAAAATAAAGTTTTTGGATTTATCAAAATAGGTCGGCTACTGCCCCTAATATAGTCTGGGATTAGGTTCTAGGGTTTCACAAAGTTTACAAAAAATACTCCTCAAGAAAATTATTTATTTACATATATGGATTCTTCCAATTATTTGTTAATTAAATCAATTAAAAATAAAATGAAAATTAAATCCCCTCACTCTCCTGATTTGGCTGGCCAATATGCATAGCCCAGAAAAACCAAAATCTGGAGTTTTTACTCCAAGTGACAATTTTGCATAAAAGTCCTTCATTTTCTAGTATTTGCAAATATGTCATAAATCATTCATTAAAATCCAGAAAAATTATAAGTAATATCTACTAATAAAGTTTAGATTTTCTGACATTGTGTTCCCCAAGAAAAATAATTGCACGGGTTTTTCCCGTGCAATAAGATAAATTTCAGGAAAAATGTTTATTAAATTACAAAATTCATTTTAATTCATTCATAAATTCCAAAATATTATTTTAAATTCCGGGATGTTACACGAGTGCTCTCAAAACTCATCATCACGGTTTTCGGAGTCTACTCGTGGTTCACAAGGCCGCTCTAACCTCTTGCCTCCAAGCAAGTTTGGGGAGCTCGGCTCGACCCTCGAGTGCTCCAAAATAAACCCAAACGGCTCTATCCTAGAGACTGGTGATGTTCTTCATTCCGTTCACCTCCAGAGCGGCCTTCTTCCAAGCGAGTTTGATGATTAACTTACACCTAGAGTTTCTCCTCAAACTCGCCTCCATAACGGCTCTTTCCTAGAGCCTGGTGATGCCCTTCGTTCCGCTCACCTCCCGAGAGGCCTTCTTTCAAATGAGTTCGAAGCTCAATTCACCCCTAGAGTTGCTTTTCAAACTCGCCTCCCGAACAGCTCTGTCCTAGAGCCTGGTGATGCCCTTCGTTCTGCTCGCCTCCCGAGCGGCCTTCTTCCAAACGAGATTAGAGCTCAACTCACCCCTAGAGTTGCTCCTCAAACTCGCTTCCCGAAAGGCTCTCTCCTAGAGCCCAGTGATGCGTTTCGTTCCGCTCGCCTCCAAAACCAGTTCAGAGTTCAACTCACCCGTAGAGTTTCTCCTCAAACTCACCTCCCGTACCGCTCTCTCCTAGAGCCTGGTGATGCCCTTCGTTCTACTGGTCTCCTGAGCGGCCTTATTCCAAATGAGTTCGAAGCTCAACTCACCCATAGAGTTGCTCCTTAAACTCCCCTCCCAAATGGCTTTCTCCTAGGTCCTGGTGATTCCCTTTGTTCTGCACGCCTCTAGAGCGAGCTTCTTCCAAACGAGCTTGGAGCTCAACTCTCCCATAGAGTTCCTCTTTAAACTCACCTCCTGAACAGCTCTCTCCTAGAGCATAATGATGCTCTTCAGCCTGCCGGCCACCCGAGCGGTCTTCTTCCACTATGAATTCGGAGCTCAACTCACCCCTAGAGTTGCTCCTCAAACTTGCCTCCCGAATGGCTCTCTCATAAAGTGTGGTGATGCCCTTCATACCGCTCGCCTCCCACGTGGCCTTCTTTCAAATGAGTTCGGAGCTCATCTCACCCCTGGAGTTGCTCCTCAAACTCGCTTCCCAAACGGCTCAATCCTAGAGCCTGGTGATGCCCTTCTTTCTGCTTGCTTTCAGAGCGGCCTTCCTCCAAACGAGTTCGGAGAAAAATTCACCCCTAAAGTTGCTCCTCAAACTCGCTTTCCGAACGGTTATCTCCTAGAGTCTGATGATGCTCTTTGCTCCGCTCACCTCCAGAGAGGCCTTCTTCAAATGAGTTCGGAGCTTAACTCTCGCCTAGAGTTGCTCCTAAAATTCGCTTCCCGTTGTAAAATCCCGTATTTCTTGGAGGTATAATATACCAGTATAATATGGCATAAGTATATATATATATATATATATATATATATATATATATATATATATATATATATATATATATATATATATATATATATATATATATATATATATATATATAATGGCAAGGTGGTAAATATGTTGTGTGGAAAAGTGGGAATAATAATGGGATTTAATTTAATAGATGATGGAGGGTTGCTGTGAGTTTTGACAGCCACATGGTGATGTGGCAGTGGGGCCCCCGTGAGAGTTGGGTGTTGGCCGCTTTTTGTATGCATTCTGGCGTGGAGTAGAGGAGAGGTGTGGGGGATTATTTAATCCCACGTCGAAGGATTTGTGTGATTAATTAATAATAAATATAATTGCCTATGATCAAGAGTCACGAAATTGGTTAACCACCTTTTGAGAGGCACTTGCGATGGGCAGTTGTACTAAATATACTAATAAATAAATAAAAAATCTTTGAGTTGGGGCAGGGGTATTACAAATGGTATCAGAGCCGACTTTCGACATCAAGTGTGGGTAAGAGTGGGTGAGATGTATGTCTGAGAAGGATCTGAGGTCACTATGTTGGGAGTTTGGCTAGGAGCTGTATGCTAGAATTAGCTGAATCAGGATACTCCACTCCACATTAGCGAGATGTATGCCTGAGAATGAGCTAAGGTCAGTGCGCTCGCCTAGAATTAGCTGAATCAGGGTACTCCGCTCCACATCGACTAGAAAGGAGATCCTATGCTAAATTGGCTGCCCCGTACTCAGCGAGGACACTGATTTCTTTAGGGGGGTATATGTAACATCCCGTATTTCTTGGAGATATAATATACTAGTATAATATGGCATAAGTAATATATATATATATATATATATATATATATATATATATATATATATATATATATATATAATAAATTACAAAGAAAGCTATCAAGTGGCTCACAATCAATCCTCCCCAAAAACAAAGGCCCATATCAAACCTTACAAAACACATTTTCCCTCCAAAATTTCAAACCCCAAAACCAAATTTTTCTCCCCTAAAAAACTCATTACTTTATTACTATCTCTCTCTTCTCTATTTACTTTTTCATATTTCTCTCTTTCTCTCTCTCCCTCTCACATTCTTTCTTCATTTACTTAGAAATTTTGATTTTAAGATTTCAGTTTTGTAAGATTTCAGAATTTTTAATAGCAAATATCTCTTCAACAATTAAATTTTATTATTTTCCACACTTAATGTTCTAAGAAGTTAGATTTTATACCCTCATTTATAATTATTTTTCAACATATACTAATGAAAACATAGACTTTTATTTATAACTAATTATTGTCATACTATTCAAACTTAAGCTACATAATTATTGTTTTACTATTTACATGGCTTTTCGTGTTTTGTATTGTTCCGAAGACGTACCGTAGGCCCGTGCCCACAGGCAAATCTAATATATATATATATATATATATATATATATATATATATATATATATATATATATATATATATATATATATATATATATATATATATATATATATATATAATGGCAATATGGTAAATATGTTGGGTGACAAAGTTGTAATAATAATGTGATTTAATTTAAGAGATGATGGAGGGTTGGTGTGTGTTTTGACAACCACATGGTGACGTGGCAGTGGAGCCCCCGTGAGAGTTAGGTGTTGGCCGCTTTGTGTATGCATTCTGGCGTGGAATAGAGGAGATGTGTGGGGGATTATTTGATACCACATCGAAGGATTTGAGCGGTTAATTAATAATAAATGTAATTGTCTATGATCAAGAGTTACCAAATTGGTTAACCACCTTTTGAGAGGCAGCCTGTGGTGGGCAGTTGTACAAATTATACTAATAAATAAATAAAAATTGTCTGAGTTGGGGCCGGGGTGTTACACCCGAACGACTCTCTCCTAGAGCCTGTTCATGCCCTTCGTTATGCTCGCCTCTAGAGTAGCCTTCTTCCAAACGAGTTCGGAGCTCAACTCATCCCTAGAGTTGCTCTTCAAACTCGCCTCCCGAACGGCTCTCTCCTAAAGCCTGGTGATGCCCTTCATCCCGCTGGCCTCCCGAGCGGCCTTCTTCCACAATGAGTTCGGAGCTCAACTCGACCCTAGAGCTGCTCCCTAAACTCGCCTCCCGAAAGGTTCTCTCACAGATCCCTTCGATGCTCTTCATCTCGCTCACCTCCTGAATGGCTCTTTTCTAGAGCTCGGTGATACTCTTCATCGCGCTCGCTCCCCGAGAAAACGTATTCTTCACCAATTGCAAGTTCAGATCCTAACTCTTCTAGAGGTGGTACCCAAATTCGCCTCCACAAATGGATCTTCCCAATAGTCATACAAAGTTCTTCTCAACTCCGTGGAGGCAAAGATAATTTGGGCCTATTTTGTCCCTGAAGAAGGATGATTCTTCTACCGACTTCTGAAGAGTAATTGTTGATCTTTGAGTCAGCTTCGAAACGAGTGGTCACACGTTCCAATCAGACTTCTGTAGCACCGGAGAAGCTCATTATACCACAGCACCATGCAGATCTCTCAAAAGAGCGTCATCAAGTTAAATAACGAGTGAATAGCTAATTTCTACTAGGGAGCAAGTTGATCATGTGGTGAAGTTGCTCATCCCCCAAGTCCCTGTACCCGGTTCAATCTTGAGCAACCCCCTTCTTAGGCAATATATTTTGCAGTCGAACCAACTATTGCACGTGCACTACACATGCTTAAAAAGGTCAATAGTCAACGTTGAACGAGTCAACGGTCAAACATTAACCGCCACATGTCGCCTCACTTGCGCTCGCTGAACCTCATGATCGATCACCAACCTTCCGCCGATCGCCAACTTCCACCGAGCAATCGCAAAACCGATCGAAAAATGGGAAAAAAATGCCCTTCTCCTGAACTGCGCCCAATCATGATTGACGGCTAAGATTTGCCCAAAAAAAAATCAACATCAACGTTGACCGCCACGTATCGCCTCGCCAGCGATCGTCGAACCTCCTGATCGATCGCCAAACTTCCGCCTAGCCAACTTCTGCCGAGAAATCGCAAAACTGAACGAAAATTGAGACAAATGCTTGCCTTCCGATCCGCGCTCAATCTTGATCGACGACTAAGATTCAAAAAAAATAAAATAAATATTAAAAAAACCAACGTTCAAACATTGACCGCCACGAGTTGTCGCGCCGGACGATCTCATCGATCGCCGACCCACGCCAAGCAACAACGAAACCGAACAGAAAATGAGAGAAAAAAATCTTCCTCCCGATCTGCGCTCGATCGTGATCGACGATCCAGATTGTGCCATGCATCAAAGTAATTTCATTTTTAATCAATATCTTTATTTAATTATTTAATCGTATTAATTATTTAAAAATCTAAAAAAATGGTTAAAAATCGAAAACAAATAATTAAAATTTCTAAAAATAATTAACAAATTTTGAAAATAATTTTAAATTCTGAAAATATAATTATTAAATTAGAATAGTTAATTAAAATTCTCAAAACTTAATTATTTAAATTCAAAAATTGAATAATTTTTTTTTAAATGATTAAAATTGGAAAAAATTCAGAAAAATCTGGAAAAATCATTAAAAATCCAGAAAGTTCTAAAAATAATTCTAAATGGTTTACAAACACAGAAAAACATCGTTACACCCCAAGCGAGATCTAAACGTGCTCGAGAACGCCGATAAATTCTATAAGGCATTAAAAACACGGGCGAACTACTCCACAAAAGCTGTGAAACTCAATTTTCGGGAGTGGGAGGCTTGTGATATGGCTATAAATAGAACCAAATTGGGACGGTTCAAATCGGGCACGAATCTCGATATTCTCATGGGTAAAACAGTAATTTCCATTAATGCGGGTCCGAAAATTGGAACTGGGTATTTTCCAAGCCCAATAACCCAAAATGGGTTTGCCTTACTAGGTTAGGGTGACAGCCCATTATAAATAAATCCACATAATTTAAAGAGTGATTTGTATTCATGATTATCCCTCAAAGACACTTTAATCCAATTCTCTTACCAAGAAGGAATTTCTTATTCAAAAACACTGAAAGGTAGAGATAAATGATTATCTCGAAACTGGTCCCAAAGGTGACTAAAAATACCCCCCTACCCCTGTTAGAATCAGGTAATGAGTATTTTCTCTGCAAAGCTCTCTCATATCGTTCTTGAGTTCTGACTTGAGCGTTGGAGGGTCTGTCGCTTGGGTCAACCCCGATGTTTCAAACTTTTTACAGGTCAGCGGAGGAGATCGTCACCACACGAATCAGATCCAATGGCGCAAACGAGTCAGATCGAGAAGTCAACTTCAGTTGAAAACAGTCAATATCGATGAAAGTCAAATTGATTAGTTTTTTATTATTTTTAAAAGAAAATCATATCATCTGTTTGCTCTCACACAGAAATAAGCAGCAACAGTGCACTTAGAAGACTTTTGCTAATACAGAAACATCGAAAGGTTGGAAGCAAACCAAAACCTAATCGAAGATATATCAGTTGTTAATACTCCTACTGGATCTCTTCATTTCGATAGCGAGGGAGAGCAGGTGAGACGTGGGAAGCTAAGTTTGTCAATTGTAAAAGCTAGGCAGGTGCCAAATGATGAGTAGTGCGTTGAGCCATTCAATTACATGGTTTTGCAAGCGGATTTAATCATTTTTAAGGGGAGTTCAAACAGGAGAAGCAACACACCATAACAAAAAGAATTGTAGAAACGTATTAATTATTATCATATATAAACAACTAATTAATAATCCTAACACCTTGGATGAATTCAACGGCCACATAGCTAATACCTAATAGTTAACGAACCCCAGGGTTAGGAGAATCATTGTCAACTACCCCACGCATGCAAGTGTCTATCCTTTTCCCATGCACTTCTAGACAAGTTTTTCGTACGAATTATTAGTATAAAGTACTTGCTACTTGATGGAGAAGGAGAGAAATGAGAACAATGTCTTCTTCTTCTTCTAAGTCTGCGAGCTTTAGTCTAGGTCTCTGTTTTCTTTTACTATGCTGCCATGCTTCTCATTGCGTGGCAAATAGGCACAAACAAGATTGGCCTCAAGGAGGATCAACTAGGTTCTATGACTTCAAGGTCTCTCTCTCTCTCTCTCTCTCTCTCTCTCTCTCTCTCTCTCTCTCCCCCTTATTGTCTTGCACTTTAAAGTTTCATTTTATTTTTTATCATGATAAAACATCTAAAAGACATGAACACAAATATGATGTGACATAATACAGAAAAGAATTTAAAACACAAATTTAAAATATCAAGTGTCCTGATGAATTTGTTAGTCCGTCAGAACAAAAAATACAAAGCAGAAGTGTTTCATAATAAAACATGCATATTATGAAATTGCTCATAATATTTATAAAATGTTTATTAAGTCAAATTAATCTTTATTGTGCGTTGATGTATTTGTGAATAAACTAGGTGCAGAAGACGTGGATAACAAAGCTATGCAGGAGCAAAGAGATACTCACCATCAACGGCATGTTCCCAGGGCCAACAATCTACGCACACGAGGGTGATAGGGTGATCATTAAGGTCACCTACGCGACCCCTCAAAACACCACCATCCATTGGTATATATGATTAAATCTTTGTAGTTAAACCCTTAATTTACCAAGCGTACGTATATTGAAGAAGAATAGAAAACATTTTTAACTATGATGTGATTATCATTTACAGGCATGGAGTGAGGCAACTGTTGTCGTGCTGGTCGGATGGGCCATCTTATATAACACAGTGCCCCATCCAGGCAGGTCAGACATTCACGTATGAGTTCACGCTGATCCATCAGAAGGGTACGCTTTGGTGGCACGCTCATATCTCCTGGATGCGAGCAATGGTTCATGGTGCCATCGTCATTTACCCAAAGAAAGGGGTGCCCTACCCCTTCAAGGCTCCTTATGAAGAGCATGTTCTCGTATTGGGTAGCTATTCATAAACCGATCAAACTTTTTTCTTTTTAGTTATATTTTCCCTGATACTCACTAGGAATACACATTTGCTATGAAACTCGCTTACAGGCGAGTACTGGCACAAAAATGAGCTAAAGATAGAGAAAGCCGTTGTTGCCAACGGTGGCGGCCCTCCCAAGGCCAACGCTTATCTCATCTGTTAAGATAAATCAGAGAGAAATGAAGACAATACTGAATATTGAATTGAGTTTAACCAAGTACAATACCACCTATATATAGAAGGTGAACAACTATCAAAACAACTCTACCACCAATATGGGACTATAACATCTAACACCCCCTCTCAAACTCACGATGGGTCAAACAATGTGAGTTTGCCTACTAAGTGTCGGAATCTCTGAACTGTATGGGATTTGGTGAAGAAGTCTGCAGTCTGCTGGGAAGAGGTAACAGAATGGAGAGAGATGGTTCCTGCCTCAAAACGCTCACGAACATAATGACAATCAATCTCAATATGCTTCGTTCGCTCATGGAAGACCGGGTTGCTTGCAATATGCAATGCACTCCGGTTATCACAATAAAGTGGAGTAGCTCCTGTAAGGGTAACACCCATATCTGATAACAGCCAACGAACATGAACAATCTCTCTAGTAGTAGCTGCCATTGCTCTGTACTCAGCCTCGGTGGAAGAACATGCAACAATTGCCTGTTTCTTGCTCCGCCATGAGATCAGCGAATCGCCAAAGAATAAACAGAAGCCTGTGGTAGACCTTCTGGTAGTCGGATCTCCTGCCCAATCTGAATCAGAATATGCACTGAGCTCTAGTTTGGATGTAGACGGCATGAATAATGAGCGAGTGATAATGCCCCGAAGATATCTGAGGATCCGAAGAAGAGCACCATAGTGAACTGATGTAGGAGCGGAAACAAACTGACTGACAATACTAACTGCATGAGCAATATCGGGTCTGGTCATGCATAAATAGACAAGCTGTCCAACAATCTGCCTGTATCTAGTGGGATCAGGAAGGAGCTCACCATCTGTGGGACGAAGCTTCACATGAAGCTCTAAGGGTGTATCAGCTGATCGACTGTCAGAAAGGCATGCAGCGGAAATAATATCTGATGTGTATTTCTGCTGAGAAATGAGTATCCCCTGAGATCCATGAGCAATCTCTAAACCCAGAAAGTAACGTAGCTTACCAAGGTCTTTCATATGAAACTGCTGGTGGAGGTGTTTCTGGGTGGATGCAATGCCAGCGGAGTCATCCCCAGTGATGATCATATCATCAACATATAGTAGTAGAAGTACTCTCCCGCGGTGATGACCGTATAAACATAGAATGGTCCTGTGAACTTTGACGGAATCCAGCCTTGGTGATGACAAGCCGAAAGCACTCAAACCGGGCTCGAGGGGCCTGTTTCAGACCATATATAGCACGGCGAAGTCTACAAACATGACGAGGAGGAGTAGTAAGGCCAGGAGGAGGATGCATATAAACTATTTCAGATAAGGTGCCATGAAGAAAAGCATTCTTCACGTCCAACTGGTATAGTGGCCACTGACAAACAACGGCAACAGCAAGAAGAGTGCGAACTGTAGTCATCTGAGCCACTGGGGAAAAAGTCTCATCATAATCAATACCATGCTCCTGAGTAAATCCCCGGGCAACTAGACGAGCCTTCTGCCGCTCAATGGAGCCATCAGGTCGATACTTGACCTTAAAGATCCACTTGCAGCTAACAGGCTGAACACCCATAGGCAGTGGAACAACATCCCAAGTACCAATCTGATCAAAGGCACTGAACTCCTCTGCAATAGCTTCCCGCCACTCGGGGTATTGAACAGCTTCCTTATAGGTTCTGGACTCACGTGTAGAGTGTATAGCAGTGAGATATGCATGAAACTGGGGTGAGTAAGAAGCTAGTGTGGCAAAACCAAATTGGTCAGAGGGACCAGTGGCATCAGGTGTGTAGCAGAGTGGTGGTATGCCCGCAGTGAAACATGCAGACTGACGCACTGGTGGTGGAGAGGCAGTATGTGGAGGTGAGGTAGGTGGTGTAGGTGTAGGTAACTGTGGGGATGCAGGTGGTGGAGAAACAGGGGGTGTCTCTGTAGGAATAATGGGGGGATTGTCTATAGTAGGAGTGAAAGGAGCCAAGGGAGTGGGATTAAAAGGAATAGGTTTAGTGGAAGCAGGCCCAATGGGTGAAGGATCGAGAAAACTAGTGTCGTGGGGAGAGGTTAAGTAGTAGGGAGAGTCTTCTACAAAGGAGACATGTCGAGAAATACGAATACGACCTGCCGCAGAATCATAACAACGATAACCTTTTTGTTCAGGACTAAGACCTAAATGAACACACTTAGCGGCGCGAGCAGTGAGTTTCGTGCGCTCAGTGGGAGGGAGAAGGACATAACATGTGCAACCAAAAAAATGAAGCATGTTGTAGTCAGGGGGTGAGTGATAGAGTGCCTCATAAGGAGTGATGCCAGAGAGGGCAGACGAAGGAGTAATATTAATGAGGCTGACAGAAGTCATGACAGCTTCAGCCCAGAAAGATCGAGGAACAGAAGAGGAGAGTAGAAGAGCGCGAGCCGTCTCAAGGATGTGATGATGCTTGCGTTCAGCTACACCATTTTGCTCATGGGTGTGGAGGCATGATTGCTGAAAAAGAGTGCCATGGGACTAAAGAATCGATCACATAGTTGCAGAGGTGTACTCACGAGCACCACTGAGCGAAAAGTTTTGATATGAACCCCAAACTGGGTGTGAACCATGGTTGTAAAGAATTGGTAAATGTCAGGTATCTCAGAACGTTGGCGCATAAGAAATACCCATGTATGTCTAGTGAAATCATCAATGAAACTAACATAATAGAGATAACCTTTTTGAGAAGGTGTGGGAGATGGACCCCATATGTCAAAGTGAATAAGTTGGAAAGAATGAGTAGAATGAGAAGTGCTTTTATTATTAAAAAGGAGGGCTAAGTGTTTTGCCAACTTACAACCCTGACAAACAGATAATGAAGAAAAATTAAAACGACCAAGAGCACCACTACAAACCAAATCTTTTAAACGCGATGCACTAATGTGACCTAAGCGTCTGTGCCACAAATCTGCATCAGAACTGACAACACCAGCAAAACTAGAAGTGGAATCATTTGCATGAAGAAAATCTAGATGATATAGACGTCCATGTCTGCTAGCGCGTCCAATCATATGACCAGTCCGTGGATCCTGTATGGTACAGTCCAAAGAAGTAAAGGTAACAGTAAGGCCACTATCACATAAAGCACTAATGGAAATGAGATTCGTAGATAAACGAGGGGCATAAAGGACGAAAGGTAAAGTGAGAGTTGGAGTGTTAATAGATCCAGAGTGTGTAGTGAGAAGTAGTGAACCATCGGCAGTGTAAAGAGACGGTGAATGAGAGGTAAGTGGAGTACGAGTGGTGAGTAGTGTACAATTGCTAGTGAGATGATGTAAAGCACCAGAATCTAAAAGCCAGGGAGAAGACATACCAGGAGTGACAGAGAAAATAGGTACAGATGAACTAGCACTGATAGACTGATCCGAGTTCTGAAGATCCAGCTGAGCTAGACGATGTTGTGGAATATCATAGGGAGCAGGAGAAGGCATGGCTGGAGTGACGACCATCGCACCAGGTGTGCGGAGAGGAGGTAAACCCTGTTGCTGTCTGCATTGCTGTGCCTGAGCTAGGAGCTGAGGATGAAGAATAAAGCAGTTACTATGAGTATGACCATCCCGCTGACAGTGGGTGCAATGGGAACGACGATCAGGAACACTGCGATGAACAGGAGGAGTAGGTGTAGAGCTGGGGCGAGGCTTGCGTGAGAAGGATGAACGATGAGCAACAGCAAGAACACTTTCATTGGTAGAGGATGAGTGAGAAGTAGGAGTTGGTAGAGCACGTAACCGGGTTTCTTCAGCAACAAGCTCAGCAATAGTAGCTTCAAGACGAGGAACTGGATCCCGATGAATCAATTGACTGCATAAAGACTGATATTCTGGTCGAAGACCCATCATGAAGATCATAAACTGATGACGTTCACGAGTGACATGCACCTCACTATTCTCTTGTTGCTGTAATTCGCACCAGATATTGCGCATGGCTGTGTAATGTTCCTGAATACTGCGTTCACCCTGCCGATCAAGAACGGACTGAACAAGGAGCTGATACTCACGAGCCCCACTATTCTGAACATACTGAGTAACCAAGTGTTTCCAAAGAGCCATGGCAGGACGAACTCGAAGAAGATCAGCACGAAGACTACGGTCAACAGAGGATATGAGGAAGGAAATAACTCGAAGATCATGATCATCCCAAGTGGTTTGAGATGTATGAATCAATTGCTTGTCGGCAGCGGAAGCGGAAGTATCGGGATCTTTAGGGCGAACCGTGGAACCATCAATGTGACCCCATAAAGAATGGCCGAGAAGAGTAGCCTCAACAGAAGCAGACCAATCAGTCCAATTCTTAGCAGAGGAAAGAAGAAAATCAGTGGAAACTGGAAGGTACTGACGAAATTGAGGCTCCATGAGCGATTCAAGTACCTGCAAGAAGATTTTTTTTTTTTTTTTTGATTTTTTTTTTTTGATTTTTTTTTATTTTGATTTTTTTTTAATTATATAAAATAAAGGCCCTCAAACAATCAGGTGCACTTTAAGAAATCGATAACAAAACAATACTAAAAAAATAATCATGAAAGATACCATGTGTAGCATTTATCAACTGTGGGGATTTGAAGAAACCAACAAAGGAGTTGCTGGATCTCAACTGTTCGGAATTGAAGTTGGGGATCTGACAAAGTTGGATCTGACGAAGATTACGAAGTGGGATCTGACGAAGAAGACGACGGCGCTGGATCTGAGGGTTGTTGCCGATGTTGGAGAGGGTGAAAGGGCCGTTGGAGAAGGCGTTTAGTGTGGCGGCGCTGGATCTGAAGGACGAATGACGAAGTTGAAGGATGACGGCGAAATCGGATGACGAAGTTGAAGGACGACAGCGCTGGATTTGATGACGAAGGGTTTGCCGGAGAAGATGAAGATTGGCGGCGATGGATTGGATTTGAGCCGGCGCTGGTGTTTTTTTTTTTTTTTTTTTTTTGAAAGCAATTTGTATAATTTGGTTATTGGGATTTGAGAATTTTTGTAGAAAATTTTTTGATAATTGGCTCTGATACCATGTTAAGATAAATCAGAGAGAAATGAAGACAATACTGAATATTGAATTGAGTTTAACCAAGTACAATACCACCTATATATAGGAGGTGAACAACTATCAAAACAACTCTACCACCAATATGGGACTATAATATCTAACATCATCAATAGCCACCCTGGGCCTCTCTACAACTGCTCTGCTACCAGTAATTAGTTACCTATATATTTAGACATTAATATCCAATTCTACATGATTAATTAGTACTATATATAACTTATCTCATATATTGTACAACTTGGAGCAGATGTGTTCAAGATTGATGCAATTCCCGAAAAAACCTACTTACTCCGTCTAGTAAACTCCGCCCTCAACACCGAGCTCTTCTTCACTATTGCCAACCACAAACTAAACGTAGTTGAAGCTGACAGTGAGTATGTCAAGCCCTTCCTAGCGGATCGGGTCATGATCACACCTGGCCAAACCCTCAATGTCCTAGTTAAAGCCGACAAGCCAATAGGAAATTACGCAATGAGTGTGGGTCCATACATGTCAGCCCAAAACGTTCCGTTCCAAAACATTTCAGCCACAGCATACTTCCAATATTCCGGTGCTAGCTTAACGTCCATTGCCCGACCAGCCAAACTTCCCATTTTTAACGATAGCCTCGCAGTCAAATCCCATATGGATGGACTCAAAAGCCTTAATGCTACCCACTTACCCTTGGAGATCGACACAAACCTCATCTTCACAATTGGGCTCAATGTGGATCAGTGCAACCGGCCCAACCCGAATAAGACTTGTCAAGGCCCAAACAATGGTATTTTTGCTGCTTCCATGAACAATATCACATTTGTCAAGCCCAACATCTCACTGTTGCAAGCTTACTACGAGGATATTAAAGGACAGTATAAGCTGAATTTTTCGAGCAAGCCATTGAAGGCTTATGATTTCATTAATGGAGCTCCGAATAGCATACCAAATAATACAGCGTCGATTAAGGTAACACGAGTTCATGTGTTGGAGTATGGTGCAAGGGTTCAGTTGGTGTTGCAAGATATAGGCATGATTAGCACGGAGAATCACCCGATTCATTTGCATGGATATTATGTTGTAGGGTATGGCAGTGGGAACTATAATCCATCGAAGGCTAGGTTGAATTTGGTAGACCCACCATATATGAATACAATCGGGGTTCCTGTTGGAGGATGGGCTATCATAAGGTTCATCGCTGATAATCCAGGTATGCTTCACAAATCTTTCCTAATGGTTTCACATTTTGTATTGCATTTAGTTGGCGTAGAATTGATACTTGATATGCTTAAATCTATAAATCTTTTCGTGTGTGTTTTATGTAGGTGTGTGGTTTATGCATTGTCACCTTGAGATTCATACAACTTGGGGACTCTCCATGGCTTTTATAGTGAAGAATGGGAAGGGTCCACATGAGACACTTCCTCATCCTCCTTCCGATATACCTCGCTTGATATCGAATGACGGTAGAACAAGAGAGGCGAATTCATACAGAATCATTTATTTTCAGTCTAATTAGGAATATTGTGATGAATTGGTTTTAGGAGTTCCAGATTTTGTTTTACTATTTTACATTTCTCATTTCTCCAAATGTAAAGCATATCATGTATGTTAATTGTGTGTAATTATAAAATGTCACATTGGAAGAACCTTTCTTATTTTCCAATTAAGATCAAGTTACCTGCGAGGAATTATTGTCGGAGAAATCTACTCCCAACTCGTAGTGCTAATAATGAAAGTGCACCACAAGTAATAGAAACTCCCAAAAAATAGATGAACCAAGAACAAGCCACCACAATATATGGATCTCACAAGAACACAACTAATATGCAGAGATAACCAATACTTCTTATTCCCAAAAAAATACAAAGATTACAAAAGAGATTACAACTCTCAATCTCTCTCTCTCACCTTTGAAACACTCGGCACAATCTCTCTTGAAGTTGAATAATGATCACGACATACTAAACCCTAAAGTTTACGGCTATATATATAGCCCCCAACCAAACCCTGAAAGATACACAAAAATATAACAAATTGGGTCTTTCTCCCGTAAGCCCAAAACAATCAGCCGACATTGCCGGTCGAGCGCACCCCTAGTGATGGTCGACAGCAATGTGTAGAACCAACCCAGAGAGCGGACCGGTCGACTGCACCCCGAAGGTCAGTCGACCGTCCTCTCCTCTGTTGGATGCCTACACTCGAAGAACGCCCAGTCGTCTGGGTCGGTCGACCGCACTCCTAGTCGGTCGACCGCAACCCACCAGACTTCTCTTCTTCTACTTACAGCTTGTCTTCTCTTACTTCTTTGTCTTCTCCTCTTCTTCTCCAACTTCAAGTACCCCGTGCCTACATGTATTTGAGACCACAAATCCTAACAATTTTCCACTTGGACCAAATACATCATGCTTCAAAGTTATTGCAATCTTTTCTCACATTATCTCTGCCATCTCCCACTTTTATGGAAGACCCAAGTACCCCCCACTCTTATAAAGAGCACCTTCGCCACTCCACCACGTGGAGTGCATCAACCACCTCTCATCGCCTTTTGAAGGATGTGCTCCACCAATTGCATAGAGCGCGAATACCTAAGAAACAATCTCACGTATCGGATTTCGTGTTATGAGACTCCCCACCTCGTAAGATCTCCATCAACACCGGATATGGTTCGAAGCCTCTCAATGCACCCTCTGCACTAGAAACCTCCGTGGACGACACTTCTACAAACTCCACAGACTGTTCAACCCCTACAGTCCCAATTCGGTTACCCTCATCGACATCACCCCGCATATCGATACCAGTGCTCTCTATCACACAAGAGCGACTTGAAGCTTCAACTGCCAATTCGTAAAGTATCCTCACTATAGCAACGTCTTGCCCACTAGGATCACTTCCATGGCCAGCAGATCCCACTATATTAGTAACCTTCCCTCCACAACTGAAAGAACTCGGTTGCACCCCACACAACCTACTACTCGATTCCGGCTGAGAGTCAACTACAGGTGAAATGCCCTTCACGTCTCTAAGCAAATACAGCGTTACATCACGCTTCTCTTTTGCAATCATCCTTGAACCTGCAGCTATACATCACTCCCCACTACCAACTGTAGTAGACAATCCCTCCTTGTCTAGCCTTCCAATCGAGATAAGATTTTTCTTCAAGTTTGGAACATGTCTTGTCTCCCGCAAGACAACACTTTGATCATTAATGGTGTTCACGCGCTCCGCTAGTGAACCCCCCTCCCTCAACTTCATATTAACCAATTTCTTCAGATGAAGAATTTGATTAGATGCTGACGGTTTCTCATACATATCCGTGAGAATATCAACATCAAAAACTTGATGTTGATATTTGCAAGTGTACAAAATCGCACAAGTAATATAGATAGATGAGTAGAGTGTCGAACCCACAGAGACTAGATATTTTACTGAGTACCGATATCGCTAGATGAATCACTATTTGGATGATCGAATTTTATAAGGATAAAATAACTAAATTAAATTAATCTAACTAAATTGGTGAAGAGGGAGAGGGCTGTGAAACGATGAAGCTCTTGTACTTTGTTTAATGGTAAAAATAGTTCTAGGGCTCTTGGTTCACCTCGTTTATCACACACACAAATTATAATTCCTTATAAATAAAAATATTATCTTTCCCAATTGTCGACCAAAATCCTAAAGATATTAACCACTCTATCAACGTAGTCTAAAAATTATTCTCAATTAATCATTCGTCTATCCACCAAATTATTAATTGGGAAATTGAATTTCTTAACGGTCACGTCCTCCAATATACGGTCTTAATTTTTATTAATCACAAATAACATGTTCGGTCTCTTTATGATTTGAAAAATCATACAAATGTCTATCCGCCATGTTGTACGCATAAGTAATAAAAATTAAAACACAATCAGGAAAAATAAAATAATGATAAGGATTTGAAATTTGTGTTCTTACAAAACTTGGCTACATAAAATATTTGGGTTTCATCTAAAAGAATAATTAAAGAAGAAGAAGTACACAACGAGTATTATAAAACATATATATTGCACTACTTCTCAAAAATACCGAACCCAGAAGAATCACCCAGCTGTCGCGCGTCAGATTCAAGTCAGCAGCATCGGTTCCGTGCGCCAGGCCACGTCACGTCTGTCACCCGCGCGTCAATCAGAACCCAGGTCGCGTCGATGTGGGTCCCGCCTGGTCTGACCCGGTCTGTGCTGCACGTGATGCTGCGTCCTGGCTCTTTGTGCGTGCCACGTCAGACAGAAGGAGAAGAAGAAGCCCAAGTCAGCACTGGGTCCAAGTCGAGCTGCCGGGTGCACTTCGAAAACCGCAAAGGATTGCTACTGCCCGCACAGTTCTCCTTGTCTCCCTTGGATGCCGTGCACAATAGTTCTCTCTTTTTTTTTTTTTTTATTAATAATGATTAGCCGTCACCTCTTGAATTGTACCCTCTTTCTTTGCCTTGTATTTATAGAGAACGGAGTGGTCAATTAGGGTTTGCACTTTTGCAGAAAAGTCCTCATTCTTCCTTTATTTCCTTCCTTTTATAATGCAGAATTTTATTTGTTTCTCTTTCCTTCTTTTCTGCCTTTTCTGCCAACCACGTGCTTCTGCATATACAAATTAATACCTGAAATTAGGATTTTTAAATAAAATAAATTTAATTAGTTTAAAATTAATTAAACTAACTATAAATCATATTCGCGTATAAAAATCCTTTTACAAATTATTTGTCGCAACTTCAACTCATCAAAACAATAAAAAATGATAAATCAATTATTTTACTTTGTTTGTTGATTATTTCTACAATTCTTTACTTTTTGCATCAAAAATATTATTTCTTCAAAAATAATTAATTAAATGAAATCTTATAGAAATATGATGAATTATAGACAATATCAGCGAAAACAAGTCATTTTAATAGGTAAATGAGTACAAATATTTGTATATAAATCCGACACATCAAATACCCCCAAACTTAAGATTTTGCTTGTCCTCGAGCACAAAGTAGAATAATAAATAAGGGAATAATAATAGTAGACTCAACCCATCACACCAAGAAATCTTATCATGCAAGCATCAAAATTACAATTAAAAAATATAAACAATTGCAAATAAAGTAAAACTAAGCATACCCACTTTCTCCAGTGCAATTATTTATTCATAATTCCCAAAAAAAAATCGCATTTGTCATGCAATTAATGTAATTATAGTATGCAACAACTCAATCTGTGATTATCCCTTCTCTCTACTACAAACCGAGTAGCAAACTAGAGTTTTTTTTTTTTTTTTTAATTTTTAATTTTTTTATTTTTATTTTTAGTCTCTTCTTTAAGTTGTCACTTGCCTTTTGACGCGAATGCAAAATATTTGTGATGAATTCACCCGGTTACTCAACAAGACACAAACTTAAAGTGCTTTGCATACTCATATTTCAAGTTGCTGTTCTACGTAAGTGTAGACATTTGTGATGAATACCCCTAGTTACTAAGCAACTCAAAACATTGGAGTAGATTGACTTTATTCAAATTTTTTTTTTTCTTCATTATTACTCTATTTACTTAAACTCTGTTTAGGACTAGATTAAAGGGGATAATCACAAGAAAAAGCATCACATTTGGTTTTTTATATATAATAGCATGACCCACACAATTTTGTAAGGAATTTTGAAACTCAATAATCCTAAAGTAAATAAGTATGCTTAATATTGCTTTATAAAAAAAAATTGTTTATACCAAAAAAATTGTCTTTTATGCTTATCACAATAAGAAACTCAACAGTGTAAAGGTAAGCCTAATTGAAATCCTTTTTAAAATTTTGTTTTTCTTTTCTAAAATAATAAAAATAAAAATAAATTTGTAAACCTTCCCCCCAAACATAAATGTCACATTGTCCTCAATGGGAAAGAAGAAGAAAAACAAAAAGAATGCAAAAAGTTTAGAATATCTCCCCTGATTCGTCTTTAAATTTCTGCACGCGCAGCGTTCAGTATTTTGGCGATATCTGGAGCTGTAGATGTCGAAATGGGCTGAATTTTTTTTTGCTGGAAAGCTAAGAAAATTATCTACAACTTCTCTTTGAATCACTTTTCCAGATTCTGACTCTAAACTGCTCGAAAATAGACATTAATGCAGGTGTTCAAAACAGCTCCGTTTGGTGACTTTCAAAATTGATGCAATCCTACAAAATAAAATCAAAAATTAAAATAAAATAAACTAAAAGATAATAAAAACTGAATGCAATAAAAGAAAATATGGGTTGCCTCCCAAGAAGCGCTAAGTTTTAAGTCTTCAGCCAGACATGGGGGTGAAATAGTTAAGTAACGCCAAGATCCAACAACATTAACACCTCCTTTCTAATTTTTCTCTTCTTGTGTGGATCAGGTTCAAGTTCCAATTTGAGGCGTTTCCTTTTAGATGATGATGTCTTTGATTCCCCCACCTCTTTGAATTTATGCTGAGAGAAAATAAATAAATAAATAAATAGAACGTTCAGCATCCAAGTACATAATATGTTCAAAAATATTTTCTTTCTGAGTTTCAAGACTTGTCAAATTTGTTGGACATACTTCAATTGGTGATTTTTCAATTTCAGCCTTATTTTTCTTGCCCATAATTAAATTAGTTTCACTTACTTGAATAGATGACTGTTCTTCAGGAGGAAAATTTGTGGAATTAAAAACATTATACATTACTTGCTCACGCTGAATTTGTTCCTCCCGCTTCCTAGTGCTATTGCTTTGCATGCTCCTTGGGGTTTACAACTGTGTTGCTTGGTAAAGTTCCTGCATCTCTTTCATTAAGAATATTAGAAATTTGACTAATTTGTACCTCGAGATTGTGGATGGAAGCCGAAGTTGAATTTGCAATATTTTGAATTGCTTGATCCGTCTTTTGCATGTATTGCTTGAATATTTCTTCTATTGTCGGCTTTATTTCTTGTTGTTGAAAATTTTGTTGTGGTCTAGCTCCTTCTTGATTATTGTTCCAAGAAAAATTGGGGTGATTTTTCCATCCTGGATTGTATGTGTTTGCATAAGGATTGTTTTGCCTTTGAAAATTTGACACATAATTCGCTTGTTCTGCAATTGATGGAGCAAAAGGATTCCCCACTTGGCAATCTGCATTAGAATGATTTCCTGCACAATAGTCACAATTGATATGAGATTGAATAGCATTAACATTCATATTACCTATTTTCTTAGATAAAAAATCAATTTTTGCATTTAAATTAGAAATAGGGTCAAGTTCAAAAACTCCCGCCACTTTTCTTTGCACTGTTCTTTCTGAGGACCACTGATAATTATTAGATGCCATTTCTTCTAAAAGTTCATAAGCTGCTTCATGAGTCTTGCTCATTAAGGCACCTCCAGCTGCTGCATCTACCATGGATCGATTTGTAGCCCCCAAACCGTTATAGAATGTTTGCACTTGTAGCCATTTTGGAAGTTCATGATGAGGACACTTCCTTAGTAGATCTTTGTACCTCTCCCATGCATCATATAATGACTCTGTCTCATGTTGAGTGAATGTTGTGATGTCATTTCTTAACTTTGCTGTTTTTGCTGGGGGAAAATACTTTGTCAAAAATTTCTGTGCTAAACCTTCCCAAGTAGTAATAGCTCCCTGTGGTAAAGAATTCAACCAATACTTTGCCCTATCTCTAAGTGAGAAAGGAAAAGTCTAAGTCGAATGGCGTCATTAGAAACTCCATTGAATTTGAAGGTATCGCATATCTCAAGAAAGTTTGTGATGTGAGTGTTTGGGTCATCATGTGGTAGTCCTCCAAATTGAAGGTTTTGCTGAACCATCTGAATGATTGATGGTTTAATTTCAAAATTATTTGCTTCAACTGCAGGCCTTGTTATGCTTGGTAAGGTTCCATTAACTGAGGGCATTGCATAATCCCTCAAAGCTTTGTTTTCTTCGTTTGCCATGGATAAAGAGATTTTTTTCTGCTTTCTAATTTGTCGTAAGGTCCTTTCAATCTCTGGATCAAAGAGTATAGGCTCCAATGGTAAAGATCTGGGCATACACACCTAAACCCTGAAAAACAAAATAAGAAAAGAAAAAAAAATAAATAAGTCAAACGGATAAAGAGGTGCTGTTATAGAATAATATGAAAGCCTCTTAATAATGGGTAAGAGATCTGATGATGAAATTTTTCATTCATACTTTCATCAGGTACGACATAAAATCATACAAAAAATTTTCACCCGCAACCTGACGTACAGAGGTGTGATAAAGGAAAAAAAAAATTTCATTCAGTTTCATCCATCCACTTTATCATTTAATGCTCTGGTAAAAACTTGTACTCATTTACCATGTATCAAACCAGAACATAAGGAAAATTTTGATTGATACATGCTATTACAAACTGGTTTAATACATGCTATTATAAACTGGTTTGATACATGCTATTCATCCACTCAACGACTTGACGGCTCTGATTAGATAAATATTAATCAATCAAAATTTTCATGTGCCAATCAGGTTATCCAAATCAAACTCAGCTCTCTCTTCTCCCTTGCGTGTCGAGAGAAACAAGGGAAGAGAGAGAAGGAACAGAACGTCAGCGCTTGAGTTCGACGAGACGCAACAGCAGCACTCCGGCTGACGTGGCCTGCGACGGACCCAGCACACAGACAGCGCACGCGGCTCGAGAAGCAGCAGAAGGCTGCACAAGTCAGCAGATGTGATAGGTCAATTTTTTTTTTTTTTTTTTTTTTTTTTGTTCTGTTCTGTTTTGATCAAAGAAAGGCCAAACGAAAAAGAAACAGAAAAAGAAAAGAAAAAAAGAAATAATAAAAATAAATGAAAAAAATAAAAATAAAAATAAAATAAATAAATAAAAGTAAAGTTAGTAAAGAAAAGATGTAAAATAAAAAAAATAAAATAATTACAAAGAATCCAAATTAGCAATAATCTAGCAATTTTTCAATATCAGTAAAAGAATAACTAGTCCCAGCAAAGGCACCAAAAACTTGATGTTGATATTTGCAAGTGTACAAAATCGCACAAGTAATATAGATAGATGAGTAGAGTGTCGAACCCACAGGGACTAGATATTTTACTGAGTACCGATATCGCTAGATGAATCACTATTTGGATGATCGAATTTTATAAGGATAAAATAACTAAATTAAATTAATCTAACTAAATTGGTGAAGAGGGAGAGGGCTGTGAAACGATGAAGCTCTTGTACTTTGTTTAATGGTAAAAATAGTTCTAGGGCTCTTGGTTCACCTCGTTTATCACACACACAAATTATAATTCCTTATAAATAAAAATATTATCTTTCCCAATTGTCGACCAAAATCCTAAAGATATTAACCACTCTATCAATGTAGTCTAAAAATTATTCTCAATTAATCATTCGTCTATCCACCAAATTATTAATTGGGAAATTGAATTTTTTAACGGTCACGTCCTCCAATATACGGTCTTAATTTTTATTAATCACAAATAACCTGTTCGGTCTCTTTATGATTTGAAAAATCATACAAATGTCTATCCGCCATGTTGTACGCATAAGTAATAAAAATTAAAACACAATCAGGAAAAATAAAATAATGATAAGGATTTGAAATTTGTGTTCTTACAAAACTTGGCTACATAAAATATTTGGGTTTCATCTAAAAGAATAATTAAAGAAGAAGAAGTACACAACGAGTATTATAAAACATATATACTGCACTACTTCTCAAAAATACCGAACCCAGAAGAATCACCCAACTGTCGCGCGTCAGATTCAAGTCAGCAGCATCGGTTCCGTGCGCCAGGCCACGTCACGTCTGTCACCCGCGCGTCAATCAGAACCCAGGTCGCGTCGATGTGGGTCCCGCCTGGTCTGACCCGGTCTGTGCTGCACGTGATGCTGCGTCCTGGCTCTTTGTGCGTGCCACGTCAGACAGAAGGAGAAGAAGAAGCCCAAGTCAGCACTGGGTCTAAGTCGAGCTGCCGGGTGCACTTCGAAAACCGCAAAGGATTGCTACTGCCCGCACAGTTCTCCTTGTCTCCCTTGGATGCCGTGCACAATAGTTCTCTCTTTTTTTTTTTTTATTAATAATGATTAGCCGTCACCTCTTGAATTGTACCCTCTTTCTTTGCCTTGTATTTATAGAGAACGGAGTGGTCAATTAGGGTTTGCACTTTTGCAGAAAAGTCCTCATTCTTCCTTTATTTCCTTCCTTTTATAATGCAGAATTTTATTTGTTTCTCTTTCCTTCTTTTCTGCCTTTTCTGCCAACCACGTGCTTCTGCATATACAAATTAATACCTGAAATTAGGATTTTTAAATAAAATAAATTTAATTAGTTTAAAATTAATTAAACTAACTATAAATCATATTCGCGTATAAAAATCCTTTTACAAATTATTTGTCGCAACTTCAACTCAACAAAACAATAAAAAATGATAAATCAATTATTTTACTTTGTCTGTTGATTATTTCCACAATTCTTTACTTTTTGCATCAAAAATATTATTTCTTCAAAAATAATTAATTAAATGAAATCTTATAGAAATATGATGAATTATAGACAATATCAGCGAAAACAAGTCATTTTAATTGGTAAATGAGTACAAATATTTGTATATAAATCCGACACATCAGTGGTCCCATCAAATTTCTCGATCTTCATCTTGTTATCGACCATCTCTAACCAACTGCTCTGATACCACTTGTCGGAGAAAATTACTCCCAACTCGTAGTGCTAATAGCAGAAGTACACCACAAGCAATAGAAACTCTCAAGAAATAGATGAACCAAGAACAAGCCACCACAATATATGGATCTCAAAAAAACTCAATCAATATGCAGAGATAACTAATATTTCTTATTCCCAAAGAAATACAAAGATTACAAAAGAGATTACAACTCTCAATCTCTTTCTCTCACCTTTGAAACACTCGGCACAATCTCTTTTGAAGTTGAATAATGATCACGGCATATTAAACCCTAGAGTTTACGGCTATATAAATAGCCCCCAAGCAAACCCTAAAAGATACACACAAATATAGCAAATTGGGCCTTTCTCTCGTAATCCCAAAACAATCAGCCGCCATTGCCGGTCGAGCGCACCCCTATTGACGGTCAACTGCAATGTGTAGAACCAACCCAAAGAGCGGACCGGTCGACTGCACCCCCAAGGTCGGTCGTCCGTCATCTTCTCTGTTGGATGCCTACACTCGAAGAAGCCCCAGTCGACTGGGTCGGTCGACCGCACTCCTAGCCGATCGACCGCAACCCCCTAGACTTCTCTTCTTCTGCTTGCTACTTGTCTTTCCATGCTTCTTTGTCTTCTCATCTTCTTCTCCAACTTTAAGTACCCCGTGCCTACATGTATTTGAGGCCACAAATCCTAACAATTATGACCCAAATAAAAGCAGTCATATTCTTGTTCTGGTTCTTATTCTATCTTGTTTTTTTTAACAAAATGTAATTTTAAATTAATAAAAAAAATATCGATAACTTTGGAGTGATTTACATAATACTGGATAATGCATGTTATTCTTCTGGTTCTTTGAATAGATTGAAAAAAATTTATATTTTTTGATTTTTTCTTTTTAGGTCTAACCGATTTTCAATAGGAAAACTTATTCCCTGCTATAGGCTATGTAAATGCATGAATGTGTCAAGGTATATTCAGCGGGGAACCGGACATGTAGATCCAAATGCAACCCAAAATCTCATACAGGTATTAGTTTATTTTTAGCTTCGGTATGCACTCACTTGAAACTGGCGTGAAATGGTTGAGGTCCAATATCGGTTCCAGATTGGGTCTTGATTGATCAGATCCGAATAGGAGGTCTAAGTATAGCAGCCCTACCATTGTCTAGTGAGCAGATGAGAGTGCATAGCAAGAGAAACAACTAAACATCCACAAGTCTGGTGCCAAATTTGTCAGCATACATATGGTACAATCTTGATATTGTCGGGAGAAAAAAAATTCGTATACAATTAATCTTGAAAGTAAAACTGAAAGCCTGAAAGGTGAAGTGTTGCTCCTTATTTCTGTGTAGGAGCAACCACATGATGTGAATTCTTTGGAGGAACAATCAAGAAATTGACCTTTTAACTTTCAACGGTATTGACAGCCTTCGACTACGACTGACTTGATGATCTGACTCGTTTGCGTCATAGCATTTGATTCATGTGATGACGATCGTCTCTGCTGACCTGCAAAAAGTTTGAGACACTAGGGTTGATCCCGGCGACACATGGTCTAGTCAGAAATCAAGAAGACTTTAAAAGAGCTTTTGTGGAGAAACTATTGATTACCTATTTTTGGTGGAGGTAGGGAGTATTTATAGTCGCTTTGGTCAGTTTCAAGATAATGATTTATCTCTAATTCCCGGTGTTTTTGGATTGAATCAGTTATCTCTTCTTCATTAAAAGATAAGAGTGGTTGAGGAGAGCTTAAACCTCCTTCAAGATAAGAAATATGGTTTTTGAACAACCTCTTATGGATAATCATGAATTTAAATAACTCTTAAACTTATCTGGGTTTATTCATAAAGGGTTGTCACCCTGACCCAGTAAGGCAGACCGATTTTGGGTTGTTGCGCTTGGGAACTCTTGAGCCAGATCTGGGGGCCGTGTTTGTTTCCCCTAGGGCATTGTGAATTTGGATAAAGAACTAGGTTTGTTTACTAGCAAATAATCAGCTGGTTATCAATAATCTTTACACAATTAAGATCAGTAATTGCTTAACCAGGACTAGTGGTAGTATCCCAAGACCAGAGCATGTCATTGATTGTTAGGGTAGGCACTAGTCGGGTGTGTACTCGCCTGTCAAGGGGACACGTGCGGCGCTGTCCTTCCTGTCAGGGGCCACAAGCGACATAGTCTCTTCTGTTTGTTTAGGGATACCTATACGAATGTGGAGCAAGAGTTAAACTCTGTGTCTTGGTGGAATAGGAAAAGGCCTGCTGGTCCACCTTATGGTCAAATAACTTTTGGTATGGTTCGGGAGTGGAGAAAGACCACCAATTCCGACGAGGGTGAATGATCACCGGCCTGTCAGGAAGTGGAGAAAGACCACCGATCCCGTCCGGAGTGTTGAAATACCATCGGTCCCAGCAGAATAGTGTGATTACCAGACTTCTCAGGAGTGGAGAAAGACCACTGGTCCGCAGCAATGACGAATAGATCGCATAAACTAAAACTTTACCAATCACTAGATGAATGTCAGAAATATGAAAGAGTACTGATATGGCTAAAAGTGGGATTAAATCTAGTCCGTTCTACCCGGGCACGAATCTTAAAGCTCTCAGGGGTAAAACGGTAATTTCATCTACAAACAGGCCCGAATAGGAGACTGGGTCTTTCTTCAAAGCTTAATAACCCAGAAACAAACCTGCCCTATTGGTTATGGGTACCGACCCAATACAAGCCAATTCAGATATTTAAAGAGTAATTCAAATTCGTGATTATCTCTAAGAGGCGTTTTAAATCATCTCTCTTATCATGAAACGAGTTTAAACTCTACATCTTATCCAAAAACACTGGGACATAGAGATAAATGATTAACTCCAAATTATCTCTTAAGGCGACTATAAATAACCCGCCCCTCCCCCCCCCCCCACCATAATGAGGTAATCAATATTTTATCCACATAAATGCTCTTTCATAATCTTTCTGGTTACTGACTTGAGCATCGAAGGGTTTGTCACGTCTCGCTTTCCAAAAATACGGAATACGAGCACATAATAAAAGCCCAGCGAATGATTATTATCATCCTTAAGCTGTTTCAAGAAATCTTTGCAACACATCACAGATATAATCAGAGTCGGAAGCCAGAAAAGTCAACCACATGCACATATGAACCAAATACCAACAAGAATACTTGAAATAAAATATATTAATCTCAAATAGTCATGATCTGAAATACACAAATAATCCTGGATCACATTGCCCGAATACAAGAATAATCCAAGTCTCAAAATACAATTATTGTCCAAAATAAGCAACAAGAATAATAATAGCAAAATTCCAGCATCTAGTACATCATGTCACCAATACCGTCTGGAACCTGTCCTCCAAAATCTGCAATACAATGAATGCAGGAAAGAGAAAAAGAGAAAACACAAGTACCCGTTAATTGCAAGTCTGGGTCACAAATAGAGTAGGATACAAGCACATGGAATGGGGAAAAACTAACTAGCACATGGTAAAGGTATAATATCAACCTAGACAACTAGCATCGTAAAAGTATCAAGTGCACACGGCATAACTCAAGTGTCAAGTAAACAAGTATCTCATAAACATGCATCAAGTGTCAAGTATCGTGTAATCATGTATCAGGTATCATGTTTTATGTAATTCAAGTCTCAGGTAATCAGGTCTCATGTAATCATGTAGTCAAGTATCAAGCTTGCACGTATCATGTCAAGTATCTTATTCAAGTATCATGTTCAAATATTAAGTTCAAGTCTTGTGTGATTACTATCTAGGTCGCACTTCATGCACCCCAACTTTTATCACATGGTTGCTACAACACTACAGTTTCGTTTTAGATTTCATAGTGGACCATAGAGGGCAGTATACTCAGGAATCAGGACAGAAACAGGTATCAAGCACGAGTCATGTAATCGTGAACAAGTGGCAACAAGTATCAAGCACGAGTCATGTAGTCATGATCACGTGGCAACAAGTAGTATCTAGCACGAGTCATGTAGTCATGATCACGTGGCAACAAGTAGTATCAAGCACTAGCACGAGTCATATAGTCATGATCACGTGGCAACAAGTAGTATCTAGCACGAGTCATGTAGTCATGATCACGTGGCAACAGGTAGTATCTAGCACGAGTCATGTAATCATGATCACGTGGCAACAAGTAGTATCTAGCATGAATCATGTAGTCATAAAACATGGCAACAAGTAATGGAAAACACGGGCCCCCTTCCGAGTATACGTTTCTGAATTATCCACTATTAGATCTTTCCCTTAAACCCCGGCTTGATTACTTTTATTATTAATGTCCAACAAGCATGAATAAGCACAAAATAGTGTCAAATAAGCATGATATGATCAGGTCTAGGTTTAGGTTAACAAATCAGTATGCATGGATGATATACGTTCACATACGAGCAAATTAGTCTAGGTTCATAATCAGGACAGCAAGACCAAACAGTACTAAAATAGTGATTCAAAGAGCTACAGGCATGCAAATCATGATCCGTCGAAGTATCGAGAAACTAGACATCCACACGCATCCAACGACTATAATAAAGTCATATACTAGTTCACAACATCTCAGCTCAAAACTAATTTGAATACAGATTTTATGTTCAGCCAGAAAACAGGGGAACGACTTCAACAGCATGAAAACATATCAAATAATTGCACGAAAAATCTGGGGTAATCCTCTATAGATATAGAATCAAAATAAAAAGTTTCATAATATTTCAGGAAGTATAGATAAGTCATCAAAAATCAGAAGTAACACAAAATCGTAGTTTGACGAATCTGGAATTTCTCAACACTACTGTACGAAAACAAGCATATCTCGCAATCAGTGAATCGAAATCCAATTCCGCCAAAACGCCGTGAAAATAGATAAAATTTGCCAACTTTCATATTGCACAAATAATTTTCATAAAACATAAGAAATTAGGGTGAAAACTGGGTCCAATACTGAACAGCACACAATTTACAGCAAAAGTAGATTTTAGAAAAGGATATGAAACATCGCGCAAAACTTATCTTTAAAATACACCAAAAATCTGGAAATTCCCTAACATCATAAGGAAACACTGAGAAAAGATTATACTAAGATATTATGTATAGCCTAGTTCTTGAAAATAAATTGTTAACAAAATTTATACGAAACTGAATCTGAAATCTACCGACATGGCTGTACCAAAACTATCATATCTCAGTCATACGAACTCCAAATGCAGTAAAATCAGTGGGGTTTGAAAATAGACTAAATTATCTTTTAATTTCCAAGTTGAGATTTGGACCTTAGCATGGGTGAAAACAGCAAGCAACACAGAACAGACCGCAATTTCCAGATTTCACATCTCTACTTCAAAACATCATAACTTCCACAAATTTGATCCAAACCTAACCAAACTTGAAACAAAGCCTACCAATAATCTAAATATCATATTTTAGGTATTCTAACATGTCCAACCCTAATAATTCTCACATGAACAATCAATCAAATACATAGCATGCAATATGTCACATACACGAACAAAATCAAGTTTGGGTGATATCTAGGGCATTAACCTATCAAACTTCATGTCATAAATCTTCTATGGCCAAATTTAACACGATAGAGACAAACCCATCAAATAGAAACACAGGTTTTTGTCGTCTCTAGACCCAACTACTCTAGGTGTGAACTTTTTGACTTGTATCAAACTAATGAATTTAAGTACAAGTTACTTGCCTTGTTATGGAGACGAAAAACGATGCAAATCAAAAGTGGGAGCAATTCTGACGAAAAACATCCACGGACTCACGAACGATCCACACGCGCACTCGAGCACGTGCAATAAAATCCCAAGAGCAAGAGAGCGCGATGCGGTGGATGGAGAGAAACGGGAGAGATGAAGCACGAAAATAGGGTGCAATGGTTAAGGAAAATAAAAGCATGTAGCAAGAGGATTGCAATAATATATACTAGTATTATACACGTGCTGTACACGTGGGGAAAATTGGGGGAATGAAAAGGGCAAAAAAAAAAAATCTACTAGCACGTGCATTGCACGGGTTGGATTAAGGACAAATTACACTAAGGCCTTCTCCCATTATAGTAGTAGAGATAGGATATGTACAAGTATTAGGGTTCGAAGAAAGGGGAGGTGCACACAAATTTACGGCTACAAGAAGGAAGAAAAAAAGGAAGTGGGTGGGTTGATTTCTTTGGTGCAAATCCGGATAGTAGGGGGGATGCTCACGGTGTGGGGATTATTTAGGAAGAAATAGGAAGGTTTTTAATGGAATTGGGTTTTATACATAGGTATATTGGTTAGTAAGGAAAGGTAGGTGTATATTAGGAAAGTATAGAAGGTATATGGTTTGGTCATTTCGGATCTGAAGGGGACTTGTGTTAGGAGGGTTAGGATTAGTAATAGGTTTAGTTATAATAGGTGATAATAATTGGTATAGGGTTTGGATATATAAATGGGTATTTGGGTGATTAAAATTGGTTAATAGGATATCCAATAAAGGAAAAATTATAGGGTATATAAAAATCAATAAGGAAAATACGGGTATATAAATTCAATAAAATAACAAATAAAAATATTGCCTCTAATAAAATATAATTTGCATTACAAAATAATATTTATTTAAAATACTGCAAATACCTTTATTGATCGAAAATAGATTTTAATAGGAAATCTAAAAATACATTTTGACGAAAAAATTTGAAAACCGAAAAAAATAATTTGCGAAAATTTTTAAAATACACAAAATACACAAAAAAATACATCTTTGGGAAAACAGGGATTACAGGGTTCGTCACCGGGATCCATCCCTGTGTATCGAACTTTTTGCAGGTTCACGACGGCGGCAAGAAACCAGTCAAACGCCAGTGAAAGTCAACAGGTTTGCCTTATTCGTTTCCTAGAGAATCCACAAATTCATCTGTTTGCTCCCACACCAAAATCAGCAGCAACAGATTGGCACCGTCTGTGGGAAACGAAAAGCAATCTAGCCCTACTGCACCCGTGAAGTTATCTCCCAAGCTATGCCTCTGAAGAAGGGGAAGGCAGTAGTCTCCAGCCGCAGAGCCACTCCTGTTCCTTCTCCTCCTCCACTTCATGAGGTCCTTCATCAACCCATCCAGCAATTCCAGCAACCGCAGCCTGGACAACCTCCCTCTCAACTTGTCTAGCAACCGTAGCCTGGACAGCCTCTTCCTCAGCAACCTCACCCCCAGCAGGCCCCTCAAGGGCCTCAAATGGCTGCCTCAGGACCCTCCCGTCGAAATTCGTCAAAGGCAACCTCCTCTTTATGACCATGTTTCAATACATAACCCCTCATCCGACTCCATGGCCTCTCACAGTCCTCCAACGCCAAAGGATCTCCAACACATTATTGTCAATCGGCAACATGGGATAGATCTTCAGACCCACTTGGATGAGAGGCAAACCCATGACGGAATCTCCTACCATGAACATCAAAGGGGTCCTGCGATTCGGTCCCCTAGAGCCCTGATCCCCCTGTAGACCAGAGCACAGAAGATCGAACTCTCCCAGAAGGCGAGGGAGTCACCCCCTTGTCGTCAGAGGAGGAGCCGCACCCGACTGGTTGGTTCGCCCCAAGGGACCACCGAGATCGGGAGGCACCTGTCACAAGGACGGAGTTCCAGGATTTTCAAGAAGCCGTTATGCGGGCCCTCAATGTTGCTCTTAACCATGATCAACGGGCGCCTAGTCCTCAACCTGCCCCAAACCATCACCATCGCACATCCAGTCCCCTTCCACATCTGGATGAGTCCCAGGGGTCAGCAAGATTTGACCGGAGGGAAGACTCGGTCTATTGCTGTCTCCACGAGATGGAGAGGAGCCTTGGTAGACTTGACAGAGAATAGGAACAACGGGCGAGGAATTTCTACCCAAGAAGGCCTCCATTCTCCTGGACCATTATGGAAGCCATGGTCCCGAAAATCTTCAAGCCCCCTCACTTTGAGTCATATAACGGGGAGTCAGACCCAATTGACCACATCGAGAGTTTTAAAACTCTCATGATGATCCACCAGGCATCGAATGTGCTTCTTTGCAAAACCTTCCCAGCCACACTGAAGGGGCCTGTGAGAAAATTGTATTCCTGACTCGTCCCCGACCTCCATCTTCTCCTTCGATCAGTTCGAAGGGCTCTTCCTTACTCATTTCGTGAGTAGACGTCGTGCCGAAAAGACAAGCACATCCTTGCTGTCACTAAATCAAAGGAAGGGCGAGTGTCTAAGGTACTATGTCAAGCATTTCACCTCCGAGGCCCGGTCCATCGCCTCCCTAGACCAGTCAGTAGCCTCTGCTGCTTTCCGACACAACATCAACCAGACTGACTTGAAGGCATCTCTCGCTAAAAAGCCACCTCGAGACTTCTTGGAACTCCTACTGAGGAGCGAGAAATATATTAGCGAAGAAGAGGTCCTCCTCCCACCTGATCAGAAAGAGCCCCTATCCGGGAACAATCGGAAGGGTGCTAAAGATGAAGGAGCTAAGAAGCTTCAGAAAGACATTGGTGGCCAGCGCCGCTCTCCTCCCCATTTTGAGAAGTTTACTCCACTTAATGCTAGTGTTTCAGCCATACTGATGGAGGTCGAAAAAGAATGTCTACTCCCACCACTTCCAAAGATGAATACACCAGGCAAGAAGAGAAACAGGGACTAATGGTGCCGCTTCCATAGGGATCATGGCCACGACACGTATGATTATCGGGTCCTCAAAGACGAGATTGAAGCCCTCATTCAGAGCGGGCAACTTTCTAGGTTCGTAAGGAAGGACAAGGTAGATCCTCCTCTGCCTCCCAAGGGGGCTAATAAGCGAACTAACCGACAGGTCGAAATCCTAAATTTCGAAGCTGAAGCTGTCCCACACCTCATTCACGGAGGCCCAATGGGGGGAGATTCAAACTCCAACGGCCTTGGAGTTCCTGTTACCTTTTCCGACAAGGATTTGGAAGGCGTCCGAACACCCCATTGTGATGCTCTTGTGATAAACCTCCATATGGCCAACTTTGAAGTACGCCGAGTCCTGGTCGACAACGGCAGTTTGGTTAACATCCTTTCTGGAAGCCTTCCAGGGTCTCAAGTTGTCTAGGGAACGATTCAAGCCTGCCGGCTACACTCTCCACAGATTCTCCGGGGTACCAGTGATGATCGAGGGAGTGATAACTCTCGACGTAACCGCTGGAAAAATCCCGATCACCCGAACCGAGCTGATGGATTTCATGGTGGTAGACGTGAAGGCCGCTTACAATATCATTCTGGGTCAACCCGGCCTAGCTACTCTATAGTTCGTACCCCCATCCTACCATATGAAGATGAAATTCCCCACCGTAGCAAGGGTGAGAGAAGTCAGAGGAAGCCAGGAGACGGCTCGCAAATGTTACATGACTTCAGTAGGAGGGCCGGTCTTCTCCCTTGAAGCCCTCGAGCTCCCACAAGGGAGTAGCCAAGCCATCTCAGAGTCGGTCAACGAGTTGGAAGAAATAGCCTTCTCAGAAGGAGATCCAACCAGGACATTCCAAATTAGTAAGGTCCTTCCCCCTCCTGTCAAAACCAACATCATCCAATGTATAAGGGGGAACCGCGATCTATTCGCTTGGACCGCGACTGACATGCTGTAACACCCCGAATTCTAAATAAGGCTGAATTCGAAGTTCCACAGGATCTTTACACTTCACTTCGTACAATTTTACAAGGAATTTTGAAATTTTATATTACAACAGAGTCTTTTAAAATTAATAACACAACGGAAGGTAAATTGAAGTACAATAATGATAAATATACAATTGTAACAACTTTAACATTTAAATAATCATCAGTATCAAATCAACTTTATATCTTCTTGAAAAATCCAAATCCTGCATATAAAACTGTGGACACGTCAGTTGCTTACAACCGACGAAAAAAATATTATACACGGCCATCCTCGCTGTTACCGCTGATTCTGGTGTGGGGGTAAACAGATGAGATTTGTGAGTTCGAGAAAAACCTGAACAGCAGATCCAAGCCTTCTGATTCCTGCCGCAACCTGCAAGGAAGTGCGATACACCGTGGTTGATTCCGGCGACGCACCCTCCGACGCTCTTGTCAGTAACCAGTGGTGATTAAGAAAGAGCTTAAGGTGGAAAAAGAGTGATTACCTTGTCACAGTGGTGGGTAGGAGGTATTTATAGTCGCCATAGGAGCCTGTTAAGGGACCTGATTTCCTGTGAAACTGTTAGGAGTAAAATCCTCACAATTTGTTTAGGAAACTAATCCCTGATTTCCGGTGAGAGAAATCAGGCCCGTTGATTTAGTCAAATCAGTGACCCTGATTCCCTCTTGCTGGTCTGAGTTTGTCTTGGGTCGGGACCCGTACCCAGTTGGAGTGGATCCGTTCGTGGGTTATTGGATCTGTGAGAAGGAGACCCAGTACCCATTTCGGACCCATTTGTATGTGAAATTACTGTTTTACCCCTGAGCTTCAAGATTCGTGCCCAATCTGGACGGTTCCGATTTAACCCCATTTTTAGCCATATTACTCGCTATGCCGAAAGTATAACGATCTTAATACTTTAACAAACCACAAACTTGAATGTAAACTAAAGTGTTAAAAGTGACTACTCTAAACATGTAAGTGTATGCAATGCCTTAATGTCTAATGCAGATGTTTACGCTAAGATAACACTAATGCATACTTGTTCGGATTCCATGCATCCCATACTACATAGGTCCGAGGGCAAGCACCTACGTACTCCACATTAAAGGGTTTGATCCCTCACCATGATAACTACCCGGTAATAAAACAAAGTCTAGACATTCCACGAGTACAAATCCCAGTCCCGGAGTACACCGCCCAACTATACTCAATCCTCGTCATGTGAACATCCCGTCAAGTGTCCCTCTAGCCCCGGTATACGTATATACACTGGAGTACGGCATACTATCCGCCCGACTACTCTTTGTTTCAGATTTAAATAAAAGCTCGTCTCCATCGAAAGCAACCACAGTCCTGGAGTACACCGCCCAACTGAGTCTATAGTTCCGGAGTACACCGCCCGACTATATGGAAGCCCTCCACTCACGTTTGCCCAAGTTTACTACATCTTCACTTAGGTGCCTAATTCTTAAGTTCAAAACATGAATAATTTATAACACCTAGAGTAAGCTTTTCCCCCTACCGGACTTAATCACAAATACCGAGATAGCTCCATAGCCATATCTCAAAATAAATAAATCATTTAATTCAACAATGCCAGTACTCGGGGTCTCACTAAATCTCTAGATCACAACTTTTCATGTTCTAGAATTTATGGGTACTCATACCCTTCAATAATCATGTATTAAACTTCATTGTATTCATATCGTCAACTTATTCATAACTTAATCAATCTCTTACTTTTGCATTATTTATGAAATTCAATTCATTCACTTATTCACAATTCTTTCAAAAAAACAACATTTCTTTTCATAAACTCATAACATAGATTCCTCCACTTCAAATCTCATCAGCAATTTAATCACATATAATATCTTAAACCACATCAAGTATTCTTAATCGACCAAAACAATTATATAATCTCATCAAAGAGAAATCAATAGTATTGCAATATTTTACTCTTCTTCTAATCAAAATAAAGGTCATAATCGTAAAATTAAAATTTCGAATTCATCAACTCATTAACTATCTCAATTTCACTTTTAATTTCTCACAAAATACATGAAATGTCGTGAAATTATTTTTAATAAACTCTAAATCACTTTAGGGGAATATTATAATTTTTCCCAAATTTTTATTTGCATTAAAACCCTTCATTTAATTCAAAAACAACAACAAAAAAAAACAAATGGAGCCACCGGGTTTCGAACCCAAGCCCCGCCCCAGACTACAGTAACCGACCCTAGGCGCCACCGAGAACCAATAGGTCCAAGTGGACTTTCTATCACAAAGGTGGGCCGAAAGTTCTTTATACTGTGTTACAATACTTTGGGTAAATAAAAATCAATCAAAAATAAAAAGGGGATACCAGGTTTCGAACCCAGAACCAAGACTCAACCCGCAGCTGCAGTAACAGTACTGTGGGCACAATCTAACCAGTAAGTCCAACAGCGACTACTGATATGAAAATACACTGCTATAATTCTGTTCATACTGTACTGTTATTAGCTTATCTTCACAAAACTCGATTATTCAATCGATTTATTCTTTTAGTATACTGTAATTAATTTTTCCAGACTGAGTTTATTTGAGAAATAGTAACCAAGGATTTTCAAACTCATATTATAAACATATATATATTTTTCAATTCATTTTTCTCTCAATTCCACACATCAATTGCATTTCTCCAATTTTGAAAAATGAAAATTTTGTATCCCTTATAACCCACTTTATGAACTCATTTGTACCAGTTAAAATTTTACTACATACTTCTTAACTACAAAGAAAATCTTTAGTGCTCTTTCATGCAAGTTATAAAATTCGACATTACCATTCCAACATTGCATAAACTAGTATAATTCATTGCAACAATTCATTTTTTTATTACTTTCTTTCCTCTTTCTAATTATCATGATGTCTATTCATTTACTTGATCACCACATTATTCCTACAATTCATGGCACAAACACAATAGCATGGGATGGTCTACATTTATCACATCAAAATAATCTACATTATTCAATGTCAAAACTAGCATGCTCATCCTATAAATTAGAAAGCATTAAGACAACCCACCTCTTATGAAGACTTGCAAAAAGAAGAGACACACCTCGTAGAGACTCCTAGATCCAACTAGATTACCTAGCCCTTCTCCTCCTAGCAAGCGCACTACAAGCCTCCAAAATGCAACACAATAACTCTCTCTAACTCTCTTTCTTTTTTCTTTCTCTTTGATTTTTAAATTTGGTGTAATGAGAAGACATTGGGGGGGGGGGGGGGTGTAACACCCCGAATTCCAAAACAGACTGAATTCGAAGTTCCACAGGATCTTTACACTTTTCTTCGTACAATTTTACAAGGAAATTAAAACTTTTATTATATCAGAGTCACATCTTGAATTACATTTAAACAGCGGAAGCAATTTACAATAATTACATGAATAAACTGTACAACACTTGAAACATTCTTTAAGCAGCATGCATACTTTAATCTTGTCAATCTCTTTATCTTGCATAGAAACTGTGGGCTCGTCAGTTCATTTAACCGACGCAAGGGTATAATACATAAATATTCTCCTACTTAAGAAGCACACACTTATCTCAAGCAAACTACGGGGACTATCCTATAGATATCGTGTTGTGCTGTGCACTTAGTCCTTAATGCAGTTGTTTATATTACATGACACTAATGTGCACTTGTTCAGATTCTATGCATCCCATACTACATAGATCCGAGGGCAAGCCCTTAATCGTACTTCATCTTGTAGGGTTTAGTCCCTCACCATGACTTAAACTACTACGGTAACTACGGTAAGTATTCTAGATATTCTATGAATTACGAGCCCATGTCCAGACAATCTGGAGGAGAATCCTATGCACTGACATGACGCATCATGCATGCAATCTATGGACAATTCAGCCTCTGTCGTGAAACGATGGCACAAACCGTAGTCACCAAACATCCCACAAGCGTCACCACCGATAATTCTGGAGTAGTGCTCACGCCCTGTCATGACGCATCAGGCAGGCAATCTGTGAATCACTTTCACACCGCCAATCCGATGGTCCTCATACTCGTGTTTTTCTCTTACTTTTGTCACATCATCTATATGTGTCTAGTCCTTAATTATTTGAATCATGAATAAAATCAACCCCTAAAGTTAGCTCTTTCCTCTATACCAGTCTTAATCAACAACGTGACCAACTTGGTCTTTCATCTCAATAATTTGTCTCAACAAATATAACTCATTCAATTGCCGGTAATAGGACTTAGCTACCCTCTAGTTCAAAATCTCATTTCATGTTCATAATTTGAGTATTCACACTCATCAATATCTTCATAAGTTATCATGATTTTTTTCATTTCAATTCATGCATAATTTTCCATAATAAAAAAAAGGAAAGGTAATTCCATTTTCACAATGTCTTGAATTACATATTTAATCTCACAATTATTTTTTTACATTCATAAGTCTAAAATCTCATTTATTTAACTAAGTGAATTTTTCACATTTGCATCAAGTCGCGAGTTTCTTTAGAAAACTTCTCACAAAAATTTCTTAAAAGAGACTAAATATCGCTTTGTTTATCTCATAAAAATACCCTTATAATTTCTCTAACTTGGTCTATAATTTTTAATTAAGCCTTAGAAATTTTCCATATGATCTACTTAATTTCAGAATAATTATCATAATTTTTATGGATTTATTTCACATTAAAAAAATCATTTAAAAAAAACATTTTTTTCAAAAAATTGGAAATTAAAAACCTTGGCTAACGCCAGGTTTCGAACTGCTCAACATAGCAACAGCACTGCGCTACAGTAACGTTACTGTGGCGCAGGCGCTGACCAGAAAGGCCAACAGCGCCGGACGTCAAGAAGGGACATTAATAGCCCTATATACAATCGGGTTTGGTTGTGAGTTAATTTCAAAAAAATGGAAAAATAAAGAGTCTATACCGAGACTCGAACTCAAGACCTCTCGTTACAGTGACGTTTTTAATTTGCACCCACTGACCGATATGGACAGAGTGACTCACCTGTAGGGAAAATAACTATAATTTGTTTTGTATATGACTGTAGCAACTCTAGTTCATGAAATTAACTCATTTCTTTCAAAAATGTGATTTGTTCCTTTATAAATCTAAATAAATTTCTAACTGGATTTCTTTCGAATTAAACAGTAATTTATGAGTTTTTAAAGCCATTTGACTCTCATTCTTCATGCAAATACTAATCTTTTATTTGTACAAAATGTTCACTTTTCTAACAAAATAGCATGCAACTTTAGGATTCTTTAATAACAATTTTACCAACAACAACATACATAATTGTTTATTCAATCTAACTTCATAGCATGGAGACTTCTCATAATTCACACTTTTCACACAAACACATTTCTTCATATGCATTTTTCCCTCATACATGAACATTTCAATAAAGAGATTATATTCTTTCTTAATTAACATGCTAGTGTAATATCAATTTACCACAACAATATTTCTAATCACATCATTCAATTCAATTTTTACTAGTTGTTTCATGCAACTTCACAATGATTCATTTTTCTCCTTAATCATGGCACTAACATAAAGCAATATTTTCTCTTGTTTATTCTAGTAGGATCAAAACACAAACCTAGCATGGTAACTATCTAGAAGTTGGAGAAAATTGCCCACCTTATTTGGGGAGAAAACAGAAGAAACTCCTAAGAACTCCTAGAATGATCAAAAGAGGCCTTCTTCTTCTAGTTTGAGCCACCACAAGTCGTCTCCTCGTAGCTTGAAACAAACCCGAGTTCTCCCTTTGCTTCTTAAAGAATGCCGGCCTCCAATGGGAAAGAGCACACACAATGGCACACCACTCAATCTATTCAACTCACCATTCTCTCAATGTTTTACTCTCTAATTGTATTTCTTTCTCTTTCTCTTTTGATGTAGATTAGGTACAAGGATAACTAATGCAGGAGGGGTTGGGGGGGGGGGGAGTATTTATAAATTTTTTTAGTGAGAATAGAAGGCTAGGATTAGATCAAGTGACTAAGGTTCAAGGGCCTAGATGAATTAGAGAGCTGTCATAACTTCCCATGATGGAGTAACCACCTCTTCACCTCATCCACTCTCGTACTCCCCTTGATACAATCTGGCCTAGGGTCAAAAGGTGCACAATGCACACTCTAGTGCATGCACGTGCCAACTAGTGTCCCCCACTTATAAGTTGTTCATGTTAGTTTAATTAATTGTCTATTATTTGAGTCTACACTACAAGTTAGGCTAAAATAAAGAAAGAATTAAATTAAATGGGCTTACTAATGGGCCAAGAGACCATGGACTCTATTAATTTAATTAATAATTAATTAATGTGGGCTACAAAGAGACAAATTGGCCTAGGACTAAATTAGGCTTTCTAAAAAAAAGGAGAAGAATAATTAGGATTACTAGTTTATGATTTTTTTTAGAGAAATACATGCATAAATTTACACGTGCACAACATGTAGATTCAAACAACTCCAATATAAATAAGATTTGAAAATCCAGGGTGTTACGGCGGGGGGGCGGGGGGGGGGGGGGGGGGGGGGGGGGGTATTTATGGAACAATTGGAGGGCTAGGATTTGATCTCACCACTCTCCCACTCTCTCCACTCTCTCCACTCTCCAATTTCGGCCTCCCTCTCTTTGGACACACATGCACGTGTTGTGCTCAACTGCACACTCACACACATTATTTTATACAATTCTACAATTTTATTTTTGTGCCAAAAAGTTGTTACATGTCATGTGTGAGACCATGCACAACTAATTGTAGGATTAATTAATGGGCTTGCCTTGTGGGCTTGTTTTTAATTAAATTAATTAACCTAGTGGGCTTTAGAATCTACTCTTAGGCCTATGGGTTTAATAAAAGACTAAAAAAAAGACTCATGCATACTACAAAATAAATTTAAATGAGAGGAACGAAAAATGAAGATGAAATTTGCACGTGTATTGCACGTACAAAAAAAATTAAAAATGTATTTTTAATTAAAATAAATTATACGGGATGTTACGGCACTCCCTCCTTAGAATAGTTCCGTCCTCGGAACTATACTTAAGAGTGAGTAAAGACAAAGAAAGAAAAATAAAAGAGTTTAAAATTTTTAGTTGAAAAGCTCAGGGTGATCTCTCATCATCCTCTCCTCTAATTCCAATTGGCCTCCTCAACAAATTGGTTCCTCCAGAAGACCTTGACCATAGGCATTGTCTTATTACTCAAGACCTTCTCCCGATGATCCATAATCTCCAATAGACGCTCTGCATAGCTCAAATCCAATTGTAGACCCTCTGGCACTTCTGTTAAATAATGACTCGGATCTGGAATATAACCTCGTAACATAGACACATGGAAGACATTATGGACCTGGGCCAACTCTTCCCGTAGTTCTAACTGATAAGCTGTCTTCCCAATCCTCTTCAATATCTTATAAGGACCTATTTATCTCGGGGCAAATTTTCCTCCTCTTCCAAACTCTAGACCTTGGTTGGAGACACCTTCACAAAGACAAAATCACATTCTTCAAACTCCAGACCTCTCTTTCGGTTGTCGGCATAACTCTTCTGCCTGCTCTGTGCATCGACTAATCTCTTCCTGATCATCTCGATCTTTTCTGAGGTCTGCTGCACAATCTCCGACCAATACAGCTATCGTTCCCCTACTTTATACCAACATACCGGTGTCCTGCACTTCCTTCCCTACAAAGCCTCATACGGTGCCATCTTGATGCTTGCCTGAAAACTGTTGTTGTAGGTGAATTCCACAAGAGCCAAATGCCTCTCCCAACTGCCACCAACGTCTAACACGCAACATCTCAGCATATCTTCTAGTACCCGGTTGACCCCCTCAGTCTGCCCATCAGTTTGAGAATGGAAGGCCGTACTGAAATTAGTCTTTGTCCCTAAAGCTGTTTGAAAACTTCTCTAGAAATGCAAGGTGAAATGCGCATCTCAGTCGGATATTATCGATAGAGGAACTCCATGAAGCCTCACGATCTCCCCAACATACAACTCGGCCAGCTTCTTCATCGACCAAGTAAGCTTCATTTCAAAGAAGTGAGCCGATTTGGTGAGTCAGTCCACTATCACCCAAATTGCATCATTGCCCTTGGAACTCTTGGACAATCCTGTGATAAAGTCCATGCTGATACAATCCCACTTCCACTTCGGGATGGGTAAAGGCTGCAACAAACTCCCGAGTTTTTGATTCTCGGCTTTGGCCTGTTGACAAACTACACGCCTAGAAACAAACTCGGCCACATCTTGCTTCATTCCTGGCCACCAGAAATACTGCTTTATGTCCTTGTATATGTTGGTACTCCTAGATGCACGGATAATAAAGTAGCATATGCATCCTGAAGGATACTCTCCTTCAGTTCTGCTTGACTTGGCACACACACCCGCTCTCCAAACCACAACACTTTATCCTTCACTTGAAATTCTGCCAACCTGCCAATGCCAACCTACTCTCTCATCTCCTAAATCTCTGGATCGGTCTTCTGACTGTCGATGATCTTGTCTTTCAAAGTGGGTTGAATCCTTAACTGAGCTAAGGAAGCTCCCAATCCTTGCAAAACCACCTCTATCCCTGCTCAATCAATCTCTTCTGCCAACTTCTCCTGAGTTGTGATCAATTGGGACAAACTGCACTTCCTGCTGAGCGCATCAGCCACCACATTGGCCTTGCCTGGATGGTACTTGATTTCGGGTCCGATATCCTCCAACACTTCCAACCATCTCCTCTGCCTCAGATTCAAGTCCTTCTGCTGATAGATATACTTCAGACTCTTATGATCCGTGTACATGTTAACTTTCTTCCCGTACACGTAATGCCTCCACTGCTTCAAAGTGAAAATAATCGTAGCCAACTCCAGATCATGGGTAGGGTAATTCTTTTCATGCGATCTTAGCTATTTAGACCCATAAGCTATTACCTTTCTCTCTTGCATCAGCACACAGCCCAATCCACGATAGGAAGCATCAATATAGACATCATAGTCAACTCTTGCTCTCGGCAAAGCCAGAATGGGAGTGGTAGTCAACCTTCCCTTCAACTCCTGAAAGTTAGCTTTACACTGTTTCGACCATTTGAAAATCACGTTCTTCCTTGTAAGTCCTGTGAGTGGCATACTATCTGGGCATAACCCTGAATGAACCTTCTGTAGTAGGTAGTTAAACCCAGGAAGCTCCTATTCTCTTTCACTGTAGTCGGTCTAGGCCAATCTTTCACTGCCTCAATCTTCTATGGGTCAGTAGCCACTCCCTCCTTCGAAAGGATGTAACTTAGGAAGGCGACTTTGGTTTTTCAGAAGTCACATTTAGACCGCTTTGCATATAGTTTCTACTCCTGTAGCTTCTTCAGTACCTCTGCTAGGTGCTCGGCATGTTCTTCTTCTGACTTGGAGTAGTCCAATATGTCGTCGATGAACACAACGACGAATGAATCGATGAACGGTCGCAGGATCCTGTTCATCATGTCCATGAAGATAACAGAAGCATTGGTTACTCCAAACGGCATGACAAGGAACTCATAGTGACTATCTCTAGTTCTGAATGTCGTCTTGTGCACATCTTCTTCCTTTACTCGGACCTGGTGATATCCCGACCGTAGGTCTTGTAATACCCTGATTCCTTATTTTTAATTAAATGAAAGTTTATGAATTTTTACGTGTGTTGCATGTACTAATTCATGTGCTTTTTATATAAAATTAATTATTTGTAAAATGAACAAATATTTTTTCATATTTTGAAAGCCTAATTAAATTCTAAAGCTTAATTGTTCATTTTAAGCCCATCCTAATTGTTTTAAATTTTTTTTTTAATTAGCCCATGGAGTTCTAGCCCACTAATTGAAAGCCCACTAGCTTATTTTTCTTTTATTCAACATGACATGTAGTGCAGATCATTTTTGTAGACAATTAATTAATTTATCATGCACAACTTGTAAATGGGGGATACTAGTTTGGCACGTGCATGCACTAGAGTGTGCATTGTGCACTCTTTTACCTAGGATGGATGGAGTTAAGGAGAGAGTGGGAGAGTGGCTTTGAGGAGAGGTGCCCCCCCCCCCCCCCCCCCCCCCCGCCCGTTGTATGCATAGAATACACTAAAAGTTTGTGGAGAAAAGAAGGAAAGAAAATACATAAGAAAGTAAAAAAGATAGAGAGTAACTAGTTTGTGTGTGTGTTCATTTCTTGGAGGCCGGTCACTTCATTGGAGAAAAGAGAGAGGCTCGGGTTCACTAGTGCAAGGAGGAGGAGGCAATTGTGGTGGCTCAACCTAGGAGGAGAAGAACCGCTCATGTGTTCAAGGAGATTCTAGGAGCTTTTGTAGTGTTTTTCTTCAAATAGGTGGGTGATTCTCATGCTTCTAATTTAGACATCATGCTAGGGTTTGAATTGATAAAATTGCTAAAGAGAAACTAAGTAATTTAGCCTCATGTTTGCCTAATTAGAGAAGAAGATTGTAGATAAGTGAATGCTTGACCAATTGATTGCTAACTACTAAAGTTGTGATTTAATGTGCTAGAATCTATCATGCTTTTGAGATATGCTTTATTGAGAAATTTGTGCTTATGAAATGAATGATTGATTAAATGCACCATGAAAGATTTGATTGTCTAGGTTTAAACAATGCCAATGTAGAAAGATGAAAATGTAGCGCCCTGAATTTCTAGATTAATAACATAGAAAATACGTGGCACATTCCCAGTGATCCACTTCAATACAATATTAAACATAACCAACACCACTAAAATTTTCAACATTTATTACAACAAATCTTTTACAAATCACAGCGGAAATCAAAACAAACTCAACTCAATAATTTCTTTATTTACAACCCAAATTTATCTCAAACTGATATTACAATTTTACACAAGCACTTAGGATTCAATTTAACTCAAATATGCCTCTAGCATCCAAATCTCCATCACTAAGCAACTACCTGCATCATGTGAGGCTAGAGATGATCCCTAACCCCCAAACTAAAGGGGTCAGCCATAAATGGTGTGAGAAATATAAAAATAAACAAACCACATAAAAGATCATATCTCATAAGTTCTTAAACAACAAGTACTAAATAAGAAAATGAGAAATACGAAATGGCAGTACATAAAACATCCAGTGATACTAAGCTAAGTGTCATGTGTAGAAAACAAGAAAACCACATGCATAAAACCAAGCCAAGAAAACACAAGTTCTATATGCAGACTCTCTAATGCGTACTTGTCGAAGTCTATGCATCCCATTCTACATAGGTTCGGTGCAAGCCCTTAACGTCTTCACTTCATAGGGTTCAATCCCCGCGTTATGAACTAATCCTAACACGATGACTACTACGAGATAAAGATAAACCATGGATAGTATCACATGCCCGATAATTTCGGAGTTGGATCCCACACCCAAGATATTTCACTTGAATAATTCCGGAGATCATCCCACACCGAAACATTGACACGTCACCTCAATATACCACATGTGCTTCACCTCGACTCCGATAATTCCGGAGATCAATCCCACACCACAAATAGTTACCGTGATAATTCCGGAGATTGTCCCACACCACATGACTGTGATAATTCCGGAGACATATCCCACACCACTAATAATCTACTGTGATAATTCCGGAGATTAAATCCCACACCGAAAGCCATACTGAGGTTCTTGACTCATGTTCCCGTTCATCATATCACCACTAGTGCCTGTCCTTATTATTTTGGGTTGATTAATTACTTAACGAATCTCCTAGTGTGGTATACCCTATCGGCCTAAATTCAAATCCAAATAACTGAAATGCCTCACGGGGCCTCAACAAATAACTCAACACCGGTATACTAGGGACACACACCACTAGAGACTCAACCTCATAGGTCTAAACTAAAGTCTTACATTAAATACTCAACTGAATATCTCAAGTCAAAGGCTTAATCAAATACTGTACTAAATGACGAGTATATGCTAAATTATCTGAGAAACCAATCATTCGAATCAACACTGAAGTTTACAAATATCCTTCAGTATCAGTCGACTCATACTGATGATAAGTCGACTGTCCATAGGACCAAATTCAAGATTTTACAAAATAAACTAAGTCATTTAACAGTCGACTTAAGAAGGGATCAGTCGACTTACCCGAAGTAACTTCCAATAATCTTTTCAAAATATTCTAAGTATATAAGTCGACTTAAAGGAGTCATAGGTCGAGTGTCCGGAAAGGACTAATAATTTATACAAAATAATTTCCTCAGTGGACCAGTCGACTGCCTACTGGCTAGGTCGACTGTCCAGAATGACTATTACAATGATTCTAATAATATAGTGTCAGGCTCGTACTAGTCGACTGCACAGTAGGCCAGTCGACTGTCGGCCCACAGATCTCAAAGTTTAGGTCTGATTACAAAATCGAATTCTGAAGCTTTCTAATGATCAATGTCATGAAAATAGTTCGTATTCAGGAAAATAATAAATCTCAACAAATCTTCATCAGGTATATGTATATAACACTCAAAACATCAATATGTCAAGATCTACGTTCTCATGTTCTAAATCACAAATCCTTTCTTTAAGGTTTTACAAGATCTAACTCTCTTTCATAATACTAAATCAAAATCTGATTTATAGATCTAATGTCCAGATGTTCATACTCGAATCTCAACATGCTTTAGTAAACAATTTTAATGATAAGGATCTACTATTTCATCCACATTATTCACCTGATTCATACCACATCACAATATCTATATTGTTCACAACGTCCAACCATTACATCATGATATTTGTACACATAGATCAATCAACAAGACGAGTTATAATACTCACAAAATCAAACCAACAAAACAAGGTCACACGCATGAAACAAACAACATAACAATTTATATATCTCTCACCTTAGATTTTGAGAATAGTCCCCGAAAATGAATCCTCCTTTTGCTAGATCCAAAGACTCCTTTCTCCACCAAAATAGATCTCCAAAAATTCAGTATTTTATCAGCAATGACGGCTGGGGGAAAAATCTCTTATATATGCCGGATTGATAATTAGGGTTTTACCCGCAACTTTGCAAAACAACCATTTCCAAAATACAAATTTACATATATAGATCGTTCTTTGGAAATTCCATCAAAACTCATTTAAATTAGGTTTTATAAGAAAATATACATTCTAAATCTCAATTTATACTGTTCAAAACGTCCAGAAATCACATTTTGCACTTAAACCCCTAAAAATGTCAAATTTACAAAAAGGTCCTTCTTTTCTCAAAAATTGCAAATAGTTCCAATTAATTTCAGAAAAATCTTGAAAAATACTAAATAAATCTCAAATATTAAATAAAGATTTTTCATAAAGAAAACTAAATTTTCACACTTCTCATAAAAGCATTTGCACGTGTTTTGCACGTGTACAAAAGATAAATTTTTCTGAAAATATTCATTAAATCTCCAAAAAATAATTTTAAATTCATTTTCAAATATAAAAATAATATTTGAAAATACGGGGTTCTATATCACTCCCTCCTTAGAAGAGTTCTATCCTCAGAACTACTACTAATGAGTCCAAACAACATATCCTCACAAGAAATAATATCTCATAAATAGATCATAGTCCAAACAATACATCAACAAGGAAATCAACATCTCATAATGGAAGGATAGTTCAAACAATTGCATATGACAATTCAATCAAAATAAGAGAAATACAATTCATCTCAAAGTACTATCTTTCAAAGAATAACAATCACATAACAGAAGTACACTCATACAAATAGTTCAGGAAAATCCTTCTGCATGCGATCTTCAGGCTCCCATGTATCCTCCTCGAACTGCTGATTCCTCCACAATACCTTGACCATAGGTATCACCTTGCGCCTGAGAACTTTCTCTCTACGGTCAACGATCTCAACAGGCCGTTCCTTGTAACTCAAGTTCACCTGCAATCCTTCAGGAACCTCTGCCAACTGATGATTCTGATCTGGCACATACTTCCTCAACAATGACACATGAAATACGTCATGCACCTGTGCCAACTCCTCTAGAAGCTTCAATCTATAAGCGGTCTTGCCAATCCGCTCCATGATCCTGTATGGACCAATATACCTTGGCGCCAACTTGCCTCCCTTACCAAACCTGATCACTCCCTTGGTCGGAGAAACCTTGAGCTAAACTGCATCCCTAACTTCAAACTCCAAGTCTCTTCGTCGTGTATCAGCATAACTCTTCTGCCGACTCTGAGCCTCAACCAATCTCTTGCGAATCAGCTCAATCTGCTCTGATGTCTGCTGCACGATCTCGGGACCATACATCTACCTCTCGCCAACCTCATACCAACAAACAGGTGTCCTGCACCTCCGCCCGTACAAAGCCTCATACGGTGCCATCCCAATACTCGCATGGTAACTGTTGTTATAAGCAAACTCAACCAATGCCAAGTATCTCTCCCAACTACCACCAAAATCCATAACACAAGCCCTCAACATATCTTCCAGCACTCGATTTACCCTCTCAGTCTGACCATCTGTCTGTGGATGAAACGCGGTACTGAAATCAGTTCTGGTGCCCAAAGCTGCTTGTAGGCTCTTCTAAAACCTTGAAGTAAACCTTGCATCTCTGTTGAAAACAATCGACACAGGAACTCCATGAAGTCTCACAATTTCTCCAATGTACAACTCAGCCAATTTCTCCATCGACCAAGTAATCTTCATGGCTAGAAAGTGAGCCGATTTAGTCAAACGGTCCACAACAACCCAAATCGAGTCATTGCCCTTCGAACTCCTCAGCAAACCTGTGATGAAATCCATACTGATATTCTCCCACTTCCACTCCGGAATGGGTAACGGCTGTAACAAACCTCCACGTCTCTGATTTTTCGCTTTGATCTGCTGACAAGTCAGACACCTTGCCACAAAATCTGCTACATCCCGCTTCATACCAGACCACCAAAAGTGCTGTTTGATGTCCATGTACATCTTCGTGCCTCCTGGATGAATTGACAACAATGTACTGTGTGCTTCCTGCAAGATACTCTCTCTCAAATCTGCATTATCTGGAACACACAACCTCTCACCCAACCAAAGAACTCCATCTTGGACACAAAACTCTGATAGCTTGCCTTCTGAAACCTGTTGCAGCCTCTTCTGAATCTCTGAATCTGATCTCTGACCTTCCACAATCCTCTCTCTCAAAGACGGCTGCAGCCTCAACTGAGCCAAAGATGCCCCTAAACCTTGCAGTACCACCTCGATACCTGCCTGATCGATCTCTGCTGCCAACTCTCTTCGAGTAGTAATCAAACTCGATAAACTACTCTTCCTGCTAAGTCCATCAGCCACCACATTCGCTTTGCCCGGATGATACTTGATCTCGGGACGAATGTCTTCCAATACTTCCAACCACCTCCTCTGTCGAAGATTTAGATCCTTCTGCTGATAAATGTACTTCAGGCTCTTGTGGTCAGTGTACATATTAACCTTCTCACCATACACATAATGCCTCCATAGCTTCAAGGCATAAATGATAGCTGCTAACTCCAAATCATGCGTTGGATAATTCTTCTCATGCGGACGCAACTGTCTCGAACCATAAGCAATAACCTTGCCTTCTTGCATCAAGACACAACCCAAACCTCTGAGAGATGCATCACTGTAGATATCATAATCCTTTCCAACTTGCGGCAAAGCTAAGATAGGTGCAGTAGTCAACCTTTCCTTTAACTCAAGGAAACTCTCCTCACACTTATCTGTCCACACAAATGCCACACTCTTCCGGGTCAGACCTGTCAAAGGAACTGTAATCTGAGAATAACCCTGGATAAATCTTCTGTAGTATCCAGCTAAACCCAAGAAACTCCTGACTTCCTTCACAGACGTTGGCCTGGGCCAATCCTTCACTGCTTCAACTTTCTGAGGATCAGTAGCTACTCCCTCCTTAGAAAGAATATGACCAAGGAAAGCTACCTCAGACTTCCAAAACTCACACTTCGACAATTTGGCATACAAGCTATGCTCCTGCAATTTCTGCAACACCGCTGTCAAGTGCGTAGAATGCTCCTCCTCCAACTTCGAATACACCAAAATGTCATCAATGAAAACCACCACGAAGGAGTCAATAAATGGCCTCAAAACCCGATTCATCATATCCATGAACACTGCTGGCGCATTCGTCAACCCGAATGGCATTACCAGAAACTCATACAGTCCATGACAAGTCCTGAAAGCTGTCTTACTCACATCTTTCTCCTTGACTCGAACTTGATGATACCCCGACCTTAAGTCAATCTTCGAAAACACAGCTGCTCCTCGAAGCCTGTCGAACAAATCATCAATCCGCGGTAGTGGATACTTGTTCTGAATTGTCACCCTATTCAACTCCCGATAGTCAATGCACATCCTCATTGACCCATCCTTCTTCTTGACCAACAATACTGGCGCTCCCCACGGAGAAGAACTCGGCCTAATAAGCCCCTTGCTCAACAGCTCCTCAATCTGCTTCTTCACTTCATCCTGCTCTACAGGTGCCATCCTGTACGGAGCCTTGGAAATCGGTGCACTCCCCGGCTGAACATTTATGCAGAACTCCACATCTCTCTGCGGCGGTAATCCTGGAAAATCATCCAAGAACACCTGAGGAAAATCTCGAACAACCGGAATGCCCTTGACTTCATCTGGAATTGCCATCTTAGACACCATTGCAGCTACCTTCGGAATCTTCTTCTTTCCTTGGAAAGTCACTGCAGGTCCACCTGGTGCCTTCACCAACACCTCCTTCTGCTTGCATTCAATTGTGGCATCATATATTGCCATCCAATCAATGCCCACGATGACATCCACACCCAAAACTTTCAGCTCGATCATATCAATGCCGAACAACCTCCCACCAATCTCGATATCACAGCCCTCGTAATATCGATCCGCTATCAGCTCTTCACCTGACGGCGTTGCCACCGACAAAACCCTGCCTGGGAACAACTTAGGTTCCACACCTAAGATCTTTGCAAAACTTGGCGATACAAAAGTATGCGATGAACCAGTGTCAAATAAAACCTTGGCCTTTATTCCATTAATTAAAACAACTCCTGTTACAATAAGAATGATACTCAATCTTAAATTGTTCTCAAATAAAGGTTTCATTTATTACATTGATTCAAAATAAAAATCAGAATTCTTGCATACCCTGTATTACATCTTCCGAGTTACCAGCGTCTTCCTCGGTTAATGCAAATACTCGCCCTTGCCTCTTCTGAAATTTGCTCCCACCAGAACCATCCTTCCTCAATTGTGGACAATGAGACTGAGAATGTCCTGCCTGCCCACACTGGGAACAAACCTGCTTTGCCAACTTCGGACATGCTGACCTGTAATGTCCTGCCTTCTTGCAGTAATAACAGGTCACCCCTTGAGTTGCAGGTGCCTTCTGCACTCGATCACTGAATTTGGCCTGTTTCGCAGGGAATCCCTTCCCACTCTGGCCTGATGCTGGCCTCTTATTCCGGTTCCATATATCTTGCTTCTTCTGGAACTGGTCCATGTCCTCCTCAGTCATCGCTGCTCTCCTAACCAGCTTGTCGAATCTTCTGATGCCCAACAGGATCATCCTCGACCTCAAGCTTGGCCTCAAGCCCTGCTCAAACTTTTTGGCCTTCTTCGCCTCATCAACAACCAATTCTGGTGCATACCGCGAAAGTTCAGAAAATTTGGTCTCATACTCCCGCACGGTCATGCTGCCCTGCTGAAGGTTCAAGAACTTGGTCGCCTTCTTCTCCTGAACATCTAGGGGAAAGAAGCGATCTCTGAATTCCTCCAGAAAAGCTTCCCAAGTCAACGGCTGGTCTCCCAAAGCCCTTTTCACTGACTCCCACCAGACACCAGCGTCCTTCTCAAGCTGCATCGAAGCTAATTTCACCTTGCTGGCTGCTGGAGTCTCCGATACCTCGAAGATCGTCTCCATCTTCCTAATCCAATCATCTGTTGCTGTTAGATCATCTTGCCCCTCAAAGACTGGCGACCTCATCCTCTTAAAGGATTCAATCTGCTTAATAGGATCGGCGTTCACCAATCCATGCCCAACTCCATGATTCGGCTGCGGATTCTGCTGCTGCGCTTGCTGCTGCACCACATTGAGTGCCATCAGCGTGTTCAGCGTCTAGTACACCTTGGCGAATTCAGCCTCAAGGTCAATGCCAGTTCCTCGAGAACTACTAGATCCATCCTCATTGTTACCACCATTCCTGCCCCTGGGTGCAACCATACTGAATACTGCAAAACGAGGGAAAAGTTAAAGCATCACACACAATTTAAACTCACATCAATATCCTTTGGCAAAATCTCAATTGAATCCCAAAGGTAAAACATCAAATTTAGTTCTATGTGATACTCACTCTTTAATGTCCACACCTAGGTACTCACACTCTAGTGTCCACACCTAGGTCATTTTTATGTCATGTTTAGTATTACTATTGAAACGTCGCTCTGATACCAACCTCTGTAGCGCCCCGAATTTCTAGATTAATAACATAGAAAATACGTGGCACATTTCCAGTGATCCACTTCAATACAATATTAAACATAACCAACACCACTAAAATTTTCAACATTTATTACAACAAATCTTTTACAAATCACAGCGGAAATCAAAACAAACTCAACTCAATAATTTCTTTATTTACAACCCAAATTTATCTCAAACTGATGTTACAATTTTACACAAGCACTTAGGATTCAATTTAACTCAAATATGCCTCTAGCATCCAAATCTCCATCACTAAGCAACTACCTGCATCATGTGAGGCTAGAGATGATCCCTAACCCCCAAACTAAAGGGGTCAGCCATAAATGGTGTGAGAAATATAAAAATAAACAAACCACATAAAAGATCATATCTTATAAGTTCTTAAACAACAAGTACTAAATAAGAAAATGAGAAATACGAAATGGCAGTACATAAAACATCCAGTGATACTAAGCTAAGTGTCATGTGTAGAAAACAAGAAAACCACATGCATAAAACCAAGCCAAGAAAACTCAAGTTCTATATGCAGACTCTCTAATGCGTACTTGTCGAAGTCTATGCATCCCATTCTACATAGGTTCGGTGCAAGCCCTTAACGTCTTCATTTCATAGGGTTCAATCCCCGCGTTATGAACTAATCCTAACACGATGACTACTACGAGATAAAGATAAACCATGGATAGTATCACATGCCCGATAATTCCGGAGATGGATCCCACACCCAAGATATTTCACTTGAATAATTCCGGAGATCATCCCACACCGAAACATTGACACGTCACCACAATATACCACATGTGCTTCACCTCGACTCCGATAATTCCGGAGATCGATCCCATACCACAAATAGTTACCGTGATAATTCCGGAGATTGTCCCACACCACATGACTGTGATAATTCCGGAGACATATCCCACACCACTAATAATCTACTGTGATAATTCCGGAGATTAAATCCCACACCAAAAGCCATACTGAGGTTCTTGACTCATGTTCCCGTTCATCATATCACCACTAGTGCCTGTCCTTATTATTTTGGGTTGATTAATTACTTAACGAATCTCCTAGTGTGGTATACCCTACCGGCATAAATTCAAATCCAAATAACTGAAATGCCTCACGGGGCCTCAACAAATAACTCAACACCGGTATACTAGGGGCACACACCACTAGAGACTCAACCTCATAGGTCTAAACTAAAGTCTTACATTAAATACTCAACTGAATATCTCAAGTCAAATGCTTAATCAAATACTGTACTAAATGACGAGTATATGCTAAATTATCTGAGAAACCAATCATTCGAATCAACACTGAAGTTTACAAATATCCTTCAGTATCAGTCGACTCATACTGATGATAAGTCGACTGTCCATAGGACCAAATTCAAGATTTTACAAAATAAACTAAGTCATTTAACAGTCGACTTAAGAAGGGATCAGTCGACTTACCCGAAGTAACTTCCAATAATCTTTTCAAAATATTCTAAGTATATAAGTCGACTTAAAGGAGTCATAAGTCGACTGTCCGGAAAGGACTAATAATTTATACAAAATAATTTCCTCAGTGGACCAGTCGACTGCCTACTGGCTAGGTCGACTGTCCAGAATGACTATTACAATGATTCTAATAATACAGTGTCGGGCTCGTACTAGTCGACTGCACAGTAGGCCAGTCGACTGTCGGCCCACAGATCTCAAAGTTTAGGTCTGATTACAAAATCGAATTCTGAAGCTTTCTAATGATCAATGTTATGAAAATAGTTCGTATTCAGGAAAATAATAAATCTCAACGAATCTTCATCAGGTATATGTATATAACACTCAAAACATCAATATGTCAAGATCTACGTTCTCATGTTCTAAATCACAAATCATTTCTTTAAGGTTTTACAAGATCTAACTCTCTTTCATAATACTAAATCAAAATCTGATTTATAGATCTAATGTCCAGATGTTCATACTCGAATCTCAACATGCTTTAGTAAACAATTTTAATGATAAGGATCTACTATTTCATCCACATTATTCACCTGATTCATACCACATCACAATATCTATATTGTTCACAACGTCCAACCATTACATCATGATATTTGTACACATTGATCAATCAACAAGACGAGTTATAATACTCACAAAATCAAACCAACAAAACAAGGTCACACGCATGAAACAAACAACATAACAATTTCTATATCTCTCACCTTAGATTTTGAGAATAGTCCACGAAAATGAATCCTCCTTTTGCTAGATCCAAAGACTCCTTTCTCCACCAAAATAGATCTCCAAAAATTCAGTATTTTATCAGCAATGACGGCTGGGGGAAAAATCTCTTATATATGCCGGATTGATAATTAGGGTTTTACCCGCAACTTTGCAAAACAACCATTTCCAAAATACAAATTTACATATATAGATCGTTCTTTGGAAATTCCATCAAAACTCATTTAAATTAGGATTTATAAGAAAATATACATTCTAAATCTCAATTTATACTGTTCAAAACGTCCAGAAATCACATTTTGTACTTAAACCCCTAAAAATGTCAAATTTACAAAAAGGTCCTTCTTTTCTCAAAAATTGCAAATAGTTCCAATTAATTTCAGAAAAATCTTGAAAAATACTAAATAAATCTCAAAAATTAAATAAAGATTTTTCATAAAGAAAACTAAATTTTCACACTTCTCATAAAAGCATTTGCACGTGTTTTGCACGTGTACAAAAGATAAATTTTTCTGAAAATATTCATTAAATCTCCAAAAAATAATTTTAAATTCTTTTTCAAATATAAAAATAATATTTGAAAATACGGGGTTCTACAGAAAACTTGTGTTCTCAAAATAATCTTTTGTCGAAACCTTGCATATAAATAATGCGAAAATTATGATTCTTATTTTTCATGTCAAAAATATATCCATGATCTACTCTAATTTGCAACTTGGTGGAATCGACAGTCGATCGAATTAGAGTCGACAGTCGACCGTCATGTAGTAAATTTTGGATTTTAGTTACAGAGCAGTCGACCGACTCTATTGTAACAGTCGACTGCCCTGATTATTTGTTTTTGAGTTTTAAATCTTTGCAGAACAGTCGACCGACTATATTGTAACAGTCGACTGCCTTGATCATTTTATTTTCAAGTTTTAAATCCTCGCGGAACAACCGACAGGCTATGTTTTAATAGTCGACTGCCCTGAAGTTCAAATGATATCCAGATTTCATGAGATAATTTTCTATAACTCTTGGCCTAGTATAAATGAAAATTTGAGACTAGTTTTGCAAGAAATATCTTACTATAAATTGTTAGTTTAAATTGTCTTTGAATAAAGAAAAATGTATTGATTAAAAGAGATTTGAAAAGAGATTTGATAATGGAAAAATTCAAAGTATGAATGTTAGATTTAGTATTGATAAAATGAGAATAAGAGAATTGTGTGGAAAGAATGAATTATGAATGTGACAAGTTGGAAAATGAATTTATTTGTCTTATGCATGAAATTTTACATGAAAGAGAAATAAAGTGACGTGATGAATTATGAAAGACCTTATGAATATGAAAAACTCAATTTTGTGGTTATAAAGTGAAATTGAGAACTAGAGTGTAGCTAAGCCTCATACCGGCATTGAAAGAAATTTGTTGAAATGAGATTTGAAATGAAAAGACCATGATTGGTTCGTGTTATTTAAATGGTTAAGACTGGTATAGTGGGAGTGCTAACTTTACAGGATTAATTTTATTCATGATTCAAATAAATTAAAGACTAGATACATATGGAGATGTGATGAAAGTAAGAGAAAAACATGAGTATGAGGGTCATTAGAATGGTGGCATGAGAGTATTCACAGGATGTCCCATGATGCATCATGAATAGGGTATGGATACTACTCCAAAGTACCGTCCCGGTGGCGATGCTTGTGGGGTGATCTAATGAGTACAGGTGGTGCCATGTCTATGGTAGGAGGGGAATTGACCACAGGATGCCTACATGATGAGTCATGTGTTAGTGCGTAGGGTTCACTCCAAGGTGCCTAGACGTGGGCTCGTAACTCATGGAACACCTAGGATACTTACCGTAGTTACCGTATTAGACTAAGTCATGGCAAAGAATTGAACCCTGCAAGATGAAGAATGATTAAGGGCTTGCCCTCGGACCTATGTAGTATGGGTTGCATAGACTCTGAACAAGTACGCATTAGTGTCATACAATATAAATAACTGCATTAAGGACTAAGTGCACAGCACAACATGACATCAATAGGATTGTCCCTTTGTAGCTTTGTTTGTGATCAGGTTTGTGGTTTTTTAAAGTATTTGAGAATTGTTATACTGTTCGGCATAACGAGGATGGCTGTGTATAATATTTCGTCGGTTGTATGCAACGGACGTGTCCATAGTTTCTATGCAGGATAAATTGCAGGAAAAAGACTAAGGAGGAATTGATGCTGAAAGAATTATTCAAGTGTTGTTGTATTTCATTTATGTAATTGTTGTAACATTGCTTCCGCTGATGTAACAAAAGTTTTTAATTCCTTGTAAAATTATACAAAGAGAAGTATAAAAATCTTGTGGAACTTCGAATTCAGTCTGTTTTGGAATTCGGGGTGTTACAGAGTGGTATCAGAGCCAAGCTTCCAAGTAGTATAAATTTATAAGGAACGACACGCTAGAGTGGACATTCGAGCGTGTGTTGAGTCTAGAGATTTAAATGTTAGTCACTTACATTTGTGTGGCTCTATGATCTATGCATTTTCTTCTCCTTTCTCTAAGAAGGCGGACCACTTTGACCCAGCTGGAGATGATGACTAGCACATAGTTGAGGAGAATTACTACCCCGGGTAAGCTGATTTAGACGAAGAAGATCTTGAAGAATTCAAAGAGGAATGGCCTGAGTCCCAGAGAGATCACTCCACCTCCGGATTCATCTCATGATTCCTCTAACGAGGAAGAACCAGTTCCGAGTAGTCTCAATGTGTCTCTTCAGAGGCAGGTAGAGACTCAGAGGGAGAAAGCAGAGCTGCTGCAGGCACAGTGTGCGAAGTGCAAGGAGAGCATCGCAACTCTTAGTCATCGTGTTTAGGAACTCGAGAAGATAAAAAACATGTACGATGTACTGAAGGAAGAAGTGGCGGAACTACGGGAAGAGCTTCAAGAAGCCAAGAGGAACTATAGGAACTAGAATGTTGTGTCTTCTTACTGCTTTTATTTGATGTCAGAAATGTTTTAAATTCGAATGTACAAAGTTTGAAATTCAATGAAATAAAGAGTTGATTTAAATTCATGTTTTCTACTTCGAATTCAATGGATCTTTTGTATCAGAATATGGATGGAAGAAGAGCTAGAAGTGGAGAAGGTCTGGACTTGGAAACAAAGTTAGCGGGGGTCTATCAGACACTCAATGTTGTTTCCATGAATCGGAACCAAGGGAGGTTGCCTGTGAATTCAGTACCCGAAGCTATCAAACTCGTGGAATCATTCAAGTGGATGAAACTACCCGTGTTTGAGGGGAAGTCAAACCTTGACATGGCTGACAACTGGATCTGACAGGTAGAGACTATCTTCGAAGTCTTGGAGACTCCGTAGGGCAGCAAGGTGAAGTTGGCTGTGCTGTAGTTCGAGAAGGATGCGGCTGTGTAGTGGCAGTCGATGAAGCAGACGATGGGAGATATTGTTCTTGGCTGGGAGGAATTCTTGGAGGATTTTCGCAGTCATTATTTTCCATCAGACGTCCAGGAGAAGAAGGCCATGGAGTTTCTGGCGCTGCAGCAGGACGACATGTCGGTTAGGGAGTATGAGACAAGATTCACTCAGCTCTCGAGGTATGCCTCCGAACTGGTGATGGACGAGGCGAAGAAGGCTTGGAAATTCGAGCATGATTTGAGGCCAAGTCTGAGATCCCAGATGATACCCCTCGGTATCAGGAGGTTTGACAAGCTGGTCAAACGAGCTACAGCCACTGAGGTGGATATAGAGCAGTTCCATGCTGTTCATAATCGGAGGAACAACTTGAATGTGGAGAAGAGGCCCGTAGTTGCTGGAAATATCAGGGGACAGCAGCCAGCTCAAAGGTTCAAGCCTACGGGTGCGAATGCTGTTCATGTGGCAGGAAGACCCAGGTTTACTTGGGCAAGACCTCCTGTGACTTGTTTCATCTGTGGAGAGACAGGCCACTACACGTCTCTGTGCCCAAAGTTGTAAGATGTCGTCCGTAATGGACCAACTCAGCAGGCTGGGAAGAAGCCGTACTAGCAGGGGCGAGTATCTACCTTAACTGAAGCTGACGCTGATGAAGTGGATCACATCATCACTAGTACGAGGGAGGATGTTTAGGATTGTTTTTCTGTTGTTTCTTTTTTCCACTTTATTTAGTGAACTGTAATGTAACGAGTGTGTGTTATGTAACATGAGAACTTTATTTGAATGAAAAGAAAGCTGTTTTGTTCGACACTGGATCCTCTCACACTTTTGTATGACCTAAATTTGTTGAATTTTTGGGAGTTGAACCGAAGGTATTTCTAGGTAAGGTTTTATCAATAACTACTCCGTCAGGGAAGACTTTAACCACTGATCGGTACTATGCGGGCTGCGAGATCGTGATTGGAGATAGAATTTTTGGGATTGATATGATAGAGCTGAATGTCTTGGGAGTCGATATTATCATTGGCATTAATTGGATGTCGGTGTACAGTGTGAACATCGAGTGCAAGACCAAGGAAGTAACAGCGAAGGCTCCAGGTGGTCCTAAAGTCAATTTCCAAGGGAAGAGAAGATGTTCAGATTTGGTGGCTGTTATCAGCAAGAAGAAGGGGATTCCTGTAAATGTGCAGCAAATTCTTGTGGTTCGGGATTATTCGACTGTATTCTTGGAAGATTTACCTGGGTTACCCCCGAGCATGATGTAGAGTTTAGCATCACTATTCAGCCAGGGAGTGCACCCATTTCCAAGACACCGTATAGGATGGTGCCTGTGGAGCAGGATGAGATCAAATGGCAGATTGAGGAACTGTTGGAGAAAGACTTTATTCAACCGAGTGCGTCACCTTGGGGAGCACCGGTGCTATTGGTAAAGAAGAAGGATGGTTCGATGAGGATGTGCATCGATTACCGAGAGCTGAATAAGGTCACTGTTCAGAACAAATATCCGATTCCACGAATTGATGACTTGTTCGATCGTCTACAAGAAGCTACTACTTTCTCTAAAATAGATCTTCAATCAGGATACCATCAAGTTCGAGTGAGGACTGATGTGCATAAGACTGCGTTCAGAACTCGACACGGGCATTACGAATTCTTAGTTATGCCGTTTGGAGTGATGAATGCACCTGCAATTTTCATGGATATGATGAACAGATTTCTGAGGCCGTTTATTGATTCTTTCATCGTGGTGTTTATCGACGATATTCTTGTGTACTCCAAGTTGGAGGAGGAGCATACAAAGCATTTGGCAGCAGTTTTGAGGAAGCTTCAGGAGCATGGGTTATATGCCAAGTTGTCCGAGTGCGATTTCTGAAAATCTGAAGTGGCATTCCTAGGTCACATCCTTTCTAAGGAGGGAGTGGCAACTGATCCGCAAAAGATAGAGGCGGTGAACGATTGGGCAAGGCCTACTACAGTGAAGGAAATCAGGAGTTTTCTTGGATTAACTGGATACTACAGGAGGTTCATTCAGGGCTATGCTCAGATAGCCGTGCCGCTCACTGGTCTGACCAAAAAAAATATGAACTTCCAGTGGACTGAGCAGTGTGAGGTAAGCTTTCAGGAGTTGAAAGAGAGGCTGACTACTGCTTCCATTTTATCTTTGTCTAGAGCAGGTGTTGAATATGATGTCTACAACGGTGCTTCCTATCGTGGGCTTGATTATGTCTTAATGCAAGAAGAGAAAATGATCGCTTATGGGTCTATGCAACTAGGACCGCATGAGAAGAATTATCTGACTCAAGATCTGGAGTTGGCTGCGATTATCTTCGCTTTGATGTAATGGAGACATTACGTGTATAGTGAGAAGCTGAACACATACACAGACCATAAAAGCTTGAAGTACATCTATCATCAGAAGGATCTGAATCTGAGGCAAAGGAGATGACTGGAAGTACTTAAGGATATTCATCCAGAGATTAAGTACCATCCTGGGAAAGCTAATGTTGTTGCTGATGCACTTATCCGCAAGAGCAGTCTGGCTAGTTTGATTACAACTCAGAGGCATCTTGCAGAGGAGTTAGATCGGACTGGTATTGAATTTGTTCTGCAAGGCTTGGGATCGTCTTTAGCTCAGTTGAGGATTCAACCAATGCTGAATGAAAGGATTATCGCAAGTCAGAAGGAAGATGTGGTGATTCAGAAGATGAAGGAGCAGGTCGGTGCTGGCAAGTTGTCGGAGTTTCAGATCAGGAATGAAGTGTTGTGGTTTGGAGAGAGGCTGTGTGTTCCGGATCAAGCAGAATTGTGGAAAAGCATTCTTCAGGAGGCACATGCTACTCTTTTGTCTATACACCTGGGAGTACCAAGAAGTATATGGATATTAAGCAATATTTATGGTGGTCAGGTCTGAAGCGGGATGTGGCCGAGTTTGTGGCAAGGTGTGAGATTTGTCAGCAGGTCAAAGCCGAGAATCAGAAACCCGGAGGTCTACTGCAGCCGTTACCTATTCCGGAATGGAAGTGGGATAACATCAGTATGGATCTCATCATGGGATTGCCCAAGAGTTCAAAGGGCAATGATGCGATTTGGGTCATAGTCGATCGACTAACCAAATCCGCTCACTTCTTGGCAATGAAATTCACTTCGTCTATGGACAAGTTGGCCGAGCTGTACGTTGGAGAGATCGTTAGGCATCATGGTGTTCCGTTAACCATTGTATCTGATCGAGATGCGCTGTTTACTTCGCATTTCTGGAGGAATCTTCAGAAAGCTCTGGGTACCAAGACGGATTTCAACACTACTGTTTATCCTCAGACCGATGGGCAGACTGAGAGAGTCAACCGTATTCTTGAGGATATGCTTCGGTGTTGTGTTCTAGATTTTGGAGGCAGTTGGGAAAGGCATCTAGCTCTGGTAGAATTTTCCTACAACAACAGTTTTTAGACGAATATCGGGATGACACCGTACGAAGCTCTGTATGGCAAGAAGTGCAGAACGCCTGTGTGGTAGTTTGAAGTTGGGAAATGCCAAATGTTTGGGTTTGAGATTGTGCAGCAGACCTCTGAAAAGATCGATCTGATCAGGAAGAGGTTGGTGGATGCTCAGAGTAGGTAGAAGAGCTATGCAGACAACCGGAGGAGGGACCTTGAGTTCGAGGTTGGTGACTTTGTATTTCTGAAGGTTTCACCTAGTAAGGGTGTGATTCGCTTCGGCGGAGGTGGAAAGTTAGCCCCAAGGTTCATGGGCCCAAACAAGATATTGAAGCGGATTGAGAAAACGTCTTACCGATTGGAGTTGCTGGAAGAATTGTCTTAGGTGCACAATGTCTTCCATGTGTCTATGCTGAGAGGGTACATTCCAGATCCGAGTTATCATTTGTCTGAAGTGCTGGAGGGTTTGCAGTTGGATCTGAGTTATATTGAGCTCCCGGTTGAGATTATGGATCGTCGGGAGAAAGTCTTGAGGAACAAGACGATATCGATGGTCAAAGTAGTCTGGAGAAACCATTTGGTTGAAGAGGCTACTTGGGAATCCGAGGAGTGGATGATGAGAGACCATCCTGAGCTCTTTGTTTGAGTTGTTTTTTTTCTTTTCTCTTCTTTCTTTTCCTTCTTTTTCTTCTTGTTGTATTTCTTTTCTTTTCTCGCTCTGTATGTGTAGTTCCGGGGACGGAACTATTCTAAAGAGGGAGTGTTGTAATACACTGATTCTTTATTTTTAATTAAATGAAAGTTTATGAATTTTTACGTGTGTTGCACGTACTAATTCATGTGCTTTTTTTTATAAAATTATTTATTTTGTAACATGAAGAAATATTTTTTCATATTTTGAAAGCCTAATTAAATTCTAAAACTTAATTGTTCATTTTAAGCCCATCCTAATTGTTTTAATTTTTTTTAATTAACCCATGGAGTTCTAGCCCACTAATTGAAAGCCCACTAGTTTATTTCTCTTTTATTTAACATGACTTGTAGTGTAGATCATTGTTGTAGACAATTAATTAATTTATCATGCACAACTTGTAAATGGGGATACTAGTTTGTCACGTGCATGCACTAGAGTGTGCATTGTGCACTCTTTTACCTAGGCCGGATGGAGTCAAGGAGAGAGTGGGAGAGTGGCTTAGTGGAGAGGTGGATTGTGTTCATGGGTGGTTACTTTAACTTCCTAACTCATCCTAGCCCCTAATCTATAACTATCTAATTAAATCTTGGCCCTCTATCCCACCTTAGAAAAAGTATAAATACCCCCCCCCCCCCCATGCCTAGAATACACTAAAAAGTTTGTAGAGAAAAGAAAGAAAGAAAATACATAAGTGAGTAAAAAAGATTGGTTGAGAGTATCTAATTTGTGTGTGTGTTCATTTCTTGGAGGCCGGCCACTTCATTGGAGGAAAGAGAGACTCGGGTTCACTAGTGCAAGGAGGAGGAGGCAATTGTGTGGCTCAACCTAGGAGGAGAAGGACCGCTCGTGTGTTTAAGGAGATTCTAGGAGCTTTTGTAGTGTTTTTCTTCAAATAGGTGGGTGATTCTCATGCTTCTAATTTAGACATCATGCTAGGGTTTGAATAGATAATATTGCTAAAGAGAAACTAAGTAATTTAGCCTTATGTTTGCCTAATTAGAGAAGAAGATTGTAGATAAGTGAATGCTTGACCAATTGATTGCTAATTGCTAAAGTTGTGATTTAATGTGCTTGAATCTATCATGCTTTTGAGATATGCTTTATTGAGAAATTTGTGCTTATGAAATGAATGATTGATTAAATGCACCATCAAAGATTTGATTGACTAGGTTTAAGCAACGCCAATGTTGAAAGATGAAAATTTGTGTTCTAAAAATAATCTTTTGTAGAAACCTTGATTATAAATAATGTGAAAATTATGATTCTTATTTTTCATGTTAGAAATATATCCATGATCTACTCTAATTTGCAACTTGGTGCAATCGAAAGTCGACCGAATTATAGTCGACAGTCGACCGTCAGGTAGTAAATTTCAAATTTTAGTTACAGAACAGTCGACCGACTATATTGTAACACTCGACTGCCCTGATTATTTGTTTTTGAGTTTTAAATCTTTGCAGAACAGTCGACCGACTAGATTGTAACAGTCGACTGCCTTGATCATTTTTTTTTCAAGTTTTAAATCCTCGCGGAACAACCGACAGGTTATGTTTTAACAGTCGACTGCCTTGAAGTTCAAATGATATCCAGATTTCATGAGATAATTTTCTATAACCCTTGGCCTAGTATAGATGAAAATTTGAGACTAGTTTTGCAAGAAATAACTTACTATAAATTGTTAGTTTAAATTGTCTTTGGATAATGAAAAATGTATTGATTAAAAGAGATTTGAAAAGAGATTTGATAATGGAAAAACTGAAAGTATGAATGTTAGATTTAGTATTGATAATATGCGAATAAGAGAATTTTGTGGAAAAAATGGATTATGAATGTGACAAGTTAGAAAAAAAATTTATTTGTCTTATGCATGAAATAGTTCATGAAAGTGAAATAAAGTGACGTGATGAATTATGAAAGACCTTATGAATATGAAAAACTCAATTTTGTGGTTATGAAGTTAAATTGAGAACAAGAGTGTAGCTAAGCCTCATACCGGCATTGAAAATTTTTTGTTGAAATGAGATTTGAAATGAAAAGACCAAGATTGGGTCGTGTTATTTAAATGGTTAAGACTGGTATAGTGGGAGTGATAACTCTAGGGGATTGATTTTATTCATGATTCAAATAAATTAAGGACTAGATACATAGTAGAGATGTGATGAAAGTAAGAGAAAAACATGAGTATGAGGGCCATTAGATTGACGGCATAAGAGTATTCACAGGATGTCCCATGATGCATCATGAATAGGGCATGGATACTACTCCAGAGTACCGTCCCGGTGGCGATGCTTATGGGATGATCTAATGACTACGGGTGGTGCCATATCTATGGTATGAGGGGAATTGATCACAGGATGCCTGCATGATGAATCATGTGTCAGTGCGTGGGGTTCACTCCAGGGCGCCTAGACATGGGCTCATAACTCATGGAACACCTAGGATACTTACCGTAGTTACCGTAGTAAACTAAGTCATGGCAAGGGATTGAACCCTACAAGATGAAGAACGATTAAGGGCTTGCCCTCGGACTTATGTAGTATGGGCTGCATAGACTTTGAACTAGTGCGCATTAGTATCATATAATATAAATAACTGCATTAAGAACTAAGTGCACAGCACAACACGACATCAATAGGATAGTCCCTTTGTAGCTTTGTTTGTGATCAGGTTTGTGATTTGTTAAAGTATTTGAGAATTGTTATACTGTTCGGCATAACGAGGATGGCCGTGTATAATATTTCGTCGGTTGTAAGCAACTGACGTGCCCACAGTTTCTATTCAGGATAAAGTGCATGAAAAAGACTAAGGAGGAATTGATGCTTAAAGAATTATTCAAGTGTTGTTGTATTTCATTCATGTAATTATTGTAACATTGCTTCCGCTGTATAAATGTAATATAAATATAACTCTGATGTAACAAAAGTTTTTAATTCCTTATAAAATTGTACGAAGGGAAGTGTTACGATCCTGTGAAACTTCTAATTCAGTCTGTTTTGGAATTCGGGGTGATACAGGTCTATCTTGGAGAAAACAGCTGCTCCTTGTAGACAGTCGAAAAGACCATCGATTCGAGGAATAAGATACTTGTTCTGCACTGTCACCTTGTTCAATTTTTTGTAGTCGATGCACATCCTCATCGATCCATCCTTATTCTTCACCAAAAGAACTGGGGCTCCCCAAGGTGACGCACTTGGCCTGATGAATCCTTTGCCCAACTACTCTTCGATTTAGTTCTTGATCTCATCTTGTTCAACCGGTGCCATTCTGTATGGTGCCTGAAAATGGGTGCACTCCCCGGCTGAATGGAGATGCTGAACTCTACATCCCGATGAAGAGCAAGCCTAGGCAGGTCTTCTAGAAACACTGTTGGAAAATCCCGGACTACTGGAATCTGCCTCACTTCTTCAGGAACCTTCTGCTCAGCCAGAGCTGCTACCAACTGCATACACTTCCTCTTTCCTTGAAATATAACTGCTGGTCCCCCTAGCGCCTTCACCACAACCTCCTTGATCTTACACTCAACAGTGGCACTGTAGAATGTCATCCAGTCTATGCCAATGATGATGTCGACCCCCAAAACCGCCAACTCAATGAGGTCGATGCCAAAGATCCTGCCTCCAATTTAAAGATACACCCTTCATAATATTGGTCGATAGTTAAATTTTCTCCTGACGGAGTAGCCACAGATAGAACTTTGCCAGGAAAAACTTTAGGTTCGACTCCCAATCATTTTGCAAATGAGGGTGACACAAATGTGTGCGATGATCCCGTATCAAATAAAGCTGATGCTTTTATTCCATTTATCTGAATATCTCTTGTTACATAAGAGTATTCTCATTACATATCATTTCTTACATAAATGGAAAATAGCAACAAAGCAATCTAAACCATCTCCCATACCCGTGATGACATTGTCAACATCATCAGCATCGGCTTCGGTTAAAGCGAGCACTCGCTCCTGCCGGAATTGCTTCTTCCCTTGGTTGGACTGCTTCTGACTTGGCCCTTCCCGCTGGAGCTGAGGGCAAAAATGGCTTTATGTGGCCCTCCTTACCACAAAGGAAACAAGTCTTGCCTCCCTGCGACTTTGTACACCCAGGAGCTAAGTGGCCTGACTCTCCACACTTGAACCAGGTGGGTATTCTTCCAGTCACTGCAATAGCATTTGCTCCAGTGGGTTTGAAACGTTGTGCTGGGGGTTGTCCCCTAAAATTGCCCGGTGCTGCAGGCCTCTTGCTAGTGCTCCAGTTACTTCTCTTCACCTGTACTGCCTGGTACTGGTTCATATCTAACTCAGTAGCGACAACTCTCCTGACCAACTTCTCAAATCTTCAGATACCTAGGGCTATCATCCGGGTCCTCAAACTTGGCCTCAAGCCTTGCTCAAACTTTCGTGCTTTCTTGGCTTCGTCCAGAACCATTTTTGGCACGTACCTCGAGAGTTGATTGAATTTGGTTTAATACTCCCGCACGGTCATTCCTCCTTGTTGCAAGCCCAAAAACTCCATAGCCTTTTTCTCTTGAACATCCATGGGAAAGTAGTGGCTGCTTAATTCTCCAAGAAACTCCTCCCAGGTAAGCTGCACATTGCCCAAGGTCCTCTTCAGTGATTGCCACCAAATTACTGCATCTTTCTCCAATGCGATGGTGGCCAGCTTCACCTTACTCCCCTCAGGGGTCTCTAGCACTTCAAAGACCTTCTCAATTTGCCTAATCTAGTCGTCTGCAGCATATGGATTTTCTTGGCCCTCGAACATAGGCAGCTTCATCCTTTTGAATGACTCTACTAGCCTGATTGCTTCAGAGACCTGTACAGCTAGCCCCGACCTAGTGTTCCCAATGATGTTGGTGGCGAAAGAATTTAAGGTCTGATATACTCGAGCTAGTTTAATCTCTAGATCAAGCCCATTCTCACCAATATGCCCTTCTCCGTTCCTTTTCCTTTGTGCCATTTCTGAGTCATAAAATTTATCATTAATCACCATAAATAGCACAACTTACATTCCTTCAACAAATTTTTATTCATTCCAAAATTAAACTTTTTACATTCGGAAAGAAAAACTTGCTTCATTACATCCATTACATCCTTTTAAAAAAAGACATCCTAGATTCTACGGTTTCTCTTGGCTACTCTGAGATCTTCCCATAGTTCCTGGATTTCTTTCTTCATATCTTCAAATCTCTGATGCCGCTCCTGCTTGTCCCAGCGAGTGATATGGTCCAGTTTAGCAAAGTGTCGATCATTTACGTGCTGAACCTTCTCGAGTTCGCACACTTGGTAACTCAACTCTTGAATGTGCTCCTTATTTTCTGCCTATTGCGCTTTTAAGTGGTTTACTCTCCACTTTTGAGCATCCAACTCTCTTCGAAGAGAAGCAACAATACCACCTTGGTCATCTGGAATGAGTTTTTCGTTTGAGGATTCTTTGGGTGAATCAGGCAGAGGTGGAGTAATCTCCCTGGACTCGGGGTAATTCCTCTTCTATTTCCTCTGGGTCTTCTTCTTCCTCCATTAGCTCTTCCTCTTCATCCTCGAAGGGGACGAACCAATGCATCTCATTCTGGGGATCATGATGATTGGCCATCTTATAAGGAAAGGAGGAAAAAATGTCATCATATAAAGCAACACAAACATAAGTTGCTTACATTAAAATCTTTATAAGTTGAAACTCACACTCAAATATCCACTATAGGGTGTCGTTCCTCATAAATTTGTACTACTTATTGAAGCGTGGCTCTGATACCACTCTGTAACACCCCGAATTCCAAATAAGGCTGAATTCGAAATTCCACAAGATCTTTACACTGTACTTTGTACTATTTTACGAGGAATTTTGAAAATTTATATTACAACAGAGTCTTTTACATTTAATAACACAGCGGAAGGTAAATTGAAGTACAATAATGAGAAATATACAATTGTAACAACTTTAACATTTAAATAACCATCAGCATCAACTCAACTTTACATCTTCTTGAAAAATCCAAATACTGCATATAAAACTGTGGGCACGTCAGTTGCTTACAACCGATGGAAAAAATGTTATACACGACCATGCTCGCTATGCCTATGATGATCTTAATACTTTAACAAACCACAAACTTGAATGTAAAATAAAGTGTTAAAAGTGACTACTCTAAACATATAAGTGTATGCAATGCCTTAATGCCTAATACAGATGTTTATGTTAAGATGACTCTAATGCATACTTGTTTGGATTCTATGCATTCCATACTACACAGGTCCAAGGGAAAGCACCTACGTACTCCACATTAAAGGGTTTGATCTCTCGTAATGATAACTACCCGGTAATAAAACAAAGTTTAGACATTCACAAGTACAAATCCCAGTTCCGGAGTGCACTGCCTGACTATACAGAATCCTCGTCATGAGAACATCCCGTCAAGTGTCCCTCTAGCCCCGATATACGTGTATACACTGGAGTACGACATACTATCCACCTGAAAACTCATAGTCCCTAGATTTACATAAAAGCTCGTCTCCATCGGAAGCAATCACAGTCCCGAAGTATACCGCCCGGCTGGGTCTATAGTCCCGGAGTACACCGCCCGACTATATAGAAGCCCTCCACTCATGTTTGCCCAAGTTTACTACATCTTCTCTAAGGTGCCTAATTCTTAAGTTCATGACATGAATAAATTATAACACAGAGTTAGCTTTTCTTCTACCGGACTTAATCACAAATACCAAGATAGCTCCATAGCCATATCTCAAAATAAATCAATCATTTAATTCAACAATGCCGGTACCCGGGGTCTCACTAAACCTCTATATCACAACCTTTCATATTCTAGAATTCGTGGGTACTCATACCCTTCAATAATCATGTATTAAACTTCATTGTATTCATATCTTCAACTTATTCATAACTTAATGAATCTCTTACTTTTGCATCATTCATGAAATTCAATTCATTCACTTATTCACAATTCTTTCAAAAAAATAACATTTCTTTTCATGAACTCATAACATAGATTCGTCCACTTCAAATCTCATTAGCAATTTAATCACATATAATATCTTAAACCACATCAAGTATTCTTAATCGACCAAACTAATTATATAATCTCATCAAAGAGAAATCAATAGTATTGCAATATTTTACTCTTCTTCTAATCAAAATAAAGGTCATAATCTTAAATAAATTCTTCGAACTCATGAAATCATTAACTATCTCAATTTCACTTTTAATTTCTCACAAAATACATGAAACATCATGAAATTATTTTTAATAAACTCTAAATCACTTTAGGAGATTATTATAATTTTCCCAAATTTTTATTTGTATTAAAACCCTTCATTTAATTCAAAAACAACAAAAAAACAAATGGTGCCACCGGGTTTCGAACCTAAGCCCCGCCCCAAGCTATAGTAACCGACCCTAGGCGCCACCGAGAACCAATAAGTCCAAGTGGACTTTCTGTCACAAAGGTGGGCCGAAAGTTCTTTATACTGTGTTGCAGTGTTTTGGGGAAATAATAATCAATCAAAAATAAAAAGGGGATACCAGGTTTCGAACCCAGAACCAAGACTTAACTCGCAGCTGCAGTAACAGTACTGTGGCGCACCCTCTAACCAGTAAGTCCAATAATGACTACAAATATGAAAATACACTGCTATAATTTTGTTCATACTGTACTGTTATTAGTTTATCTTCACAAAACTCGATTATTCAATTGATCTATTCTTTTAGTACACTGTAATTAATTTTTCCAGACTGAGTTTATTTGAGAAACAGTAACCAACGATTTTCTAACTCATATTATAAACATATATATATTTTTCAATTCATTTTTCTCTCAATTGCACACATCAATTTGCATATCTCCAATTTTGAAAAATAAAAAATTTGTATCTCTTATAACCCACTTTATGAACTCATTTGTACAAATTAAAATTTTACTACATACTTCTTAACTACAAAGAATCTTTAGAACCCTTTCATGCAAGTTATAAAATTCGACATTATCATTCCAACATTGCATAAACTAGTATAATTCATGGCAACAATTCATTTTTTTATTACTTTCTTTCCTCTTTCTAATTATAATGTTGTCTATTCATTTACTTGATCACCACATTATTCCTATAATTTATGGCACAAACACAATAGCATGGGATGGTCTACATTTATCACATCAAAATAATCTACATTACTCAATGTTAAAACTAGCATGCTCATCCTATAAATTAGAAAGCATTAAGACTACCCACCTCTTATGAAGACTTGCAAAAAGAATAGACACAACTCCTAGAGACTCCTAGCTCCAACAAGATCACCTAGCCCTCTCCTCCTAGCAAGAGCACTACAAGCCTCCAAAATGCAACACAAGAACTCTCTCTAACTCTCTTTCTTTTTCCTCTCTCTTTGATTTGTAAATTTGGTGTAATGAGAAGACATTGGTGGGGGGGGGGGGGGGGGGAATTTATAGAACAATTGGCGGGATAGGATTTGATCTCACCATCAAATAACTACCCACTCACCACTCTCCCACTCTCCCACTCTCTCCACTATCTCCACTTTCCAATTCCGGCCTCCCTCTCTTTGGACACACGTGCACATGTTGTGCACAAGTGCACACTAACACACATTATTTTATACAATTCTATAATTGTATTTGTGTGCCAAAAAGTTGTTACATGTCATGTGTGAGACCATGCACAACTAATTGTAGGATTAATTAATGGGCTTGTCTTATGGGCTTGTTTTTAATTAAATTAATTAATCTAGTGGGCTTTAGAATCTACTCTTAGGCCTATGGGTTTAATAAAAGACTAAAAATAAAAAGACTCATGCATACTACAAAATAATTTAAATGAGAGGTACGAAAAATGAAGATGAAATTTTCACGTGTATTGCACATGCAAAAATAAAAATAAAAAATATATTTTTAATTAAAATAAATTATACAGGATGTTACCCATGTTTGGAATCTTCGAAGAACTTCTCATGCATCATCTTAGTGTTGCTTCTGGGGCCAAACATGTCCAACAAAAGCGATGCAAGTTCGCTCCCGAATGCTAGCAGGCAATCAAAGAGGAAGTAGAGAAACTCTTGAATGCCCGGTTCATACAGGAGGTCAACTATCCCGAATGGCTGTCCAACATTGTGATGGTCAAAAAGGCCAACGGAAGATGGAGAATTTGCATTGATTTCACGCATCTGAACAAAGCTTGCACGAAAGATCCATTCCCGCTCCCGAGCATTGATGCCCTGATTGATGCAACCTCTAGACACGAACTCTTGAGTTTCATGGATGTCTTTTTCGGGTTCAACCAGATCAGGATGTTCCCTCCTGATATTCCAAAGACTTCGTTTGTGACCGACCAGGGTCTATACTGCTACAGGGACAATGCCCTTTGGGCTAAAGAATGCCGGTGCAACTTATCAGCGCCTTGTCAACAAGCTCTTCAGAGAGCAGATCGGCCGAAACATGGAAGTCTATGCGGACGACATGTTAGTAAAATGCATCAGCAAATTGAATCATGTTACCATTCCTCAGGAGGCCTTTGATGTCTTGAGGAGACACAACATGAGACTAAACCCGAACAAGTGTGCCTTCGGTGTCTCATTAGGCAAATTCCTTGGGTTCATGGTTAGCCAAAGGGACATAGAGGCCAACCCGGAAAAGATTCAGGCCATACTAAACATTGCTCCCCCTTCCAGTGTCAAAAACGTATAGAGGTTCACAGGATGCGTCGCGACCATAGGGCATTTTCTTTCCAAGTCAGGAGAAAAATGTCTCCCATTCTGCCTTTAGAGAGGCAAAATGCTTTGAATGGAGGCAACAATAGCAGGAGTCATTCGATCAACTCAAAGCCTTTCTAGTCAACCCCCCACTTTTGAGCATGCCAAAGTCCAGGGAGGTCCTCTATATATACCTCGCTACCTTAGAGCACACTCTCAGTGCAATCCTAGTTAGAGAAGAAGATAAGATGCAAAAACCAATCTACTATGTGAGTAAGGTCCTCAGGGATGCCGAACTCCGTTACCCAAAGGTAGAAAAGATGGCCTATGCGTTAGTCATGGCAGCTCGAAAGCTCCACCCCTACTTCCAGTCTCACTTAGTGGTTGTTCTTACCGACTAGCCACTCAAGCAAGTTCTCCACAAGCTCGAAACTTTAGGGCGCCTTATGAAGTGGTCTATAGAACTGAGCCAACATGATATCAACTATCAGCCCAGAGACGCAATCAAGGCACTAGCCTTGGCAGAATTCATAATAGAGAGCACTATCCCTGACCCCAACAATGCAATTTAGGAACTCCCTATAGTGCCCCAAATTCCTAACATAGAAACTCGTGACACTCCAGGATCATTCTTCAAATGAGTCACAACACAACAAAAATCGCAAGAAATTAAAAACTTCTATTACATCAAATTGTTATTACAATGTCCAATGATTACAACAATTATAATTAATTGTTACAACAAGAATGCACAATAAAATTTAGACAGTAACATTCACTTGGATGCTTTTTCCTGCTAGAGCATTTCCCTGCCGAAGGACTTAGAGCCTTTCCCGTAGAGTCTCGCTCACCGGGTCTTTCTCTAAACCTCCTGCCCACATTGATCAACAAAGGACCTGACGGATATAGGGTTTTCCCAACTCTGCTATACTCGTCCTTACGCTAGAACAGAACTTGCAGTCAAGACGACGTCAACACTCCGAACATCCTCAAAGGTTGTTACGGACATAAAGACATTCATGCCGAAATAGTGGAGCCCCCACAGAGTATCCACTCTCCAGGGCAGCTCGGGGTCCCTGTCCGCATTAAAGGAACCTAGGATTTGGCCAGGCATGATGACGCCAAACATCCCTCTGACAGGCGAACACCATCGCTAGTGCCTATCCTTATATTCAACCAAGACTCAATCTAGTCCTACCAAAGCATCAATGCTACCCCACTCCAAGATTAAGGATAAGGTTTATCACATGATCACTAGCATTTCTTTTATCAACCGATTGCTAAAATCCACTGCTCTAGCCAAACCCTAATTCGCTTTCATTTTTCTTATTAGAAGTATGAACCTCTAGGCGAGCCTAGAACTATCTCATATTACCCATTGCCTTATTTAGGTGATCTATCTACCATTTCCAATCCCTAAGTTGGTAATCAACTTAGCTTGCTATGAACAACTAGTTAAGTTCTACTTGTAGACTTTTTCTAGTTAGTTACCTTTATCATTAATGGATCTTAACCCATCCCACAATAAGACTCAACTAGCCCTCAAGTCCGTCGCAAGGGTTGACCCGCCTCGGCCCACGCTTGGCACGAACCAATGACGAACCGACTCCGTCGATCGCCGCACCCGCCATCTACGCTTGGAGTTCAATCTCAACCTCGGCCTGACCAACACATAGCTTCCGCTAAACTTAACGCTCCACGGTCCTCAACAAGTGGTAGCTCCAAACACAACCATGGAATCCATCAGCACACGAGTCTTCTTTTCCAATACATTCGATGCGACATGGGTCCTATTCTACCCATCTAGGTTGGTCAACAAGACTTAGTCCTAGAGTATCAATACTCAACCGAAGTATCCCAACAAGATACACTACACTAGGAGTAAGTCCTAACCTATGAATACACAAAAAGAGGTTCTAAGAGCCATAAAATTGATAATTTAGAATTCCAAACAGCAAGCGCGTGTTTGGCATTTCAGCCAAAATAGAGTCATTCCCGGTCCCGTTTCTTTGAAGAATCGGGATCAGGCGCTCCCATGCTTCTACTCAAGGTAGACAACAAGTATAAGCACACTTTGGACATGGATTTCATCCCAAAGTGTTCAACAACAATACTCCAACTTCCAATACAATTTCCACTTCAAAACAATGAACAACGTTGTCTATATTGGAACTACAAGCAACTATGAGCTAGTATTAGCAAGGAACTTTAGATAATTTAAGTCCTAACTCATGTCCACACCTATAACATGATTCTTGAACTCAAACAACTCTAAACTAGTAAAGTACAAGTTCAAACTCATTTCCATGAATATGGTGCAAAACAGTGAGCTCTATGATTCACTGTGTTTCTGTCGTCACTTGCAAAAATGATATAAAATCGTACACTTATCCAAATCTTAATTTCTTGGTCATTCCAGAAAGGTCTATGTGTCTACTATAACTTTCTAGTTTCATGTTTCTTCAGCTAAGGTCGTTTACATGCTCTTATGGTCCCATCTTTAACAAGCATACAGATCAGCACATCATATTAACACAGTCATGGGGTAAAATCAATTTAAAATAGTAAATGGTGTCAGAACTTTATGAAATTTTAGGTTCTAGCTCCTGAAACATGATGTTACAATACTTCCAAAAATTAGGTGATTCTACCAAGTAGAGTTTTAATTATGCCTCTTTGAATATCATCAAAAACAGAGCAATAACAGAAACAGTTATGTTTACTAAAATAACTAGCTAAGTTTGCATGATTTTATTAACATAGCTACAGTGGTCCAAAACTCATGAAATTTGAAACATAGGTCTTAGATATATTCGAAATTGACATAATAAAATTTAAGATCATTCCCATAATCATGCAGCAATATACAGGTCACTTTTCTCACAACAGTAACAACAAAAACTGTTTCTTTTTCTTCTGACCAGCTTGCAAGTAAGCATTTCACTTTATTATCAGAAAAAATCATAAAAACCTGGAAAACATACTGAAGGTTCAAGACACATGAATGAAAATCATATAAAAGTTTGAAGTTAATCCAACTAATAGTGTTCAAGTTATGAGCTACGGACTGACAACAAAATTTGAGCCTTTTAACAGGATTTTCTGTTTTGGATTTCTTAACACAAAATGAGTTATTAAGGTTCATACTAGAGCATGCATGTCATTTTTCAGTCATTAAAATCACCATTTAACAAGCAAAAACAAACAAAGAGGTTACAATCACCCACCTAGATGAATTTTGATGGAAAAGAGATCCTACAAGCTCCTAGCTTCAAGATTGGTCTCCTTGCTCCTAGCTCCTTGCCTTCTTGGCTCCTTGGCTCCTCCCCCTTGGCTTCTCTTCTTCTTCTTACTCCAATTCAGTAGCAAGGTCTCTGTTACTCTCTTTCCTTTTCTCTTTCTCTTGAGTGTGGAAGTTGTAGGAGATGGAAATGAGAAGTAGAGATGAGAGGTTTTAAAAAACAAAAAAGAGGAAGGTGGACGGGGGTTTTGGCCAGATTTTGTGTAACCCCTACTTCCACAAGTACGTATTTTCTGAATATTTTTCTGTATCTCGATATTTATGCATTGTTATTGTTAAATTCGTTTTGAGTTCTTTGTTAAAGCAATTTCTAAACAATAGTTATAGTTATTTTGAATAAACTTTGTTTCCATTTCTACTTGATCAACCATTTACATTTTAACTCAAACCACAAATATTGTTACTGTTGGAACTATTTCCATAAATTCCTATTTTTATATACTGTTATTATTTTGGCAATTGCTGTTGTAGTTGTTGGTATCATTTATTGTATTTTGTTACTATTATTATTATTATTATTATTTTATTATTACTATTGTCACTACTATTATTGATAGCATTTTATTCTTATTGCCATTTTCATTATTAATTGATACTATTAGTATTACTGTTTTATTATCATGGTTATTATTTCTATTCTTATGGTTATTAGGATTATTTATTATTATTATTGATTATTAAAACCAATCCCTTCTTATTTGATAATTGTGTTTATAATTGTCTCAAATAATTTGTGTAACACAAATTATATGTTTATCAAATATCTTATTCATTGTATTTAGATTTACGTTGATCAATTGTACTACATACAATGTATTTTATTTTATTAGATCTATACCCAATTACCCAATACCCAATATCTCATCTTCCCCCCTTATAAATATTAATCTTCTATTAATCCCCTAACCCTAATCCTATTTTCCCCTAACCCACAGCTGCATAACCTCTCTCTCCCTGTTCAACCCTCGCGCTACTTTTCATTTCCCCTACCTCGACTCTCTCTCTCTCTCCCCCCTGTTAACCCAATCTTTCCTAAGCCCTCCGACCACCATCCCGCTCCTCGTCATCGCCGTCCAAAGCCACTGATCGTCTCCCCCTGTTTTCGAGCGAAATAGAGCATCCGCCGCCGTTGTCACCCTCGCCGCTACCGTCGCTCCCCTACCGCAGCGACATCATCGCTGCCAGCGTCACGAGCCCCATCGCCAGCTGTCGCCAGCTTCGCTGAGTCCCTCCCATGCTCTCCTTCTTTCTCTCTCTCTGTTGAAGGAAGGAGAAGGAGCGTGATAGGTATGTTCGGTGTTTGGTGTTTTGCCTCATTGGATCTGGATTTTTGTTGTTCGATGTTGTGTGTGAGATCCGGTGTGGGTTGCTTTGGTTGTTTGGGTGTTGCTGTTGTGTGCTGTTTTGGTGTTTGCCACGTGTCTCGCACGTGTGTGGATTGTCGCCCGAGATCCTGATCCCGTTATTCCATATTATTCGAATCTACTATTTAACAGGCAAGTCTATTCTTGAACTAATATTTTGTTTTGTTCAAGTTTATTTGATCTCTGGAAGTAGATCCAGTCCCTTTCGTTATCATACTGCTTTTGAAACTCCGTTAAGTCTATTGAGGGTTTACACGAGCTAACTCGATGTATTCTTAACATCATTCCATTCTCTTTGATCTAAAACCTAGTCCCCCTTTTTCATTGTATATGCACAATACATGAAAATAACTAGATCCATGCTACAGACATGTTGAGGAATTGTATACATGTTAAATTGAATTTGAATGATGAATTAATACCATACCTATGAAATTGTATCTTAAACATAGAAATATGCATGTTGACACCTAGGATCACTTTGATTACCAATTTGCATCAAATATACAGTTGCATGATTTATTTATTGCCCCTTTTATGTTAAAATAAATTCTGGACTATTAGTTGTTCCATCGTGAATCAGATTTTTAACCATGCTACTATCATAATTGTAATAACTTTCTAAACATGAAACTTAGCCTCTGATGTCTAGTTTACTACCCTTTTTGTGGATTTAGATTCCGATGTGTGGTTTGTTAGATATCATCATTTTAGTATAGTTGTGTTAGAACATTCAGATCACAAATACATGCGTATCTTGCTGTTCTATAATTTATTTGACCAAGCTAACAGTAAAAAAAAATCTGAAATAAATTAGACTGAACCTAGACATGTGTAGGAATAACCCAGAATTTTTATGGATTTATTTGATGAGTTTTCTGACCCGAAATAAATAGGTGAACACAGATTACATCTTGCTGCCTGAACATAAAATCTGAATAGAATAGAGTTTTCACCCTAGTTTCTGTATCCTTTATATGCCTTAATTATATTCGCTGGAATCGTGTGAAAGTCTACTTTCTAGAACTTCTGACGGATTCAGATTTTCTACTATTTAGTGACCGTGATCCATATTTTAGTACAGCAAGGTCATGCTGTCCTGATAATGTGATGTGTGTTTGCATGACTTGTTTGCTTCTTGATTTATCTGTAATGAACTGAACTAGTCACACTTAGTATCATACAACATTGACACCCTCTTGCATGCTCACATAGGATGAAAATAAACTAATAAAAAGTTGGGATATTATGGGTAGACTTGGTAGTGAACAATTGAAAACTATACTCCGCCGGGCCCTACTGCCTGACCTGCCTAACCTGCCTGACTTGAAATTCCCTGAACATAAAACACTGCCGATAAACATCATCCCTGAACATAAAGTAATTCATGATAATCTCTGGGCCGAGTACACGAACCGTGAATTCACCATCACTCTAAAACATTCACTGTGTGTTTGCGCCGAACCTGTAGTATGAGATGTAGTAGTACGTGCACTAGATAGGCTAATAAAATGATTAATAACCTGCATGTTTGATCCTGTATACCTGACATCATGCATTACTTGTGTGATTACTGCAGACCTTTGATATTGTTACCTGCCTTTGCTTTGTTCTTTGACTTTGATCATGTCCCTTTCCTTTGATATTCATGTTTCCTTTATCCTCTATTTTTCTCTACTTGTTGTCCACGATTTACTCTAAGGGCACTCTTTTCTTTCTTTCTAAATCAAGAATTAACAGGTACCCAAGGATCAATTCCAGAAGGAATTGGTGAGCAAACTCTCTGAAGATCGGAGCTGGACTTTAGACTACTTAGCTATCTCTTATTATTTGCTTATTGTATTGCTTTTACTATACTTTGTATTCTTGGCTTTTATGACATGAAGTTTGTTTTATGCCAGATATTGGATTATTATTTAGTGAACTTATTTCATGATTATTTTGGAGTTTATTGTTGAGTTAGTCGTTACAGCTTATGGATGATGTATAATCATTCGTTGGGCCTTCGTTACATGCTCTTATTCCTGTATTTTGGGAAGCGGGGCATGACAGGTTATTAGTGGTATCAAAGTCCAGGGTTGAGTAATATATCAGTCAAACATGAACGACTTTATGGAGGTTTAGCTGTGATTGATATATTAGTCAAGTTTGGCTCAAGCCAGGTTAACTCAATATTATGCACTCCACGATGATCACATAAACACGTAATAACCAATGTATGTCTGGGTACTCACCAACTGGATGGTTTTGCAGACTGTGGATCATGAAAATTCTTTGACTCCCTGCCCAGGGCTGAAACATTAGAGAACCAATGTATGTCTGGGTACTCACCAACTGGATGGTTTTGCAGACTGTGGATCATGAAAATTCTTTGACTCCCTGCCCAGGGCTGAAACATTAGAGAATTCCGCCATTCTTCAGGCGATGCAACAAATGATGGAGCTACAACGAGAGCATAATGAGTTGATGAGAGCTAGTTTGGAAAGAGCCTAGGAGAGTGCGCAGCTCACTCGACTGAGTATATTTGCGCACCCGCATCATGCCTTCGCTATCATGGGGCATACTCATAGAAGGAAGGGCCCGACATGTAACTCTTGCCGCAAGATTGGTCATGTATGCAAAGATTGCTGGAAAGCCAACGGTCGATGTCTTGTATGCGGAGCGAATGACCACAAGGTTCGAGACTGCCCAAGGAGCATGAGAAATGCACCAACTGGAGGATCAGCTTCTAGTGCAGGTCCGGCTGGAGAATGTGATCTGGCCCACAACCAGATTGCAGAGGAAATAGAGACTGCCGGAGGTGCGATTGCAGATATTTTGCTATTTTGTTGCATTCCAGTTCTTGCATCTTTCATTTCTTCTGTGCTTGCATTCATCATATTTTTTTCAATTCAATATTGAATATCGTGCTAGTTATTTCTTGCCTGCCATATTCTCTTCTATTTCGATTTTGCCACTTGTTCCTCTTCCTTCATATTCAATTCTTTGATTTCTTTTTCCTTTTTGTTCCTTGTAGTCACCCATTTCTTTGTCTCTTTAATGCGTATAAATTCATTTTATCCTACCTATTTTTCTCTTTATATTATTTTTCCAAATATTTTCTGTTTTTCGATTATTATTTGTTATATTTTTGATCTTCTGCAAAAAAAATGTTTTCTAAGCAAAAATGTTGTTATTTCAAATAATGGTGTATTTACCTTCACTTCCATTTTATAATTTCACGACTATATATATTTCGGTTTGGATTATTTTAAATATAAGAAGCCAAATTCTTATTTTGTTGTATGAAATTATTGTTGCTACTATTATTATTATTGTTGTTTTCGTTATTATTATTGGTATTGTTATCATTATTGTTATTACTATTGATATTATTATTATTGTTTTCATTATCTTTATTGTTTTTATTATAATAATAATAATTATTATTATTATTATTGATATTATTATTATTATTGCTATTATCATTATTATTATTATTATTATTATTATTATTATTATTTTTAATGCTATTATTATTATTATTGTTGCATTATTTTCATGAATGTGTTGAATCTTATTCTGTCATGTATGTATTATCATTATTATCAGTATTGTTAATATTTTTTTATTTATTTTATTTTATTTTATTATATCATTATTACCTGTATGATTATGATGATTTTGATTACTGTTATTATTATTAATTTTATTATTCTTGTTACTATTATTTTTATGATGATTGTTATTATTATTTTATTATTATGGTTATTATTACTTGTATCATTATTGTTGCTATTATTTTTAATATTATTTTTATTATTATTACTACTTTTATTATTATTGTTGTTATTATTTTTATTACCATTGTTATTATTATTTTTACTATTAGTATGTGTTGTTATTGTTAGTGTTATCATTATTTTTATTATTGTTATTATTATTTTATTATTATTGATATTATTTTTATTATTCATATTTGTTGTTATTATTATTTTTGTTAAAGCCATTAGTTTTGATCTATATTATATCTTTTGATTATTTAAATTGAAGCTCAATTTTATATTTTTTTTGCATTATTTGCTTATATCTATCTTGAGCCCATACTCTCTTTGATCTTGGTGTCTCATTCTCGTCTTTCTGCTCGGCTCGTCGATTGGTGTCATGTGGCCTACAACGACATGAATGTTGCTTGGGACATCACTGTCGGAGTAGCGCAGTGGAAGCGTAGTGTGCCCATGACCCACAGGTTCCATGATTCTCTTGTTGTTCCTTCTTCTTTGCATCATTCAATTCTTGTTCGTTCTTTTCACTCGTTATCTTTTGTCGATTTATTATTCGACATCAATCTTATTTGTGCTCTTTTCTTATTCCGGTGCTTCCGTCACTTGAGTTTTCTTTCTCGAATTTTCCTACCTAGTTATTTCTTGAGTTTGCTTTTGTTTGGTCCTACTGCCTGCTAGAATGAATTTCGAGGACGAAATACTTTTTGTAAGGTGGGTAGGATTTGTAACCGCTATTTTCACAAATACGTATTTTCTGAATATTTTTCTGTATCACGATATTTATGCATTGTCATTGTTAAATTCGTTATGAGTTCTTTATTAAAGCAATTTCTAAACAATAGTTATAGTTATTGTGAATAAACTTTGTTTTTCCTTTTCTACTTGATCAACCATTTACATTTTAACTCAAACCACAAATATTATTACTGTTGGGACTATTTCCATTAATTCCTATTTTTATATACTGTTATTATCATGGCAATTATTGTCGTTGTTGGTATCATTTATTGTTATTTTGTTACTATTATTATTATTATTATTATTATTTTATTATTACTATTGTCACTACTATTACTGATAGCATTTTATTCTTAGTATTACTATTTTACTGTCATGGTTATTATTTCTATTCTTATGGTTATTATGATTATTTATTATGATTATTGATTATTAAAGCAAATCCCTTCTTATTTGATAATTGTGATTATAATTGTCTCAAATAATTTATGTAACACAAATTATATTTTTATCAAATATCTTATTCCTTGTATTTGGATTTATGTTGATCAATTGTACTATATACAATGTATTTTATTTTATTGGATCTATATCCAATTACTCAATACCTAATATCTCATCTTTCCCTTTATAAACACTAATCTTCTATTAATCCCCTAACCCTAATCCTATTTTTCCCTAACCCTCAGCCGCCTAACCTCTCTCTCTCTCTGTTTAACCCTCCCGCTACTGTTCATTTCCCCTACGCCGACCCTCTCTCTCTCTCTCTCCCAGTTAACCCAATCTCTCCCAAGCCCTCCGACCACCATCCCGCTCCTCGTAGTCACCGTCCAAAGCCACTGATCGTCTCCTCCTATTTTCGAGCGAAACAGAGCATCCACCGCCGCTGTCACCCTCGCCGCTGCCGTCACTCCCCGACCGCATCGACGTTGACGCCGCCAGCGTCGCGAGCCTCATTGCTAGCCGCCGCCAGCTTCACCGAGTCCCTCTCGCGCTCTCCTTCTCTCTCTCTGTCGAAGGAAAGAGAAGAAGCATGATTGGTCTGTTCCGTGTTTGGTATTTTGTCTCATTGGATCTGGATTTTTGCTGTTCGGTCTTGTGTGTGAGATCCGGTGTGGGTTGCTTTGGCTGTTTGGGTGTTACTGTTTTGTGTTGTTTTGGTGTTTGCCACGTGTCTCGCACGTGTGTGGATTGTCACCCGGAATCCCGATCCCGTTATTCCATATTATTCGAATCTACTAATTAACAGGAAAGTCACTTCATGAACTAATATTTTGTTTTGTTCAAGTTTATTTGATCTCTGCAAGTAGATCCAGTCCCTTTCATTATCATACTGCTTTGAAACTCCGTTAAGTCTATTGAGGGTTAACACGAGCTAACTCGATGTATTCTTAACATCGTGTCATTCTCTTTGATCTAAAACCTAGTCCCCTTTGTTCATTGCATATGCACAATACATGAAAATAACTAGATCCATACTATAGACTTGTTGAGTATTTGTATACATGTTAAATTGAATTTGAATGATGAATTAATACCATGCATGTGAAATTGTATCTTAAACATAGGAATATGCATGTTGACACCTAGGATCACTTTGATTACCAATTTGCATAAAATATATGGTTGCATGATTTATTTATTGCCCCTTTTATGTTAAAATAAATTCTGGATTATTAGTTGTTCCATTTTGAATCAAATTTTCAACACTGTCATAATTTGTAATAACTTTCTCAACATGAAACTTAGCCTCTGATGTCTAGTTTACTACCCTCTTGTGGATTTGGATTCTAATGTATTGTTTGTTAGATATCATCATTTTAGTACAGCTGTGTTAGACCTTTCTGAATCACAAGCGCATGCGTATCTCGCTGTTCTATAATTTATTTGACCATGCTAACAGTAAAATAAAAATCTGAAATAAATTAGGCTGAACCTAGACATGTGTTGAAATAACGCAGAATTTTTATGGATTTATTTGATGAGTTTTCTTACCCGAAACAAATAGGTTAACACAAATTACATCTTGCTGCCTGAACATAAAACCTGAATAGAATAGAGTTTTCACCATAGTTTCTTTATCTTTTATATGCCTTAATTATATTCGCTGGAACCATGTGGAAGTCTAATTTGTATACCTTTCGACGGATTCAGATTTGCTATTTTGTAGTGACCGTGATCCATGTTTTAGTACAGCAAGGTCATGCTGTCCTAATCATGTGATGTGTGTTTGCATGACTTGTTTGCTTCTTGATTTGTCTGTAACGAACAGAACTAGTTACACTTAGTATCATACAACATTGACACCCTCTTGCATGCTCACATAGGATGAAAATAAACTAATAAAAACTAGAATATTATGGGTAGACTTGGTAGTGAACAATCGGAAACTGTACTCCACCGGGCCCTACCGCCTGACCTGCCTGACCTGAAATTCCCTGAACATAAAACAATGCCTGATAAAAACCATCCCTGAACATAAAATACTGCCTGATAATCTCTGGACTGAGTACACGAACCTTGAATTCACCATCAGTCTAAAACGTTCACTGTGTGTTTGCATCGAACCTATAGTATGGGATGCAGTAGTACGTGCACTAGATAGGCTAATAAAATGATTAATAACCTACATATTTGTTCCTATATACCTGACATCACGCATTACCTGTGTGATTATTGTAGACCTTTGATATTGTTGCCTGCCTTTTCTTTGTTCTTTGACTTTGATCATGTCCCTTTCCTTTGATATTCATGTTTTCTTTATCCTCTGTTTGTCTCTACTTGCTGCCCACGACTTGCTCTAAGGGCACTCTCCTATTATTTGCTTATTGTATTGCTTTTACTATACTTTGTATTCTTGGGCTTTTATGACCCGATGTTTTTTTTATCCCAGATGTTGGATTATTATTTAGTGAATTTATTTTATGATTATTTTGGAGTTTATTCTTTGTTTATGTGATTATATTCTTCCTGCATTATTGTTTTCTCTTGTATATTATTGAGTTAGTCTGTTACAGCTTATGGATGATGTATAATCATTTGCTGGGCCTTTGTTACGAGCTCGTATTCCCGTATTTTAGGAAGCGGAGTGTGACATTTGGGGCATGGGAAATAAGGGGAGCGTCTCCTCTTAAATTGGCTCTTGAGGGAGGTGGAGTGTAGGAGGAGAGAAAGACCCATCATGAGACAATTTGAGTTCAAAAATCCTAACCCTAGTTCTTTTTTTCCCCTCCTTTCTCATGTAATCTTTAGGCTTCATTTCATCTCTTTTTTCTTTTTTTTTGTACAAGACATGTCATATTACAAGTGTGTGTTCTTGGCTCATAGGTCAAAATAACATGGTTTGAGTCCATGTCTAGCTCATGGTGAGTCTAGTTGAAGCTTTTGAAATAATTCCATGCTAATAGTTTCAAAAAGAGAAATAAATAAATAAATATAGTATTTTAGTGCTCAACAAATCATACAAATATATTCATATGAAAATCCGGGTTGTTACATCACTCCCTCCTTAGAATAGTTATGTCCTCAGAACTATGCTTAGTTGGAAAGCAAACAAAAGTTAACTAAATAACTCGAGAAATACATTATCTCATACGGGGTTCACAATCCCCCTGCTACACAAGCCATCGTCACGACAGCTACCAAGAGTTGAACATCCGGCGAGTACCGGCTCTTGTCTCGATAAAGTCAACCTCACTTCAAGAATCGTCCGGGGGCCAACTTCATTCCTCTTCCCAAAAATCGTACCGATCAAACACCAGTTGTGGATGTCGCTCTCTTCCCGAAATATTGGACATCATTCCCACTCCACCGAACATTCTGGGGCCTCATCACACGAACTCCCCGTGAGTGTTGCTCTCGTCCCGAAATACTGGAGATCAATCCCACTTTACAGAACATTCTGGGGCCTATTCCTTCCCTCGTCTGGAATACTGGGGAATATCTCACTCCGTGGATCATTCTGGAGCCCTCACTCATCCTTGAATTTCTTCGGGGGTATTACTCTCGTCCTCGGAATACTGAAGATCAATCTCACTCCACAGAACATTTTGGGGCCTATTTCATCCCTCGTCTGGAATACTGGGGAATATCTCACTCCTTGGATCATTATGGAGTCAATATCCCACTAACCTGCATGTGAATGTTGCTCTCGTCCCTGGAATACTGGAGATCAATACCATTCAACAGATCATTCTGGGGCCTATTTCATCCCTCATCTGGAATACTGGGAATATCTCCCTCCATGGATCATTTTGGAGCTAACGTCACACAATCTTTCCCATGAGCGTTGCTCTTGTCCCTGTATACTGGAGACCAATTTCCTACTCCACAGATCATTCTGGATCCTATTTCATCCCTCGTCTGGAATACTGAGGAATGTCTCACTCCATGGATCTTTCTGGAGCCAATGTCACACAATCTTTCCCATGAGCGTTGCTCTCGTCCCTGTAATACTGGACACCAATAACCTACTCCACAGATTATTCTAGGGCCTATTTCAACCCTCGTCTTGATACTGATGAATGTCTCACTCCATGGATCATTCTGGAGCCAACGTCATTACACGAACTTCCCGTGAGTATCGCTCTCGTCCCGAAATACTGGAGATCAATCCCATTCCACAGAACACTCTGGGGCCTATTTCATCCCTCGTCTAGAATGCTGGGGAATATCTCACTTCGTGGATCATTCTGGAGCCTTCCTACTCATGATCGTTCGTGCTTCATCATACCTCCTTCTAGTGCTCGAGTGAAGTTCTCAGTATATCTTCCATCTCTCGGTTGCACTACTTGAGGGTCGGTGACCACTCCCTCCTTAGAAGAAAATGAGGCTCACCAAGGAGAAGGCAAAAATTTCAGCTTTATGCCTTATCCCAAACACCTAATAAAATAAGCGCAAGACACGAGATGACCAAATGCCCAAAAACTTTCATGCTTTAATAAAAGTCATACTATTCTGCTGTAGAACATATCACAAGTTCGTCGTCCATGGCTGCCAAAATGCAACTAACAAAATATATTACTACTTCTGGACCATGATAGTCCATACCACTTCATACTTCTTTCCAGTTAAGCTGAAGCTTGTCGAACAAATTCTTTAAACCTCTGAATGCACAATGTACTAACTTGGTTCTAAGTCTAGGCCTAAGTCCCTGTTCAAATCTCTTGGCCTTCTTTACTTCATCTTGCACCATTTTTTGAGAAAAAACGAGACGGTTGAGTAAATCTGGTTTCATATTCCCGGATGGTTATACCTCACTGCTTTAGATTTTGAAATTCCATTGTCTTTTCTCCTTATAAGTCTGGGGGAAAATAATGCTGCTTAAACTCGTCCAGGAAGTCCTCCCCAATCTATAGGTTCTCTTCCCATTCTTCGTTTCACAGATTTCCTCCATTGTCTTCCTTGGTATGTCGCGAATTCTATTTTCAATACTGAGTCTTAGTGTGGCCTTGTCGTTCTCCCTACCCTTTGTGCTACGACTCGCCCTCATTTTTTGTTCGACTGCAGACTTGCTACCTGCACATCAGGTTATGAATTTGCTTTTTCGACATTCGGTTGCAGATTTTCCTTCTAGACATTCGGTTGCAGACTTGCCTTCTGATATCCAGTTGCAGGTTTGCCTTCTGGACCTTTGGTTGTAGATTTGCCTTCTGATATCCAGTTGCAGATTTGCCTTCTAGACCTTCGGTTGTAGATTTGCCTTCCGATATCCAGTTGCAGATTTTCCTTCCGGACCTTCGGTTGCAGACTTACCCTCCGATATCCAGTTGCAAGTTTACCTCTGTTGATGTCTGGTTACAGACTAGCTGTCATTTGAACTTGACTGCACCAAGTTTGTTAGTAAAAACGAAGTACACTGAGACTGGTTCAGATATAGGGAAGATCATAATCATAAGTTGTAAAGCGCTACCATATGATTTACGATCATCCTATCTACCATACTATACTCAATTTATCTGGTCTTCAAGTCTAATTTCCTACCGTGTTAGACTGCAATTTGAAGTGAGCTCTGATACCAACTCTGTAGCGTCCCGAATTCCTAACATAGGAACTCGTAACACACTCCAGGATCTTTCTTCAAATGAGTCACAACACAATAAAAATCACAGGAAATTAAAAACTTTTATTACATCAAATTGTTCTTACAATGTCCAATGATTACAACAATTACAATTAATTGTTACAACAAGAATGTACAATAAAATTTGGACAGTAACTTTCACTTGGATGCTTTCCCCTGCTAGAGCTTTCCCGTTCTCCCAAGTCGACAATCCTGCACTGATAATTGTGGGCACGTCAGTTGAATATAACTGACAAAATGCAATATTCGGCTATCCTCTCTACCCTATAATATAACGATTCCAACCTTAACAATCACAAATATTTGATGCGAAGAAAAGGTGATGTCAAACAAGTGTCAGTGTATGCCATGGCCTAATCTAATGCACACACTATGCACACATGCTCCTAAAGCTAATGCACGCTTGGTTGAAAGATATGCATCCCATACTACACATTCCCCAACCAAACAACGTTCTTCAGTTTGATGGGGCTCAATCCCCCGCTATGCATCCTACTCTTGTGCTCTCTCCTGTCTCTGTTCCAGTGATGGTGAGGTTGCAGTCGTCCGGCTTACTCCAGTCGCTGCTTTCATTAGTGGTGTCCAATACCTCATCTTTTATCCACTGTGCCTGGGATCTCCACTGCAGGCTTATTCCTTCACGGCTGGGGTTACAGTCGCAGGCTTACTCCTTCACGATTATACCCATGGTATGTTGCTGTATCTATGTCTCCCTGTACCTCACCAAAAGCTGATATATAGACACTAGGGCTCCCCGACGAAGCACTTAGAGCCTTTCCCGTAGAGTCTCGCTCACCGGGTCTTTCTCTAAACCTCTTGCCCGCATTGATCAACAAAGAACCTAACGGAGATAGGGTTTACCCAACTTCGCTATACTCGTCCTTACGCTAGAACAGAACTTGCAGTCGAGACGACGTCAACACTCCAAACCTCCTCAAAGGTTGTTACAAACATAAAGGCATTCATGTCGAAACAGCGGAGCCCCTACAAAGTATCCACTCCCCAGGGCAGCTTCGGGTCCCTGTCTGCATTAAACGAACCTAGGATTTGGCCAGGCATGATAACGCCATGCGTCCCCTGACAGGCGAACACCCTCGCTAGTGCCTATCCTTACATTCAACCAAGACTCGATCTTGTCCTACCAAAGCATCAATGCTACCCCACTCCAAGATTAAGGATCAAGTTTATCACATGATCACTAGCATTTCTTTTATCAACCGATTACTAAAATCCATTACTCTAGACAAACCCTAATTCTTTTTCATTTTTCTTATTAGAAGTATGAACCTCTAGGCGAGCCTAGAACTATCTCATATTACCCATTTCCTTATTTAGGCGATCTATCTACCATTTCCAATCCCTAACTTGGTAATTAACTTAGCTTGCTATGAACAACTAGTGAAGTTCTACTTGTAGACTCTTTCTAGTTAGTTACCTTTATCATTAATGGATCTTAACCCATCCCACACTTGGACTCAACTAGCCCTTAAGTCTGGCCCAAGGGTTGACCCGCCTCGGCCCACACTTGGCACGAACCAACGACGAACCGACTCCGTCGATCGCTGCATCCGCCATCTATGCCCAACCAACACATAGCTCCCGCTAAACATAACGCTCCACGGTCCTCGACAAGTGGTAGCTGCAAACACAACCATGGAATCCATTCATGTATGATGAATACGTTGGCGCACGAGTCATCTCCTCCAACGCATTCGATGCGACACGGGTCTTATTCTACCCATCTAGGTTTGTCAATAAGACTTAGTCCTAGACTCTCAATACTCAACCGATGTATCCCAACAAGGTATTATTACCCCAAACTTAAGATTTTGCTTGTCCTCGAGCAAAAAGTAGAATCATTAACAAGGGAATAATAATAGTAGACTCAACCCATCACACCAAGAGATCTTATCATGCAAGCATCAAAATTGCAATTAAAAATATAAACAATTGAAAATAAAGTAAAACTAAGCATACCCACTTTCTCCAGTGCAATTATTTATTCATAATTCCCAACCCAATCGCATTTGTCATGCAATTAATGTAATTGTAGTATGCAACAACTTAATCTGTGATTATCCCTTCTCTATACTACAAACCGAGTAGCAAACTAGAGTTTTTTTTTTTTTCTTCAGTCTCTTCTCTAAGTTGTCACCTGCTTTTTGACGCGAATGCAAAACATTTGTGATGAATTCACCCAGTTACTCAACAAGTCACAAACTTAAAGTGCTTTGCATACTCATATTTCAAGTTGCCGTTTTACGTAAAAGTAAACATTGGTGATGAATACCCCTAGTTACTAAACAACTCAAAACATTGGAGTAGATTGACTTTATTCATAATTTTTTTTTCTTTTCATTATTACTCTATTTACTTAAACCCTGTTTAGGACTAGATCAAAGGGGATAATCACGAGAAAAAGCATCACATTTGTCTTTTATGTATAATAGCATGACCCACACAATTTTGTAAGGAATTTTGAAACTCAATAATCCTAAAGTAAATAAGTATGCTTAATATTGCTTTATAAAAAAAATTGTTTATCCCAAAAAAATTGTTTAATGCTTATCACAATAAAGAACTCAAAAGTGTAATGGTGAGCCTTATTATAATCTTTTTGTTTTGTTTTTCTTTTCAAAAATAATAAAAATAAAAAATTTTTGTAAACCTTCCCCCCAAAAGTGAATACCACATTGTCCTCAATGGGAAAGGAAAAACAAAAACAAAAAGAATACAAAAAGTTTAGAATTTCTCCCCTGGTTCGTCTTTAAATTTCTGCACGCGCGACGTTCAGTAATTTGGCGATATCTGGAGCTGTAGATGTCCAAATGGGCTGATTTTTTTTTTTGCTGGAAAGCTAAGAGGATAGGCTACAACGTCTCTTTGAATCAATTTTCCAGATTTTGAATCCAAACTGCTCAAAAACAGCCATCAATGCATGTGTTCAAAACAGCTCCGCCCAGGCAACTTCCAAAATTTATGCAATCCTACAAGATAAAATCAAAAATTAAAATAAAATAAAATAAAAAATAAATCAAAACTAAATGCAATAAAAGAAAACATGGGTTGCCTCCCAAGAAGCGCTAAATTTTAAGTCTTCAGCCAGACATGGGGGTGAGATGGTTATGTAACGCCAAGATCCAACAACATTAACACATCTTTTCTAATTTTTCTCTTCAGATGTGGATCTGGTTCAAGCTCCAATTTGAGGCGTTTCCTCCGTGATGATGATATCTTTGATTCCCCCACCTCTTTGAATTTATGCTGCAAAAATGAATAAATAGAAGGTGCAGCATCCATGTACATAACATTTTCAAAAATATTTTCTTTAACAGGTTCAGAAGTTGTTGAATTTGTTGGACATACTTCTATAGGTGATTTTTCAAATTTAGCTTTATGTTCCTCGCCCACAATGAAATAAGTTTCACTTAATTGAATAGATGACTGTTATTCAGGAGGAAAATTTATGGAATTAAAAATATCATACATTACTTGCTCATGCTGAATTTGTTCCTCCACAATTTGTTCAATCTCACTTTGCTTTTCAACCACATTCTGTTCGCCATTTTCTTCTTGTGGTTGTTCAATTGTCCCCCCGCTTCCTAGTGTTATAGCCTCGACATCTTCTTCGGGATTGACGACTGTGATGCTTGGTAATATTCCTGCAGTTTTTCATTAAAAATATTTGAAATTCGACTAATTTGTACCTCAAGATTTTGAATAGAAGCCGAAGTTGAATTTGCAACATTTTGAATTGCCAAATCTGTCTTTTGAATGTATTGTTCTGCCCTTTGCATGTAATGCTCAAACATATCTTCAAGCGTCGGCTTCTTTTCTTGCTGTGGAAAATTTTGAGGTGGTATAACTGCTCCTTGATTGTTGTTCCATGGAAAATTGGGGGTGTTTCTCCATTCTTGACTGTATGTGTTTGCATAATGATTGTTTTGCATTTGAAAGTTTGACATAAAATTTTCATGTTCAACATTTGATGGAGCAAAAGGGTTCCCCACTTGACAATCTGAACTTGAATGATTTCCTGCACAAAGATTACAAATAATATTAGATTGATTAACATTAAAATTCATATTTTCTACTTGTTTAGATAAAATATCATTTTTTGCATTTAAAGTAGAAAAAGGGTCAAGTTCAAAAACTCCAGCCACTTTTCTTGGCATTGCTCTCTCTGAAGACCACTGGTAATGATTTGATGCCATCTCCTCTAAAAGATCATAGGCTGCTGTGTAAGTTTTGCTCATAAGTGCACCACCTGCTGCTGCGTCAACCATAGATCGATGTGTAACTTCCAAACCACTATAGAATGTTTGCATTTGCAGCCATTTCGGTAGTTCATGATTAGGACACTTTCTCAATAACTCTTTAAACCTTTCCCATGCATCATACAAAGACTCAGTCTCAAATTGAGTAAATGTGCAAATATCATTTCTTAGTTTTGCTGTCTTTGCTGGAGGAAAATACTTGGCTAGAAATTTTTGTGCAAATCCCTCCCAAGTAGTAATACTACCTGCTGGTAGATAACGTAGCCAAGCCTTCGCCTTATCTTGTAGTGAAAAAGAAAAGAGTCTCAATCTAATTGCGTCATCTGATACTCCATTGTGCTTGAAAGTGTCACAAATTTCTAGAAAATCTGCAATGTGAGCGTAAGGATCCTCGTGTGGTAGTCCCCAAAATTGAACAGTCTGTTGAATCATTAGAATCATCGCCGGTTTAATTTCAAAATCATTAGCTTCAATAACCGGCTTCTTTATGCTTGACTCATAAATTAAGGGCATAGCGTAGTCTCTCAAAGGCCTATTTTCATCGTTTCCCATGATAATGTACGTGTATGTCCTGCAATATGAGTATCGAAAAAGGAAAAAAAAGAAAAACTAAAAAAAACTAAAATAAGAAAAATAAAAAAAAGTAAAAGTTAGTCAAAAGGAAAATAAAGATGTAAAATAAAAATAATTACAAAAAATCCAAACTAGCAATAATCTAGCAATTTTCAATATCAATAAAAGAATAACTAGTCCCCGACAGTGGCGCCAAAAACTTGATGTTAAATTTTTGCAAGTGTACAAAATCGCACAAGTAATATAGATAGGTGAGTAGAGTGTCGAACCCACAGGGACTAGATATTTTACTGAGTACCGATATCGCTAGATGAAGCACTATTTGGAAGATCGAATTTTATAAATAATAAAACAACTAAATTACCTTAATCTAATTAACTAACTAAATTGGTAAAGAGGGAGAGGGCTGTGAAACTATGAAGCTTGTGTACTTTGTTTAATGGTAAAATTAGTTCTAGGGCTCTTGGTTCACCTCGTTTATCACACACACAAATTATAATTTCTTATAAATAAAAATATTATCTTTCCAAATTGTCGACCAAAATCCTAAAGATATTAACCACTCTATCAACGTAGTCTAAAAATTATTCTCAACTAATTCTTCGCCTATCCATCAAATTATTAATTGAGAAGTTGGATTACTTAATGGTCACGTCCTCCAATATACGGTGTTAATTTTTATTAATCACAAATAACCTGTTCGGTCTCTTTATGATTTGAAAAATCATACAAATGTCTATCCACAATGTTGTACGCATAAATAATTAAAATTAAAACACAATCAGGAAAAATAGAGTAATAATAAGGATTTAAAATTTGTATTCTACAAAACTCGGCGACATCTTAGCCTCTAGAACAATAAATTCAGTTTATGTTCATTTTGCAATTAATAAAAATGTTTGGATTGCATCTAAAAAATATAGAGAAAAAGAGGAGATAAAAAGAATACAAAATTTAATTCAAATCCCTTTTTCTATCTCAAAAATTGCACCCAAAGAACTGCCAAGAAGAACGCGCCAGCAGCAGCCTTGGAAACCGCGTGCCACGTCAGAGGAGGTCAGCATCGCAGGTGCCACGTCAGCGTGCCTGGTCTGCCCTGAGCTGCAGTCGTGTCGATGCCACGTCAGCACCTGTCACGTCGCTGTCGCTGTCGAGGTGTGGGGCCCAGTGCCAGGTCAGCACTGCAGGTCTGTCGCTCCCACGTGCTATACTCTCCCTTTATCCTTCCCTTGGTTTCGTCGTGAAGCACACAGAGGAAGCCAACGCCAGGTCAGCATATAATGATGTCGCTGTCGCTTCTTCTTCTTCTTTTTTCTCTGAGCCGCAAGAGAGAACCGGCTCTCTCTTTTTCTTTCTTTTTTTTTATTTATTTTATATTCAGCCGTCACCTCTTGAGTTTCTCCTCTCTCCCTTTGGTTAGCAAAGATAGGGTTTTCACTTTTTGCAGAAAAGTCCACACTCTTTCTTTATTTCCTTCCTTTAATTGATCTGAATTTATTTCTTTCCCTATCTTTCTTTTCTTCCTTTTCTGCCCACCACGTGCTTCTGCATACACAAAATAATACCAAAAATTAGGATTTTTTAAATAAAATAAATTAAATTAGTTTAAAATTAATTAAACTAACTTTATATCATATTACCGTATAAAAATCCTTTTAAAATTTATTTGTCGCAATTTTAACTCAACAAAACAATAAAATCGATAATCAATTATTTTACTTTGTTTGTTGATTTTTTTCCACAATTCTTTACTTTTTGCATCAAAAATATTATTTTTTCAAAAATAATTAATTAAATGAAATCATATAGAAATAAGATGAATTATAGACAATATCAGTGAAAACAAGCCATTTTAATAGGTAAATGAGTACAAATATTTGTATATAAATTAGACACATCAGGTCTTATTCTACCCATCTAGGTTTGTCAATAAGACTTAGTCCTAGAGTCGCAATACTCAACCGATGTATCCCAACAAGGTATATTACACTAGGAGTAAGTCCTAACCTATGAATACACAAAAAGGGGTTCCAAGAGCCCTAAAATTGACAATTTACAATTCCAAACAGCAAGCACGTGTTTGGCGTTTAAGCCAAAACGTAGTCACTCCCGGTCCCGTTTATTTGAAGAATCGGGATCGGGTGCTCCCATGCTTCTACTCAAGGTAGCCAGAAATTATAAGCACAATTTGGACATAGATTTCATCCTAAAGTGGTCAACAACAATACCCCAACATCCAATACAATTTTCACTTCAAAACAGTGAACAACGTTGTCTATATTGGGGTCTACAAGCAACTATGAGCAACTATTAGCAAGGAACTTTTGATAATTTAAGTCCTAACTCATGTCCGCACCTATAACATGATTCTTGACCTCAAACAGCAACTCTAAGCTAGTAAAGTACAAGTTCAAACTCATTTCCATGAATATGGTGCAAAATAGTGAGCTATATGATTCGTTGTGTTTCTGTCGTCACTTGAAAAAATCATATAAAATCGTACACTTATCCAAATCATGATTTCTGTGCCATTCTAGAAAGGTCTATGTGTCTACTACCTTCCTAGTTTCAAGTTTCTTCAGATAAGGTCGTTTACATGTTCTTATGGTCCTATATTTAACAAGCATACAGATTTTCAGATCAGCACATCATATTAACACAGTCATGGGGTAAAATCAATTTAAAATAGTAAACGGTGTCGAAACTTTATGAAATTTTAGGTTCTAGCAACTGAAACATGATGTTACAATACTTCCAAAAATAAGGTGATTATATCAAGTATATTTTTAATTATGGCTTTTTGAATATCATCAAAAACAGAGCAATAACAGCAACAGTTCTATTTACTAAAATAACTAGCTAAGTTTGCATGATTTTATTAACTGAGCTACATTGGTCCAAAACTCATGAAATTTGAAACTGGGTCTTAGATACATTCAACATTGACATACTATAATTTAAGATTATTCCCATAAGCATGCAGCAAGATACAAGTCACTTTTCTCACAACAGCAAGAGCCAAAATTGTTTTTTTTTCTTCTGACCAGCATGCAAGTTTGCATTTTATTTTATTAGCAAAAAAAATCATAAAAATCTAGAAAAAATACTAAAGGTGCACGACACATGAAGGAGAATCATATAAAAATTTCAAGTTAATACAATTAGTAGTGTTTAAGTTATGAGCTACAAACTGACAACAAATTTCAGCCTTTTAACAGGATTTTCTATTTTGGATTTCTTAACACAAAACAAGTTATTAAGGTTCATACTAGAGCATGCATGTCATTTTTCAGTCACTAAAATCACCATTTAACAATCAAAAACAAAAAAACAGGTTACAATCACCCACCTTGATAAATTTTGATGGAAAAGAGATCCTACATGCTCCTAGCTTCAAGATTGGCCTTCTTGCTCCTAGCTCCTTGCCTTCTTGGCTCCATGGCTCCTCCCCCTTGGCTTCTCTTCTTCTTCTTACTCCAAATCAGTAGCAAGGTCTCTCTTACACTCTTTCTTTTTCTCTTTCTCTTGAATGTGAAAGTTGTAGGAAATGGAAATGAGAAGTATAGGTGGGAGGTTTTCAAAAAACAAAAGAGAGGAAGGTGGAGGGGGGTTTTGGCCAGATTTGGGGCATGGGGAATAGGGGGATAATCTCCTCTAGAATTGAGAGGGAGGTGGAGTGTGAGAAGAGAAAGACCCATCATGAGACAATTTGAGTTAAAAAACTCTAACCCTAGTTCTCTTTTTTTTTCCTCCTTTTCTCATGTAATCTTTGGGCTTCATTTCATCTTCTTTTTTTTTTTGGTACAAGACATGTCACACTACAAGTGTGTGTTTATGGCACATAGGTCAAAATAACAGGGTTTGAGTCCATGTTTAGCTCATGGTGAGTCTATTTGAAGCTTATGAAATAATTCCATGCTAATAGTTTCAAAAAGAAAAATAAATAAATAAATATACTATTTTAGTATTCAACAAATCATACATATATTCATATGAAAATTCGGGTTGTTACACCCCCGTTCTGGATCGTGTATGTTGATGGGTCCTCATGCGCTGACGGAAGTGGGGCGGGGATCATCCAGATTGGCCCCGATGACTTCGTTCTTCTGTACTCACTCCGCATAAGTTTTCCGGTATCAAACAGCGAGGTTGAATATGAGGCTCTCATAGCCGGTCTGTGCATGGCTAGCAAGGTCGGGGCCCAATGCATCAAAATATTCAGTGACTCCCAGCTGGTAGTGAACCAAGTATCGGCAGAGTATGAGGCAAGAGATGATCGCATGGTCAAATATTTGGACAAGGTCAAATGGCTGCTGGCCTCTTTCGAAGATGCACAACTCCAGCGAATCCCCCGAGAGGAGAATGCGCAGACCAATGCCCTCTCAAAGCTTGCCTCCTCTTCCCTCCAGGGCTTAGAACAAACCATCTTAATAGAAGTCCTCATGAGACTGAGCATCAAGAAAGAATGTCCCGAACTAATGGAGACGCTGGACCTAGTACTCGGAGAAAATTGGATGAGGCCCTTGCTCGAGTTCCTCAAGGATGAAATCCTCCCTCGATTCCCTAAAGAGGCTAGAAGAATCAGAACCAGAGCCGAGCGATACACGCTCATCGAAGGGGTCATGTACAAGCGCTCACACTCAAGTAAACGGCAGACCCTACCTGAGGTACCTCTCTCCTGAGGAGGCCCAGCATGCTCTAAAGGATGTCCATGAAGGGATATGCGGTGCTCATTTGGGAGCAAGATCCCTCACCTGGAAAATCTTGAATTATAGAGACTTCTGGCCTACACTCCTTAGCGATGCCCAACAGCACGTTCGCCAATGCGCCCCCTGCCAGAAGTTCTCAATAATTCGACGCTTACCACAAGAACAACTCTCCTCCTTACCCAGTCTGACCCCTTTCGCAATGTGGGGGATGGATTTGCTCGGGCCATTTCCTCCAGCGCCGGGCCAGCTAAAGTTTCTGGTCGTTGCAATCGACTACTTCTCCAAATGTATCGAAGCCGAGCTTATAGCAACGATGAACGAGAACCGCGTCCAACAGTTCTTTTGGAAGAACAATGTCTGTAGATTCGGTGTACCTCGAATCTTAGTAACAGAAAATGCGACCCAATTTACGGGGGCAACCTTTCGCGATTTTGTACGGACTTAGGCATCCAACAACGATTCTCCTCGATATCCCACCCGCAATCCAACGGTTAAGTAGAGAACGCTAATAGGCAAATTCTCTCTGGCTTAAAGAAGAGACTGGGCAAATCTTCCAAGGGGTTATGGGTCGAGCAACTCTCCAATGTGCTCTGGAGCTACCACTCTACAAAGAGGACTCCCACAGGAGAATCTCCCTTCAACCTTACAAACGGGTTCAAAGTCGTCATCCAACTAGAAATTGGTCAACCTTCGCCCCGATTGATTGCCTTCAATGAAAAAGCAAACTTCGAACCAACTTCGAGGTAACTTGGACCTAATTGATGAGATTCGAAAAAGATCCTCCATCCGTTAGGAGATTTATTGACGTAGGATTGAGCAGTCCTACAAAAAAAAATCTGCTCCACTAATCTCCAAGAAGGAGATTTGGTGCTTAGAAAGCTATCGATTTCTTTCCTGAGCAAGAAAGGCAAGCTATCACCTAATTGGGAAAGTCCGTATAGGATCGCCAAAGTTGTCCACCTTGGCGCTTATCAACTTGAAGAACCGGGGGCAAGAGAGTACCAAGAATATGGAATGCGGAACACTTATTGAAGTACAAGAGGGTGTTTGAACACCGCTCCAAACAACTTCTAACCCTAGAGAATTTCTAAGTTTGTATTTCTTCTTGTTTAGTAGATTCTTTCAAATGTAATAATGGCTTGCAACTCAGAAGTAGCCACTTAGTCATCTTTAATAAAAGCAGTTTACTTCTTAGAAAACCTATTGTATAAATGTTCTGTTTGTCTCACCCCGAAGCGTATACTCCAAATGTGAAACTCTCTTATTCTGACAGTGGACTCCAGGACTATAGACCCAGTTTGACGGTGGACTCTGGGACTGTGGTTGCTTGTGGGATGAGACGAGCATCAATTAAATTCGGGTCTACGATTGATTTGATGGTGGACTCCAGGATCACGAATAGTCGGGCAGATGGGAGGAAGATCTCCAATGTATATGAATAAACCAGGGCTAGAGGGGCACTTGCGAGATGTTAGCACGACGAGGATTCTGTATGGTTTAATGGTGGACTCCGGGACTGCAATCCGTACTTGTGGAATGTCTAAACATTGCTTCTTTACCGTAGTAGAATTTGTATGGCGAGGGATTGAACCCTACAATTTTGAGTACGTAAGGGCTTGCCCTTGGACCTATGTAGTATGGGATGTACAGAATCCGAATACGTATGCATTAGTGTCATCGTTGTGTAATGTCTGCATTAGGAATTAAGTCATATCATACAGTAACACTCTGGTGTAGTCACTTTTCCTGTTTGCATTCAAGTTTGTGTTTGCTAAAGTAGAAGAATCGCTGTATTATAGCATTGCGTCAGTTGTTTGCAACTGACGTGCCCATAGTTTCTCAGATGCAAGATTGGACTTGGCATGGACTTGAAGTCACCATGATGAGTTGATTCAAGATTGAAGAAATTTTCATTTTGTAGATTGCATTGTATTCATTTTAAATTCGCTGTGCAGTTGTAAAGAACTTGTTGTAAATAATAGTTTTAAATTCCTTGTAAATTTGTACGAATTTGAAGTAAAAGATTATGTATTTACTACGAATTGCCGGTGTTTGGTATTCGGGGCGTTAGAGAGTGGTATCAGAGCCGACTTCAATAAGTAGTACCAAATTATAAGGATGACACGTTAGGGTGGACTTCAGAAGTGTGAGTTCAGTTTATAGAGATTTAAATGTAAGTTGATTTATATTTGTGTTGCTCTATGCACTGATGTCTTCTCCTCCCTTTCTCTATAAGATGGTTGAGAACCAAATCCCAGTGGATGAAGTGGAAGAGGAACTATTCTTTGAGGATCCCAAAGAAGAAGAGGAAGAACCTGAAGCAGGAGAAGAAGAATCCGATGAAGAAGAAGATCCAGAAGAGGAAGAGGGTGAACTGCCCGAATCTCGGGAGATCACTCCACCTCCACATGATTCCCAAGATGAATTCTCAAACGAAGAGCCGGTTCGAGACAAGAAGGACCACATCATCGCTTCTCTCCGAAAGAAGTTGACCATCCATAAGTTTAGAGTAACCCACATGGAGCTCATCATGCGGAGGATAAGCAGAACATCGCAGCTCTGAGTCAGCGAGTATAGGAACTGGAGAAGTGTCGACACAGGAATGTTCGGCATTTCACCCAGCTAGACAACAATACTCATTGGGGAAAGCAAGAATGTCGTCAAAGATGCGAGAAAATATAGAAGGAAATAGATGACCTACGGGAAGAGCTTAGAGATGCTAAGAGGAATCGTAGAATCTAGATTGCTTTATGTTTGAAGGAAGATTTGGAGCTTCTGGTATTTTTATATCAATCTCATAGAGTTGGGAGTCTTGGGAGTCGATATAATCATTGGCATAGACTGGATATCGATCTACAATGCATGTATCGAATGCAAGAGCTAGGAAGTTATGATGAAGGCACAAGGAGGACTAGTAGTAACATTTCAGTGGAAGAGAAAGTGCAAGGAGTTGGTGACAGCTTTGACCAAGAAGAAGATTCCCGAGGAAGTCACGAAGATTTCTGCAGTCCGGAACTTTCCGACAGTATTCTTGGAGGATCTACCTGGACTACCACCTCGTCGGGATGTGGAATTCAGTATTTCCATTTAGCCAAGGAGTGCACCGATATCCAAGTCACCTTACAGAATGGCGCCAATGGAATAGGATGAGGTTAAGAAGCAGATTGAAGAGCTTTTGCACAGGGGTTTTATCAGACCGAGTGTGTTGCCTTGGGGAGTGTCAGTTTTATTGTTGAAGAAGAAGGATGGATCGATGAGGATGTGCATCGATTATAGGAAGTTGAACAAGGTGACCATCCAGAATAAGTATCCTATTGCGTGAATCAATGGTTTGTTTGACCGACTTCAAGAAGCAACAGTTTTCTCCAAGAAAGATCTTCAGTTAGGTTATCACCAAGTTCGTGTTAAGGAAAAAGATGTACATAAGACTGCGTTCCGGGCTCGACATGGACATTACAAATTCTTAGTTATGCTATTTGGAGTGATGACTGCACCAGCTATATTCATGGACATGATGAACAGGGTCCTGCGACCATTCATCGACTTTTTCGTCATAGTGTTTATCAAGGAAATTCTGGTATATTCCAAGCCAGAAGAAGAGCATGCTGAGCATTTAGCAAAAGTATTGAAGAAGCTGTAGGAACAGAAGTTGTATGCCAAATTATCCAAGTGTGACTTCTGGAAGTCCGAAGTCGCGTTCCTGGGTCATATCCTTTCTAAGGAGGGAGTAGCCACCGATCCGCAGAAGATAGAGGCAGTGAAGGATTGGCCAAGACCCACATCAGTGAAGAAGATCAGGAGTTTCTTGGGCCTAACTGGTTATTACCGACGGTTTATTCAGGGCTTGCTCAGATAGCTGTGCCACTCACAGGACTTACGAGGAAAAATGTAAGTTTTAAGTGGAGGAAGCAGTGCGAAGCAAGTTTCTAAGAGTTGAAAGAGAAGTTGACTACCGCTCCAATACTGGCTTTACCGAGAGCAGGGATTGATTATGATGTCTACAACGATGCTTCACATCGAGGGCTGAGTTGTGTACTGATGAAAGAGGGAAAGGTAATAGCTTATGGGTCTAGGCAGTTGAGACCGCATGAGAAAAATCATCCAACCCATGATTTGGAGTTGGTAGCGATCATATTCGCCTTGAAGCAGTGGAGGCACTATGTGTATTGAGAGAAGATCAATATGTACACAGATCACAAGAGCCTGAAATACATCTATTAGCAAAGAGATCTCAACTTGAGGCAGAGAAGGTAGTTGGAAGTGCTAAAAGATATTCGTCCATAGATAAAGTACCACTTAGGAAAAGTAAATGTGGTGGCAATGCACTCAGTCGAAAAGCAGCTTATCCTATTTGATTACGACTCAGGAGAAACTAGCAGATGAGCTCGATCGAGCTGGAATCGAAGTAGTATTGGAAGGACTGGGAGCGTCCTTAGCACACTTGAGGCTTCAGCCCACACTGAGAGAGCAGATTATCGACGGTCATAAGTCTGATCCAGAAATTCAGAAGATGAAAGAGCAAGTCGGCACATGAAAATAGTCAGAATTTCAAGTGAAGGACGAAGTGCTGTGGATTGGAGAAAGATTGTGTGTACCTGATCAAGCAAGATTGTAGGAGAGTATTCTACAGGAGGCACACACTACTCTATTATCAGTGCATCTAGGGAAAACCAAGATGTACAAAGATATCAAACATCATTTATGGTGGCCGGGAATGAAGAGGGATGTAGAAAATTTAGTAGCAAGATGTGCAACTTGTCAACAAATCAAGGCAGAAAATCAGAGATCCGGAGGGTTGTTGCAGCTGTTACCCATTCCGGAATGGAAGTCGGAGAACATCAGCATGGATTTCATCACGGAGCTACCTAGAAGTCCCAAATGGAATGATGCGATTTGGTTAATAGTGGATCGATTAACCAAATATGCTCACTTTTTGGCGATGAAGATCACCTGGTCGATGGAGAAGTTGGCGGAATTGTACATCGGGGAGATAGTAAGACTGCATGGAATTCCTATATCGATTGTGTTAGATCGGATGCATGGTTCACGTCGCACTTTTGGAGAAGTCTTCATGTAGCTTTGGGAACCAGGACTTACTTCAGTACTGCCTTTCATCGTCAAACTGATGGGAAGATTGATAGAGTCAATCGTGTGTTAGAAGACATGTTGAGGTGATGTGTGATGGATTTCGGCAGAAGCTGAGAGAGATACTTAACTCTGGTAGAGTTTGCCTACGACAATAGTTTTCAGGCTAGCATCGGTATGGCACCATATGAGGCTTTGTATGGGAGGAAGTGTAGAACGCCAGTGTTGGTATGAAGTGGGAGAAAGGCAGATGTACGGGCCGGAGATAGTGCAACAAGCTTCAGAGAAAATCGAGTTAATCAGGAAAAGATTGATTGAAGCACAAAGCAGTCAGTAGAGCTATGCTGACAACCGGATATGGGATTTGGAGTTCGAAGAGGGTGACTTGAAAGTATCTCCAACTAAGGGTATGATCCGATGGGGAAAAGGAGGAAAGTTGGCCCCGAGCTACATAGGAGCATATAAGATATTGAAGAGGATTGGGAAGACAACTTATCGGTAGGAATCACCGGAAGAGCTAGCCCAAGTGCGTAATGTCTTTCACGTGTCTATGATGCGAGGATACGTTCCTGATCTGAGACATTACTTACCGGAAGTGCCAGAAGGTCTACAAATAAATCTGACCTACGAGGAGTGTCCAGTGGAGATTGTGGATCGACGGGAAAAAGTTTTGAGAAATAAAACTGTAACCCTGGTTAAGGTTATGTGGAGAAATCAGCTGGTCGACGAAGCCACCTGGGAATCAGAGGAGAGGATGATGAGGGACCATCCCGAACTTTTTTGCCCAAACCCTATAATTTTATTTCTTTTACTTTTCTCACTCTTTAAGTGTAGTTCTGAGGACAAAACTATTCTGAGAAGGGAGTGTTGTAACATCCCAGATGAAAATCAATTTTATTTTTCTTTTTGTACGTGCATTGCACGTAAAATTTTATGGACATTTTTTTTAAAAAAAATTTCTTGAGTCATGAACTTTTTTTTTCTTATTTTCTAGTCACAATTGTTTAATTCATTTTTAATCCATTAGGCCTAAATTTATTTTTAGCCCACCAAAAATTAATTACAAAGTTAAAGCCCATGAGAATTTCTATACTTAAATGTACATTTTAAAGTCTAGTTAGAGTGGTACACTTGTCATGTGTAACACACACATACACCTAACTTAATAAAAATTAATAATAGAATTTGTACGAGAGTAGTGTGCACATTTGATACACGTGCACGTGTTTCCCTCCTTTTAGAAAGTGGCCGACCAATTAGAGGAAATAAGGGAGAGTGGGGAAGAGTTGTGTGAGAGTGTGGAGTTATTTTAGGTAGTGGGGAGCTATTTTGACCACACAATTTTCCTATAAATAGCCCCTACCTTTGTCATGAACAACACAACTCATTACAAAAAAAAAGAGAAGAAGGATTGCGGTTTGGAGAGCTATCCAAAATTTTGTTTGGGAGCATATGAGCATTTTTTGAGGTTCTACTGTTAGGGAATTCTACACTTGAGGTGGGTATTTGTTCAACTTTCTGATATAATTTTATTAGTAGAATGCTTGACATGTGTGAATTGTTAGATACACGATAACTTATATAGATTGAACATTCATGTTTAGATTATTTGTTGTTGTTTGAATGTGTAAAATTATGATATGTTTGATTTGGGAGAATTTTCATAAGATTCTTTTTTCAGTTCTAGTAGTATTTCAAAAAATCATAACTATTAAACTAGTAGAATCTTGAGCTAAAATTTTTATAGGAGCATCTCTTATGTGTCAAGAACAACTCCTTAAAATTTTATAATATTTGATGTCGTTTACTAGTTTAATAAAATCAAAACTTAGGACTGGTTGGCAGTTGGCTAGTTACTGGAAATTTGTACACATTTCGGATTTCGATTATTTCAACATCTTAGATGAAGTATTTTGAGAAAAATCAAAACTAAGAACGTGAATTAGACTCATTAACCTTTCTGTAAAGTCTATGAAATTAATTTTTCATAAAGAATTTAATTTATAATGAATTTTACAAGACTGAACAAATGGCAGTACTTAAACATTTCGACCTTACTGTAGATTTCAAAGAATTTAGGGTTAGACACCATATTTTGGGGACACTTATAACTAAAAAGTTATAGTACACTTATAAACCTTTATATTAGTCTAAAGAACAGAAATTTTCATGAAGTATATAATTTTTTATGATTTTTACAAGTAGCATGAGCTGTAGTTTTCGAATTTTGAACCTACTGTTTTGCAACTAAATTTGGACAGAGTAATTGAGGATGAATGTAGATGATCCTAACTACAAAGTTATATTAGACTCATTCATGATTCCTATGAAACTAATAAATCTATTTTTGGAGTAGTATTGGAGTAGGTTGATGTCTTTTATCTAGTTGTCCAAAAACTTTTACAACGTATACAATTGAATTTAAATATTGGAATGCTAGTAAGTTGTACCTTATGACGGATTAAGAGATAATTAAAGGATAAAGTTGGAATGTTAAACATGTGATGCTTATAAGAGTTTTAACTAATCATGTGTTATTGAATGTTGTTATAAGAAGTTGGTTACTTCCTGATTGATTATAGCAAAGAGAATGATTAAAAGAAGTTAAAAGATGTTTAATGAATGGAAATTTTTATATGAGGTTAGATGTAACCTATGTGATCTCTTTTGAGATGGTTACTTGTTCTAGAGTGAGCAGGATCCAGAATACTGGCAGTTGTGATAAATGAATTTTTAAGAAATAACCAGTGTGGGTTGACTTTCTATTTTGAGAGGTAGCCAGTGTGGGATAACATTCTCAATATTTTGGTATAAGTCTGGTGGGTAAGTTAAACTCTAGGTCTCAGTAACTGTAACATAAACCTAAGGTCAGAAACTATTTAAAGATGTGATGAAACTTGGGGAAACATAAGTGGGGCACCTCTATATAGTCTAACGGTGGACTCCAGGACTATAGACATAGTTTGACGATGGACTCCGGGACTGTGGTTGCTTGCGGGTGAGACGAGCCTCAATTAAATTCGGGACTATGATTGATCTGATGGTGGACTCCATGATCATGAATAGTCGGGTGAATGGGAGGCAGATCACCAATGTATATGTATATACCGGGGCTAGAGGGGCACTTATGGGATGTTCGCACGACGAGGATTCTGTTTGGATTGATGGTGGACTCCGAGACAGGAATCCATACTCGTGGAAGGTCTAAACCTTGCTTTTGTTACGGTAGTAGAATTTTCATTGAGAATGATTGAACCCTACAAAGCGGAGTACGTAAGGGATTGCCCTCAGACCTATGTAGTATGGGATGCATAGAATCCGAACAAGTATACATTAGTGTCATCGTAGTGTAATATTGCATTTGGCATTAAGTCAAATCATACACTAACACTACTAGGGTAGTCACTTTTCCTGTTTGCATTCTAGTTTTTGTTTGCTAAAGTAGAAGAATCGCTGTATTATAGCATTGCGTCAGTTGTATGCAACTGACGTGCCCACAGTTTTCCAGATGCAGGATTGGACATGACATGGATGTGAAGTCATCATGATGAGTTGATTAAAGGATTGAAGAAATTTTCATTTTGTAGATTGCATTGTATTCATTAATTAAGCTATGCAGTTGTAAAGAACGTGTTGTAAATAAAAGTTTTAAATTCCTTGTAAATTTGTATGAATTTGAAGTAAAAGATCTTGTATTTGCTATGAATTGCATGTGTTTGGTATTCAGGGCATTACACCTTTCCATTGAAGTTGCATTTGGGAAATTATGTAGTATGGGATGCATGTATTTACTAATGAATTGCATTAGAGTAAGTGCATTGCATGCATTTACAATTGTGCATTGACTCTAAGGCATGACATAAACTAAAACTTGTGATTTGACTATACATTTTCCTTTTTGTGTCAATTATTGGTTGTTGAGTTTTGGAGAGTCGCTGGTTTTATCAGTATTGTGTCAGTTGCATTCAACTGACGTGCCCATAGGTTATTAGTTGCAGGATTACTGATCATGAAACTGGGGACTCGAACTGCGTGGAACGTCCAAGTTGAGATTGAAAATTTAGTATTGTAAATTTTATTGATGTAATTCATGACGTAAAATTTATATTGTATAATGTAATATTTTGGGATGCATTAAAAGTTTTTAACTTCCTGTATTTTCTATGCTGTGAGAATATTTGAATAAAGATTCCGGCTTGTGTCTCATGTTCCCGGTATTGGAAATTCGCGGCGCTACAAAGTGGTATCAGAGCCGACTTCGAATTGCAGTCTAACATAGTAGAAAATTAGACTTGGATACCCTAGTAGCGTCGGGTTTAGTTGGATAGCAGGATGATCGAAAATCATATGGATTTATTTTCCAACATATGTTTGTGATTTTTTCTAAGTCTGAACTAACCACGGTGTAATTTTCTTTTTTTACTAATGATCATTGGTGCAACCAAATGTCGATGAGGCAAACCTGCAGCCGGAGATCGATGGAGGTGATCACGCAATACAAGAGACGAGGAAGCAGTATAGCCGACGATGGTGACCTCAATATCGAGAAGGAAATTCTCCAGAATACATGGACTGAAGGGAACTTGAGGGAAGCCAGCACGGATCAGATACCATACGCTGAAGCCACAGGCGGAAATTCAGGAAGCAATGTTCCAAACCTTGTCCTGGTGGTCGAATCTTTCAAGCGCCGAGCAGACTGAAGAGCTTCTACTAGAGAGTTTCATTAGGCTTAATGCTTCGCCTTGAGAAGCACCGTTTTTGCTTGTAGAGAATGAAGAATGGATCAGTGGGGTTGCGTATTGTCACGCTCTGCTTTCCAAAAATACGGAATACGAGTATATGACATTGGCCCAACGAATGACTAACATCACCCATATGTTGTTTAGAATAAGTTCATTAAAATAACATTCAATTATAAAGTATTAGTTCTTTAGAAAGTTTGATGTGCAATTCCAGCTACCAATTCTCTCTCATTACCTGTCAACACTTCATCTAAAAAGAGAAGAAAAATTATGTTTAGAGCAAGTAGAGAAAGCAGGGAACAATGGAATAACGGTATAACAATGAATTCAATGGATCAATAGGAATCAATAATATTGCACGATAGCAATAACCAATATCAATAATAATCGATGCAATTGGTATAAACAATGATTCAATATTCGATGACAATATTCAATAATCAATATTAATAATACTTGGACAATATTTGATATCAATATGAACAATGATGAACAATATGCAGTGTCAATGCTGTGTCAATTCTTAAGTTTATTAATCATTTTAATCCTAACTAATGTAGCACTTGATGCATCCCATTTGTTTACCACATGGTTGCCACATAAAAACAAGTTACGTTTAGACTTAGTGGTGTATTTTATAATTTATGTACTCGGCAACGATAATCAATATTCAATAATCACGATACGGTCTTCGGCAACGATACAATACATGATAGATTGGGTTACAGCCGTAATCCACAATCACGCGATAAAACAAAAGCCAGAACATTATTTACGGAAACACGGGCCCTTCCTCCGAGTATAGTCCCTATATTGTCAACTACTAAAGTCAACCCTTAAACCCCGGCTTGTTAATTATTTTATCGATGCAACAATACAATATGCAATTAAGGGACATTTCGATGAACGATTGTAACAATAGAGAACAATGAGATGATAACTTGTCATGCCCCTCTTCCCAAACAGAGAATACGGAATATGGATACGTGACTAAGCCCAGTGAATAATTTTCATCATCCATATGCTGTCAGGATCTTTACAACATTTCATAGGAATAATCAGAGTAGGAAGCAAGAGAAGTCAACCACGCATGCATATATGAATCAATATAAACAGAATTTACTTGAAACAAAATTTAATAATCTCAAATAAATCAGATCTGAACAAATCAATAATTCCTGGTCACATTGCTCAATACAGATAATCCAAGTAATAGAAACAATTATTCAAGAATAGCAGGAAAATAAATTAAGCAATAACTCCAGCATCTTGAATCTCAGATCACCTACTCTAGTGGGCAGCTGATCACCATAATCTGCAATTGAATAAATTGCAGGAAGAGGAAAAGAAAACAAAATGCCCGTCAATGCAAGTTATGGGCCGCTTGTAGTGCAGGCACAAGTACAGGAAAAGAATAAACTACATAGAGTAACTAGCATGAATCATGAACAATTGCAAGTAATAACAGGTGTGTATAACATGTAACAGGTAACAGGTATCTTGCAAGTAGGTGAACATATAATAGGTGTCAGGTAGCATGTACAAGTATCAAGTAACAGGTAAGCATGTAACAGGCATCATGTTATGTCAAGTCTTGTATTAGTACTATCTATGTAGCACTTCATGCGTTCCATCTATTTAGCACATGGTTGCTACATTCAAACAAGTTACGTTTAGATTTCGTAGTGGATTCTATAGGGCTATGTACTCAGGTATCAAGTAATCAAAATCATGTTAACCAAATCATATTAACCAAACCATATTAACCAAATCATATACCAAATTCCAAATTATCCAAATGTAATCTGAATCATCCAAATGTCATCCAAATCATATCATGTAACTAAATAAGGGAAACACAGGCCCCCTTCCGAGTACATTTTTCTATATTGTCCACTACTAGATCTTTCTCTTAACCCTGTCTTGGTTATTTGTTATTATTATCAAACAGGCATATACGTGCACATTACATGGCAAGAATAACATGGCATAAATAGGTAACAGGTTCAGGATGAAAGATAAACATGTACAGGTGATAGACAACACATAAAAGGATAGAACAATGAAAATTCTAGTTTAGGACAGTAAGACAGTACTGCACAAAATCTGGAATTCCCGTTGCTACAAAAATGCAAATCAGGATCGTCAGAGAATCTGGAAAATAGACTCCCGACCGAATCCAGCAAATATCTATAAGTCACATGGTATTTCACAAAAACAAGACTCAAAACAGAATTGAATCCAGAAAACGTGTTCAGCCAGAAATCAGAAGTTTGAATTCATAAACAGGAAAACGGTATCAAAACTTACTGATTAAATCTAAGAAAAATCTGGGGTACTCCCTAGTATATTTAGTATCAGAAAATAAAGTTTCATAATTTTCCAACATCGATAGAATAGTCAAATAAAATAAGAAAATAGCAACACACAGTAGTTTTGTAAATCTGGAATCATAAACACAGCAGTACTAAAACAGCAATATCTCAAAAAATATAAATTGAAATCCAGATCCGTTAAAAGGGTGATAAAATAAATACAGTAGGCTATAATTCATATTCACAAAGTTTTTATAGAAAGCAAATAGAATCAAGTTGAAATTACGTATCTTTACTGAACATTATGAAAATTCTGCAAGTATAGTAGTTGTTTGCAAGTATACAATAGTTTATAAAATTCATTAATTAAATCCACAAAAATTAGGGGTTAATCTCAGTCAAGTCTAGTTATAACCAGCAAAATATTGGATCAAAATATTATCTTTAGCATCATTAGAAAAATAGATTAATATACAGAATATGTACAAAATTGGATCTGAAATTTTAAACACATATGTAGTAAAATAGTCATAACTCGAAACTCATAAATCGAACCTGAGATCTGTCAGAAAATCTAAAAAGTAGACAGAATTCTCTATAATGCATATTCACAAATAATTTTCATATACTGACCTTAATAGGGTCTAAAATATTGATAAAAAACGGAGTACAACAAAAACTGAAATATTCTTCAAGAATAAAATCAACTAGATCATAAGAAACACATCCAAATCATAACCAAACATGAAATATAGTGTACTAGATGTCCAAGCAACATGGTATAGGATATTTAGCAAGTCTACTACGAGTTATACTATGACTAACACAAGCAAGTATACAACATCATACGAACAATATGCATGTATACAACAAGAAGTGGTCATCTTTAAGTTATTTCATGTCGTGGGTGTAATGTGACAACTACGGGCAGGTCAACACAATAGAGACAAGATATAACAGGGGTTTCACATAAGAATTGTCTCTAGAACACAACTACACTACAGGCGGTAATTAGTACTTGTATTACACAAAGAAAAGAATACAAGTTACCTGCCTTATAGACCGCGACTGGAACGGTGCAAAGAGTAAAAATAACGGGAACGGATTCCCGGGCACGAACACAAACACAATGAACAGATCATGAACAATCACGAACAATCACGAATACAATCGAACGACTAGATCCAAGAGATGAAGATCAAGATGATCGGATCAGATCGGACGGCCAGATCAAGATGATGATGAAGATAATGATCACGATTAGATCAGACGGTCTAGATATCCCTGATGATGAAGTTGATGATGATGATCAAGATCGATCGATCGAACGGCTGCGATCAAAGGAAGTTGATGATCATATTGATCGTGATGATCAAGAGGAGATGAGATGGCCCACAATCAAAGATGATCAAAACCAACCAAACAGCAAAGCTCGGCTCTGTCTTGGCTCTGACGGTGGCCGGCGGCGCTCAGGGTGAGGCTGACGGCGAAAGTAGACACAGGGAAGAGGCGGAGGTCGCTGGCTACGCTATCGACGACGGCGTGAGCAGGAGGTTGCTGCTGGTCTGGACTGACGTATAGGGAGGAGAGGTGCAGGCGGCACTGGGATGCAGCGTCGGGAGGCAGGGCGCGCACAGGGGGAGAGCTGCGGGGCTGTTACGATGAGGGATCTGCAACAGGGCGGAGATGGCAGTGTGCATAGGGACGAGGACAGCGGAGGGCGGTGCAGTCCGGAGGGGCCCAAGGGTGAGCACTAACTGTGATGAAAGGTCACGACAGGAGGAGAAGAGACACCGGGAGACTTGGAGGCACGTCGGGAGCGAGGGCTGCATTGGCAACTGGCCTGCGGGTGTGACGCGGGAGGTTGCGTCGGTGTCACGCCCCGCTTCCCCAATATATGGAACACGAGCACCTAATGTAGGCCCAGCGAATGATGTAAACACCATCCATAAACTGTACCAGACTAACTCAGCAATAAGAACAACAAAGTACAACCACGCAAGAAATATAACCACATGAATCAAAGATAAATTCCAATAATAAATGAAATAATCCAAAAATATAAATATTCAACATCTGGGATCAAAACAAACTACAGGTCATAAAGCCCAAAAACAAAGTACAAGTCATAATAATATTCAAGAAATAAAATTAGCAACAAGTAAATCTAAGCAGTGGAGACTGGTTCCATCTTTAGAAACGTTGCTCACGAATTCCTTCAGGAATAAATCCTTCACCACCTGTAAAATCTTGATCTAAAAAGAAAGAAAAGAGTGCCCTTAGAGCAAGTCGTGGGCGGTAAGTAGAGAAAACAAAGGATAAAGGAAAGTATGAATATCAAAGAATAAGGACATGGTCAAAGACAAAGAACAAAACAAAGAGCAGGTAATAATATCAAAGGTCTACAGTAAATCACGCATGTAATGAGTGATGTCAGGATCAAGCAGGAAATGCAGGTTATTAATCATTTTATTAGTCTATCTAGTGCACATACTACTGCGTCCTATTGGACAGGTTCGGCGCAAACACACAGTGTACATTTTAGACTGATGGTGAGTTCTCGGTCTGTGTACTTGGCCTAGTAATTAGTATTTTATGTTTAGGGACAGTAATTATCGGGCAGTGTTTTATGGCCATCTGTACAGGTCGATACAGATCAGGCAGTAGGGCTCGACCGAGTACAGTTTCCGATCGTTCACTACCAAATCTACCCATGATACCCCCACTTTTTATTAACTTATTTTTATCCTTTGTGAGCATGCAAGAGGCTTTCAATGGTGTGTAATACTAAATGTGACTAATTCTAAGCGCTACGATCAAAGCATAAGGGAAACACAACAAATAAGCACAATTCATATAATCAGGACAGCATGACCTTGCTGTACTAAAATACAGGTTATGGTCACTACAAAATAGCAAAACTGAATCCGCCGGAAGGCCTAGAAAGTAGACTTTCTCACGATTCCAGCAAGTATAATTAAGGTATATAAAAGATATAGGAACTAGAGTGAAAACTCTATTCTATTCAGGTTTTATGTTCAAACAGCATGCAGTTGGTTGTGTTCAACTATTTATTTCAGGTTAGAGAACTCATTAATAAAATCTATAATAATTCTGGGTGATACCTATATATGTCTAGGTCTAGCCTAATGTATTTCAGATTTTTATCTTACTATTAACAGGGTCCAATAAAATATAGAACAGCAGGATACGTATGAAATTATGAGTGAAATTTCTAACATGGCTGTATTAAAATGTTGATATCTAGCAAATCCCACATCGGAACTTGGATCCGTCAAAAGGATGTTAAACTAGACATTAGAGGCTAAAAAATCATGTTCTTAAAGGGAATTCAAATTATGACATTATCATGGGTGAAAATCTGATACAAAATGAAACAACTAGCAGTCCAGAAATTGTCTTAACATGAACAGGCAAATAAATAAATCATATGATCACATATAGCATGCAAATAGATAATCAAGTGAATCCTAGGTGTCAACATGCAATTTTTAAGGTTTAAGATACAATTATCCCACGCATGGTATCAGTTCATCAATTAAATCCAATCTAGCACATTCAATGTAACATGTCCAATTTATCAAGTAGTTCTATGCATGAATCTCGTTATTTAAATGTGCATATGCATGAAACAATGGGGACTAGGTTTTAGATCAAAGTGATAGCACGATGTTAAGAGTATGTCAAGTTAGCTCCTGTAAACCCTCGATAGACTTAACGGAATTGTCAAAGCAGTTTGATAACGAAATGGACGGATTACTTGCAGGAGATCATATAAACTTGAACAGAATAAAATGCTAGTTCAAGAGGAGACTTGCCTGTTATATTGTAGATACAATTAATAAGAATAACGGGATCAGAATCTCGGGGGAAAACACTAACAGCACGTGCAAAATACGTGCGAAGAAACCCAAGCAAATAGAACAGCAACAATAGTAAAGCTCCTCACACCGAATCAGGACGAACACTGGACAGCGATCAGGGATCTGGTGCGCCAAAACACTGGACAGCAATTCCGTCCAATGAATGATCTTCTTCACACCGAATTAGCTCAAACAGCGAACAGCGGTCTCGGTTTCGCTGTGCGCCGAACATAGAACACCGAAATCTCCCAATGGGTGATCGTTTTCTACCTCGACAAGGAGAGAGAGAGGAGCATGGCGGATGGCGAGTGTGACTGCGATGGGGCACCACAACAAAGACTTCGGTACCACGGTCGGGAATCGACGGCGGCTACGGCAACCTCAACGAGCGGAGCTCTGTTTTTCGGTTGGAAATAGAAAGCGACGATGGCAACAATCGGGAACTCGAACAGCGATGCTAGGGGATCTGCGGTGATTGGAGGGTGATCGGTGAGGGATGGCGTTGACACTAGGGTGCACGGAGTGGAGGAACGGCGATGGCAAAGGTTCGGTGGATTGGGTGATCAGTTCGCGACGAGGACAAGGGTGATGATGGGGATGGTGAGATGGTGGAAACGAGGGGGACGATGAGGATAAAGGTGGTGACGGTGGTGGAAGGTGATCGGAGAAGGCAACGGGGTAGAGTTCGATTTTGGGTTTGTTGGGGTTTTGAAGGGAAACAGAGAGATAGAAGGAGATGGGTGGGGGATCGAGGAGAGAGAAATGGTGGAGAGAGAGAGGTTATTTTTAGGGTTTAATTAATAGGGTATTTATAGGGAATTGAGAATTAGGGTTTTGGGTTGAGATTATGTGGGTTCTGGGTATCGGTTTTGGCTCCAAAAAGAGAAAAATGAATGTAATGAGATGAGACGAACACAAAGGAGAACAAATCAGACTCAAAATAGAAAGAGCAAAATTGCAAAGAGAACAGAATCCAACTAAAATAACACAGATCGATCAAGAGAGAACCAAAGAACCCAAGAAATGACAAAATACACTATAACAAATGAATCCAAATACAATAATCAAAAGAAAACGAATTACAATAAAATCTGAAAATAGGGCTTACAGTCGGTGTGCACACAGGGGAGGGTAGGCATCTTCGTGGTCTGGTGATTCTTTCGAGGAGATGCGTGACTGGAGAAGGAGAAGAGAGCAGGGACCAGGGCGAAGGGGAGAAAGAGAGGGAGACAGATGGGTTTGGAGGATCGGTGCTGCACTACAGGGGGATTGCCGGTAAGGTGGAGAAGGGAGAGGAGAGGTAGAGATGCTGTCGAGAGGGTGGACGAGAGGGATGGAGAGGAGCTCGACCATTGGGGAAGATGACGGAGGGAGATTGGCGGTCGGAGTGGTCGCCGGAGAAGACGACGACAGCGATGGGAAGCAAAGAGGTCGGGAGAGATTGGGATAGGGTTGAAGAGGCGGCTGGGATGGTAGAGATAAACAGGGGAGAGGGCACGGGTATATATATATACATATAGCTAGGGTTAGGGTTTGGTACAGGTGGGTTATCAGGTTTACGAACTTGGGGAAAAACACAGTGGGTACAAGAATGCATATGGGGGTGTTGTCGGGTAGGGTATAGGTAAAATTGGTATTGGGTTATAAAAATGGATTAGGGTTAAATAGAATGTAGGGTTTTAAAATCCAATAAAATAATGGGTTTGGGTTTTTGGGTTAAAATCCATTAGGGAAATAAAAACAACCAATAAAAATATAATTAAACAGATAAATTTTGGGGACATTAAAAGAAAAATTTAGTAACAATAATAATAATAGTAACAGTAACAATATTAATAATAAAAATCAAAGTAATAATAACAATAATAAGATTTGTATAAAAATCATAGGAAATAGTTACAAATAAAATTATTGATGAAAAAATAGGCTATAATGGAAGATTCAAAATTACATTTTAAGAAAAAGAATTTGAAAGCAGAAAACTAATTTACAAAAATTTTAAATACAAGAAATACACAAATTATACGGATTTGCGAAAATAGGGGTTACATAACTTGAATAGGACAATGAAAATGATGACAATAGGATACTAGGATCATGCAATGCAACATACACAATTTAATCCATGCAATACTATGATATAGGAATAATTAATCTATTAAAAACTGAAAAGTGAAATTCTGGACAACAAGAGTAGAATGTACGAAAAAGCAGTTTTCCGCTGTTTTAGAACTCGAAAACTGAATCCGCCGGATGTTATAGAAACTAGACTTCTACACGGTTCCAATGCATATTTAAAATTCAAAATACGACAATAGTAGCTAGGTCAATCACACCATTCTTTACAAATTTCATGTTCAGGCAGAATTTCAACACCATGTTGTTAAAATTTTAGAATTAGCAAAAACTCAATATTAAATTCATTAAAAATGTTTATTAGACTCGTAAACATGATCAATAACAATCTGGAAATTATCAGAGTAAAATTTTATCATTTGATCAACCTTTTTACCGTTTAAACATAAAACATATAAGAATCTGAGAATTTGGAATTGAAAACACGACAGTTGTAAAACGAGAATAACGTTTGCTACACAACTCGGAATTTAGAAATTTAAGATGTTCTGGAAACTAGAAAGATAAGGCTACAATTCTTATTCAGAAAGTTATTCATTTTAAGATCGTTTACTGGGTCAAAAATAGTAGGCAACATACAGCCAGCAAGCAACATATAGGGTTTTGGGTATTTTTTATGAAAATAAATTAAGTAAATATGATGGGTATCGAATCTTTAGTCAATAAATTTCTCAATCGGCATGATGAGTGTCAAAACAAGATAAATAAAAATTAGAACACACACATACATCAATTCTAACAACATCCAACATCAAATCCATCAACCAACATTCAACCTACCAATTATCTCTACAATAATTAATCGTGTAATGAGATGCATGAAATTTTTTTATCATCAATACTATATGATGTATGCAAGATTCAATATTTTTGGAGTCAAAGTGGCACGATATCAAGAATATTGGGGTTAGCTCGTGTAAACCCTCAATAGACCCAACGAAGGAGATGAACAATGTATAAATACGATAACAAAGGGATCTACTTACAAGAGTTTTAACAAAACTTGAAGATACAATTAACAATTCAAGAGGATAGTGACTTGCCTTAATAACGGTGAAATTTAATACTAAGAACAACGGGATAAGGATGCCGCAACGAACCCATGAACTAACACAATAACACGTGCAAACTATGTGTAAAAGAGCCAAGCAACACTGCAACAATAGTAAAAAGAGACAGCAGCATCAATAGCAAAGGAGAAGCAATGTCAACAGCAAAGGAGGGGCTGGGATCTAGCCGATGTGGCTCGACGGCGGCGGGGCATCGAGCAGCGAAAAGGCGGGTGGCGGCGCTCGGGGCTTGGCTGCTCTGTTCGACGGAAAAGAGGAAATGCAGCAGCGTCGGGGGTTTTCTGGTGGGCTGAGCGGGAGGGGAGGAGGAGGAGGTTGGTCACCGGAGATGGGGGCAGCTCGACTGATGGCATCGCTCGAAGGGGTGGCGACGGTGGTCGCCGAAGTTGGCTGAGGAGGAAGAGGTTATGGGTTGGGCGGGAAATCCGATCGGGGAGAGAGAACAGAGAAGAGAGAGAAAGAGGGGAGAGAATATGAAGCTACAATTGTATTTTTTTTTTGTGTTTTTTTTTAACAGTTTGCGTTAGGGTTGTATTTATAGAATACAACTAGATTATTGGGTTAGTGGGCCTAGGATCCAATAATAGTGGGTTTGGGTTGAGAACAAACTGCAGTTGGGTTTTAGGGTTCTACAAGAGATGGGTTTGAAAGCAATAGGGTTCACAATCCAATATAATAAAATCCACAAAAATAGGTAGTTCAACCAGAAGAAAATAATAGCTCATGAATCAAAAATTGAAATCCAATTAGATAAAAAAATAGTACAACGAAAACAATATAAGTTAGCCCAAAAATAATTTAGGGTTCGCCAAGAACAATATATCAAAAGAATTTGATAAATGAATTTTAATAAATTATCAAGAAACAAAAATCAATTATTAAAATTATAAAAATAATAAAATCATACAACAAAATAATATTCGGGTTTAACAATTTATTAAAATAATTCAATAATAATCTCTATATGATTCGGGCTCAAATATAAATAGTCGATCAATAAGATATAGAAATAAGATCAAAATACAACATTATTCGAAATGAATAAAATTTTTGATTAGAAAATACTTTAATAAAATATCCGAATAGAATTCAGCACAAAATAAATTTATAAAAATCAAATTATAGTAAATAGACGAAAAATACATATTGGCGGAAATGGGGGATAAAATCCTACCCACCTTACAACAAAATTTCATCATCGAAATTTGCTCAGGCGGTACATAGGACAAAGTAAAAGCAAACTTGGAAATAACAAAGCAGGGAATCAAAGGAAAAAAAAACAAAATGGTGGCAGCACCAGAATAAGAAAGAACATGGATATGAATGAAGCGATCTAAAATGATGTTAAACAAAGATTCAATGAATGATGACAATGCAAATGTATGAATAGAGAAGTAAGCAATGCAAAAAATGAGAAGCAACAAGAGAATCCAGAGACCTGTGGGTTCTGGGCCCACCACACTTCCGCTGCGCTACTTTGATGGTGATACTTCAAGTTGTTGACATGTCGTTGTAGACCACATGTGGCAAATCGATGAACCAAGTAGGAATAATAGAAATGATAGCACCAGAATAAAAAGAATATGTCTACAAAAGAATGAAATTATACCCAATGAGGAAGCAATGAATGGAAGGGATAAAAGACAACAAGGAATGAAGCAACTGAATGTGAAGGGATCAAAAAGTGGGTCAAGGAAGATATGTTTCCAGATTATATGTTGGTTATCGATTGTTCATGTGATCTCTGTATTGCACATACTATTGAGTCAAATCAATAAAACCCAAATCTGATTAATATATCAGTCAAAGACAAACTTCCTTTCGTTAGTCATGTTTGACATATATATTATCTAAACTAGGGATCTGATACCACTAAAAACCTCGCAACGCCCCGCGTCCCAAAAATACGGAATACGAATATATGACATTGGCCCAGCGAATGACTAATATCACCCATAAGCGAGTTATCCGATTAACTTAACAATATAATCAATACAGAACAAATGCGCAGGCAATACTAATAATTTCATGAACAATAATACTTGGAATGAAACAATATAAAATATCCAAATACAATAATAATCCAACATCTGGAACAATAATAGAATCCAGGACATAGCCCAATCTATATAATAAAATACAAAGAAAGCTATCAAGTGGCTCTCCTTCAATCTTCCCAAAATTAAAGGCCTAGATCTAACCTCCCAAAACACATTTTCCTTCCCAAAAGTTTCCCCTCAAAACACAAATTCAAACCCCCCCAAATAACTCATTTATTTAAAAAATTAAGAAAATAAAAATTCTCACACACACACTCTCTCTCCCCTATTCAAAAAATTAAGAAAACAATAATTAATTTTTTTTTTCAAACTAAAAAATTTTAAAACTTTAAAAATTTTAAAAATAATTCAAAAAATTCAAAAAATTATAAAAAATTATTTTTTTCAAAAAAAAATTCGTAAAATTAAACAAATTTTCAAAAAATTAATTTTTTTAAAAAAGATTGAAAATTATTATTATAAACAATTTGAATTTTTTTAAAGTTTGAAAAGTTTTTAAAATTTTTTTAAAAATTAAAATTAAATTTATTTTTTAGAAAAAAATTTAAAAAAGTGTTAGAAAAATAAATTTCAAATTTCAAATTTCAAATAATTTAAAATTTGAAAATTTGAAAATCTCAAAGCAAATCCAAATCCAAATTCAATATCGAACTCCAATCAAGAGGTCGTCGCCGATATCAAATCCGCTGCTGATTCCGTCTCGGTGACTCCCCTCCACCAAATCGAGCGCGAATATCAAGCAACTCCGTATCGGCGACTTCGTTCCACCGAATCGAGAGCCTCTATACACGCGACGACTCTAATTTCATCTCATTAACCGAATTCTCATTCTAATTTTTAATTTTGTATGTGCAGGGGATTACTCAGTTTTTTGCTAATTAGAATTTTGTGTGTGCATGGGATCTAAGTTCAGAGAGGTATGATTGTTTTATTTTTAGGTTTAAAAATTTAAATTTGGTGATTTATTTGATGAGTTTTTTATTGGTTTTGATTTAAGGTGTACGCAAGTGAGAGATGAATTATTTGGCGGCCTCAATTTGGGCTTCCAAACCATAGCAGGACAGGTAAGCTGACAAGCAACCTAAAATAACTTGGCAAATATGGAACATTAATTTCTTTACTACAAGAGAAAATACTATCATGAAGTATTCGCTTCACTAGTTATTAGAAACCATGGATAACATAACATATAAGAAATTTTAGTGTATGTTTGGATATATAGGATTGGGATGACTGGAGTTTACCAGTGAAGGGTACAAACTCCACTCAAGAAAGATAGCTAAAGTAAATTTGATATATATCCATTTTGATTATTTTTTATAAAGGTGCAATGGGGAGACAAAGTGGCGATAAAAGAAATGATTGGCTTGGATTAGAGTTTTGAGAACTTCATGTATTTCATTTTGGAAGAAATAATAATAAGAGGTATTTTAATTGCAAACTGAGTCTCAGACAAAAAAATGTTTAAATTATTGGTATTGTAAATACCTTCACACCTGCATTTGCGTTACCATTGTATTTGGACATGGTCATAGTGGTTATGGGATTAGAGTAAGCTCTATGAAACCTATATGATAATGTCCTTGCATAACTATCACAAGCATCTAAAAGTGATGCTGAAGTTAAAAAAAAACTCTATGCAGTGTTTGTAACAAACTATATGCATTCCAGGTAAGTTCAAGCTAATGATTAAGAAGGCGATGGTTGAGCTAAAAGCTAGATATACTGCTTCCTCATATAATATGTTTGCTACTTCAATTAATTTGCTGGACCTCCAAAACTATTTTATATAATCAACCTAGGTGCACCGTTCCGAAGATGTGCCGTAGGCACGTGTCAACGGGTAAACCTATACAATAATAAATCCCAACACAATAGTAATGAGTCTCAAAACAATAAGTTCATTAAAATAACATTCAATTATAAAGCATGAGTTCTTTAGAAAGTTTGCCCTCCAATTCCAGCAGGAAATTCTCCTTCATTACCTATGAACACTTCAACTAAAAATAGAAGAAAAATTATCCTTAGAGCAAGTCATGGACAGCAAGTAGAGAAAGAAGGGAACAATGGAATAACAGTACAACAATGAATTCAATGGATCAATAGGAATCAATAATATGGCAAGACGGCAATAATCAATATTAATAGTAATCGATGTAATTGGTATATACATTGATTCAATATTCGATGACAATATTCAATGATCACTATTAATAACACTTGGACAATATTTGATATCGATAGGAACAATGATGAACAATATGCAGTATCAATGTCGTGTCAATTTTTAAGTCTATTAATCATTTTAATCCTAACTAATGTAGCACTTCATGCGTCTCATTTATTTACCACATGGTTGCCATATACAAACAAGTTACGTTTATACTTAGTGATGGATTTTATAGTTTATGAACTCAGCAACGATAATCAATATTCAATAGTCACGATACGGTATTCGGCAACGATACAATACACGATATATTGGATTACGGCCGTAATCCACAATCACACTATAAAACAAAAGCTGGAACATTATTTAGGGAAACATGGGCCCCTCCTCCGAGTATAGTCCCCATATTGTCCATTACTAAAGTCAATCCTTAAACCCGGGCTTGTTATTTATTTTATCGAAGCAACAATACAACATGTAATTAAGGGACAGTACGATGAACGATTGTAACAATCCAGAAACAACGAGTTGATCACTTGAATAGGACAATGAAAATGATGACAATAGGATACTAGGATCATGCAATGCAACATACACACTTTAATCCATGTAATACGATGATATAGGAATAATTAATCTATTAAAAACTGAAATGTGAAATTATGGACAGCAAGAGTAGTCTGTACAAAAATGCAGTTTCCCGCTGTTTCAGAACTCGAAAACTTAATCCGTCAAAAGATCTAGAAACTAGACTGCCACACGGTTCCAACTCATATTTAAAATTCAAAGTCCGACAACAGTAGCTAGGTCAATCACACTATTCTTTTCATATTTCATGTTCAGGCAGAATTTCGACATCATGTTGTTAAAATTTTAGTATCAGCAAAACCTCAATATTAAATTCATTAAAAATATTTATTAGACTCCTAAACATGATCACTAACAATCTAGAAATTATCAGAGCAAAATTTTATCATTTGATTTGCCTTTTTACTGTTTAAACATAAAACGTACAAGAATGTGAAAATTTGGAATTGAAAACACAACAGTTGTAAAGCGAGAATAACGTTTGTTACACAACTCGGAATTTAGAAATTCAAGATGTTCTGGAAACTAGAAAGATAAGGCTACAATTCTTATTCAGAAAGTTATTTATTTTAAGATTATTTACTGGGTCAAAAATAGCAGGCAATACACAGCCAGCAAGCAACATACAGGGTTTTGGGTCTTTTTCATGAAAATAAATTAATTAAACATGATGGGTATCAATTCTTTAATAAATAAATTTCTCAATCGGTATGATGAGTGTCAAAACATGATAAATAAAAATTAGAACACACACATACATCAATTCTAACAATATCCAACATCAAATCGATCAACCAACATACAACCTAGTAAATATCTCCACAATAATTAATCGTGTTATGAGATGCATGAAAATTTCCTATCATCAATACTATTTGTTGTATGCAAGATTCAATATTTTTTGAGTCAAAGGGGCACGATGTCAAAAATATTGGGGTTAGCTTGTGTAAACCTTCAATAGACCCAACGAAGGAGATGAACAATATATAAATACGATAACAAAGGAATCTACTTGCAAGAGTTTCAACAAAACTTGAATTTGATACAATAAACAATTCAAGATGATAGTGACTTGCCTTAAAAACGGTGAAATTTAATACTAAGAATAATGGGATAAAGATCCCGAAACAATGAACCCACGAACTAACACAATAACACGTGCAAACTATGTGTAAAAGAGATCCAAGCAACACAGCAACAATAGTAAAAAGAGACACCAGCATCAACAGCAAAGGAGCAGCAATGTCAACAGCAAAGGAGAGGCAGGGATCTGGCCGATGTGGCTCAACGGTGGCGGGGCATCGAGTGGCGAAACGGTGGGTGGCGGCGCTCGGGGCTTGGCTGCGCTGATCAACGGAAAAGAGGTAACACAGCAGCATCGGGGGTTTCCTAGTGGGCTGAGTGGGAGGTGAGGAGGGGGAGGTTGGTCGCCGGAGATGGGCGGCTCGACTGATGGCATCGCTCGAAGGGGTGGTGACGGGGGTCGTCGGATTCGGCCGATGAGGAAGAGACGAGAGAATATGAGGCTACAATTGTATTATTTTTTTGTGTGTTTTTTTTGACGGTTTTTATTAGGGTTGTATTTATAGAATATAACTAGATTATTGGGCTAATGGGCCTAGGATCCAATAATAGTGGGTTTGGGTTGAGAACAAACTGCAGTTTGGTGTTAGGGTTCTACAAGAGATGGGTTTGAAAGCAATAGGGTTCACAATCCAATATAATAAAATCCACAAAAATAGGTAGTTCAACAAGAAGAAAATAATAGCTCATGAATCAAGAATTGAAATCCAATTAGATAAATAAATAGTACAACGAAAACAATATATGTTGGCCCGAAAATAATTTAGGGTTCGCCAAGAACAATATATCAAAATAATTTGATAGATGAATTTTAATAAATTATCAAGAAATAAAAATCAATTATTAAAATTATAAAAATAATAAAATCATACAAAAAAATAATATTCGGGTTTAATAATTTATTAAAATAATTCAATAATATATATATATATATATATATATATATATATATATATATATATATATATATATATATATATGATTTGAGCTCAAATATAAATAGATGATCAATAAAATATAGAAATAAGATCAAAATACAACATTATTCGAAATGAATAAAATTTTTGATTAGAAAATACTTTAATAAAAGTTCCGAACAGAATTTAGCACGGAATGAATTATAAAAATCAAATTATAGAATATACACGAAAAATACTTATTGGCGGAAATGGGAGTTAGAATCCTACCCACCATACAACAAAATTTTGTCCTCGAAATTTGCTCAGGCGGTACATAGGACAAAGTGAAAGCAAACTGGGAAAAAACAATGCAGGGAATCAAAGGAAAAGAAACAAAATAGTGGCAGCACCAGAATAAGAAAGAACATGGATATGAATGAAGCGATCTAAAATGATGTTAAACAAAGATTCAATGAATGATGACAATGCAAATGTATGAATAAAGAAGTAAGCAATGCAAAGAATGAGAAGCAACATGAAAATCCAGAGACCTGTCGGTTATGGGCCCACCACACTTCAGCTGCGCTACTTTGATGGTGATACTTCAAGCTGTTGACATGTCGTTGTAAACCACATGAGGCAAATCGATGAACCAAGCAGGAATAATAGAAATCATAGCACCAGAATCAAAAGAATATGGCTACAAAAGAATGAAATTATACCCAATGTGGAAGCAATGAATGGAAGGGATAAAAGACAACAAGGAATGAAGCAACTGAATGTGAAGGGATCAAAAAGTGGGTCAAGGAAGATATGTTTCCAGATTATATGTTGGTTATCGATTGTTCATGTGATCTCTGTATTGCACATACTGTTGAGTCAAATCAATAAAACCCAAATCTGATTAATATATCAATCAAAGACAAACTTCCCTTCGTTAGTCATGTCTAACTGATATATTATTCAAACCAGGGCTCTGATACTACTAAAAACCTTGTAATCAATAATATAATCAATACAGAACAAATACGCAGGCAATACTAATAATCTCATGAACAATAATACTTGGAATGAAACAATATAAAATATCCAAATACAATAATAATCTAACATCTGGAACAATAATAGAATCCGGGACATAAGCCCAATCTATATAATAAAATACAAAGAAAGCTATCAAGTGGCTCTCCTTCAATCTTCCCAAAATTAAAGGCCTAGATCTAACCTCCCAAAACACATTTTTCCTCCCAAAAGTTTTCCCCCAAAACTCAAATTCAACCACCCCCCCCCCCCCCCCAAAACAACTCATTTATTTAAAAATTAAGAAAATAAAAATTCTCTCTCTCTCTCTCTCTCTCTCTCTCTCTCTCCCCCCTATTCAAAAAATTAAGAAAATAATAATTTAATTTTTTAAAAAAACTAAAAAACCAAAAAAATTTAAAACTTAAAAAACATTTAAAATAATTCAAAAAAATAAAAATTGTAAAAATTTATTAATTGTTTGAAAAAGTTTAAAAAGTAAAACAAATTTAAAAAAAAAAGTTTTTTTAAAAAAATTGAAAATTATTATTATAAACAAATTGAATTTTTTTTTGTTTTAAAAAGTTTTTGAATTTTTAAAAAAAATTAAAAGTAAATTTTAAATTTAAATTTATTTTTTTTAAAAAAAAATTAATTTTAAATTTTAAATTTTAAATTTTAAATAATTTAAATTTTGAAAATTAGAAAATTTGAAATTTCGAAAATCTCAAAGCAAATCCAATTCCAAATTCAATGTCGGACCCCAACCAAGAGGTCGTCACCGATATCAGATCCGCTGCTGATTCCGTATCGGTGACTCCCTTTCACCAAATCGAGCATGAATATCAAGCGACTCCGTATCGGCGACTTCCCTCCACCGAATCGAGAGCCTCTACACATGCGACGACTTTAATTTCATCTCATTAACCGAATTCTCATTCTAATTTTTAATTTTGTGTGTGCAGGAGATTACTCAGTTTTTTGCTAACTAGAATTTTGTGTGTACATGGGATCTAAGTTCAGAAGTATGATTGTTTTATTTTCGGGTTTAAAAAAATTTAATTTGGTGATTTATTTGATGAGTTTTTTATTGGTTTTGATTTAAGGTGTACGCAAGTGACAGATGAATTATTTGGTGGCCTCAATTTGGGCTTCCAAACCATAGCAGGACAGGTAAGCTGACCAGCAAGCTAAAATAACTTGGCAAATATGCAACATTAATTTCTTTACTACAAGAGAAAATACTATCGTGAAGTGTTCCCTTCACTGATTATTGGAAACCATGTATAACATAACATATAAGAACTTTTAGTGTATGTTTGGATATATAGGATTGGGATGGCTGGAGTTTATCAGTGAAGGGTACAAACTCTCCACTCAAGAAAGACACCTAAAGTAAATTTGTTATTTATCCATTTTGATTTTTTTTTTATAAAGGTGTAATGGGGAAACAAAGTGGAGATAAAAGAAATGATTAGCTTGGATTAGAGTTTTGAGAACTTCATGTATTTCATTTTGGTTGAAATAATAATAAGAGGTATTTCAATTGCAAACTGAGTATCAGACAAACAAATGTTTAGATAATTGGTATTGTAGATATTTTCACACCTGCATTTGCGTTACCATTGTATTTAGACATGCTCATAGTGGTTATGGGATTAGAGTAAGCTTTATAAAACCTATATGATAATGTCCTTGCATAACTACTACAAGCATCTAAAAGTGATGCTGAAGTTAAAAAAAAACTATATGCGGTGTTTGTAACAAACTATATGCATTCCAAGTAAGTTCAAGCAAATGATTAAGAAGGCAATGGCTGAGCTTAAAGGTAGATATACTGCTTCCTCATATAATATGTTTGCTACTTTAATTAATTTGCTGAACCTCCAAAACTATCTTATATAATCAACCTAGGTGCACTGTTCCGATGACGTGCCGTAGGCACGTGTCAACGGGCAAACCTATACAATAATAAATCCCAACACAATAGTAATGAGTCTCAAAACAATAAGTTCATTAAAATAACATTCAATTATAAAGCATGAGTTCTTTAGAAAGTTTGCCCTCCAATTCCAGCAGGAAATTCTCCTTCATTACCTATGAACACTTCAACTAAAAATAGAAGAAAAATTATCCTTAGAGCAAGTCATGGACAGCAAGTAGAGAAAGAAGGGAACAATGGAATAACAGTACAACAATGAATTCAATGGATCAATAGGAATCAATAACATGGCACGATAGCAATAATCAATATTAATAGTAATCGATGTAATTGGTATATACATTGATTCAATATTCGATGACAATATTCAATGATCAATATTAATAACACTTGGAAAATATTTGATATTGATAGGAACAATGATGAACAATATGTAGTGTCAATGCCGTGTCAATTTTTAAGTCTATTAATCATTTTAATACTAACTAATGTAGCACTTCATGCGTCTCATTTATTTACCACATGGTTGCCATATACAAATAAGTTACGTTTAGATTTAGTGATTGATTTTATAGTTTATGTACTCAGCAACGATAATCAATATTCAATAGTCACGATACGGTCTTCGGGAACGATACAATACACGATAAATTGGGTTACGGCCGTAATCCACAATCACACGATAAAACAAAAGCCGGAACATTATTTAGGAAAACACGGGCCCCTCCTCCGAGTATAGTCCCTATATTGTCCACTACTAAAATCAACCCTTAAACCACAGCTTGTTAATTATTTTATCGAAGCAACAATACAATATGCAATTAAGGAACATTTCGATGAACGATTGTAACAATCGAGAAACAATGGGATGATCACTTGAATAGGACAATGAAAATAATGACAATAGGATACTAGGATCATGTAATTCAACATACAAATTTTAATCCATGCAATACGATGATATAGGAATAACTAATCTATTAAAAACTTAAATGTGAAATTTTGAACAATAAGAGTAGTCTGTACATAGGTGCAGTTTCCCGCTATTTCAGAACTCGAAAACTGAATCCGTCAAAAGTTCTAGAAACTAGAATTCCACACGGTTCCAACTCATATTTAAAATTCAAAATCTGACAATAGTAGCTAGGTCAACCACACCATTCTTTACAGATTTTATATTCAGGTAGAATTTCGACATCATGTTGTTAAAATTTTAGTATCAGCAAAAACTCAATATTAAATTCATTAAAAATATTTATTAGACTCCTTAACATGATCACTAACAATCTGAAAATTATCAGAGCAAAATTTTATCATTTGATTAGCCTTTTTAATGTTTAAACATAAAATATACAAGAATATGAGAATCTGGAATTGAAAACACGGCTTTTGTAAAACAAGCATAACGTTTGCTACACAACTCAGAATTTAGAAATTCAAGATGTTCTGGAAATTAGAAAGATAAGGCTTCAATTCTTATTCAGAAAGTTATTTATTTTAAGATCATTTACTGGGTCAAAAATAGCAGGCAATACACAGCCAGCAAGCAACATACAGGGTTTTGGGTCTTTTTCATGAAAATAAATTAATTAAAAATGATGGATATCGATTCTTTAGTCAATAAATTTTTCAATCAGCATGATGAGTGTCCAAACATGATAAATAAAAATTAGAACACACACATACATCAATTCTAACAATATCCAACATCAAATCGATCAACCAACATACAACCTAGCATATATCTCTACAATAATTAATCGTGTTATGAGATGCATGAAAATTTCCTATCATCAATACTATTTGTTGTTTGCAAGATTTAATATTTTTTGAGTCAAAGGGGCACGATGTCAAAAATATTGGGGTTAGCTTGTGTAAACCTTCAATAGACCCAACGAAGGAGATGAACAATATATAAATACGATAACAAAGGAATCCACTTGCAAGAGTTTCAACAAAACTTGAATTTGATACAATTAACAATTCAAGAGGACAGTGACTTTCCTTAATAGCGGTGAAATTGAATACCAAGAATAACGGGATAAGGATCCCGAAACAATGAACCAACGAACTAACACAATAACACTTACAAACTGCATGTAAAGGAGGTCCAAGCAACACAACAACAATAGTAAAAAGACAATGCAACATCAACAGCAAAGGAGCAGCAATGTCAATAGCAAAGGAGGGCAGGGATTTGGCCGATGAGGCTTGACGGCAACGGGGCATCGAGCAGCGAAAAGGCAGGTGGCGGTGCTCGGGGCTTGGCTGCTCTGATCGACGGAAAAGAGGAAGCGCAGTAGCGTTGGGGGTTTCTTAGTGGGCTAGCGCGGGAGGCGACGGGGGGGAGGTTGGGCGCCAGAGATGGGGGCGGCTTGACTGAGGGCATCGATTGAAGGGTGGCGACGGGGGTCGCCGGAGTTGGTCAACTGAAGGGAAATTTAGGGAAGCCAACAAGGATCAGATACCATAAGCTGAAGCCACGGGTGGAAATTCAGGAAGCAATGTTCCAAATCTTGTTCGGATGGTTGAATCTTTCAAGCGCCGAGTAGACTGAAGAGCTACTATTAGAGAGATTAATTAGGCTCAATGCTTCACCTTGAGAAGCACTATTTTTTCTTGTAAGGAATGAAGAATGGATCAGTGGGATTGCGTATCAAAAAACATGAATGAACCAGGTTACAGCTAGAGGCATCGTTCACTTGTTCGATCAACTTCAAGAGCAGCAGTGTTCACTAAGGTCAACCTGCAATCAGGCAAACACCAGGTCTGCATCAAGGAGGTAGAAGTACCAAAGACAGAGGACTGTCATGCCAAGCATTTAGTAGGAGCATCGAAAAAGCTACAAGAAGATGGGAGCAACATTTCTTGGCTGCGTCCTTTTTCTAAGGAGGGAGTGGCCACCAACCCAAAGAAGAAGTACCGAGGTGTGGAGCAGCATCACCGGTGGGCATGAAAGAAGCAAAACATTACTAACTTTATTGCTAAATATTGATAATGCAGGCACCAAAAAATTAAGACCAGAAGTCCGGAGGACCGTTACAGCTATTGTCATATTGGAAACGAAAGAATATCACCAAGGATCTCGAGAGATGGCATAAGTATGCAACATGGAATTCTGGATCTTTAGGGAGACTCAGCATCGATAGTCTTCAAAGGGGAGGCAAGGTATAATGGCTGGCAACAAGTATCTTAGAGGGACCGACTGCAGCACAACATTTCCACGCGGAGGCGGATGATGAGACAAAAGGAGTAGCACTGTGTGCTAGGAGGCATGCTGACTAGAAGCAAGTATCTTAGAGGGACCAGGTCGCCAAGGAAATCATTTGGGAAACTAAAGACAATTAAGGAACACACTAACTGAATAATTAATAAATTGTGTACTGTTTTCCTCTCCACTAAACGTCGTTCTGAGGACAGAACGATTATAGGAGGAAATAATGTAAGATCCCACAAAATAGTATATAACTATTTTGTACATTAGTCCATGCACAATTCAGTGTAGCACGTATTAATGGATTCTTCTCAATTTTAATTGAGTAAACATAGAGACATATTATTTAATTTGTTTTGAACCCGAAAATGGTACAATTGTTGAACCAGAGTTGAAATAACTTTTCAATTAAATTGTACGTTTGTCTCAACTATAATCGAGAACGGAATGTATAGTGAATCTATAATAATAAATTATTTTGTTATATACATACAAACATTTTTTTTTAATTTAAGTATTATACATACAATTGTTGTTATACATGTATGTGTGTATGTATATATGTATAATTATTTATACTAACCCTAAACCACAAATAAAATCCTAAACCACCTAACTAAAACTATGGGCTTGTTTTTGAGCTGTGCACCCCCCCCCCCCTCCCATCTTGGCAGGTCATCAACCCCCAAATGTATCTTCCATCTCTTTCTTCAATTTTCTAATCATAAAAACCTTCTTCTTTCAAAAACATCATTTTTCTCATTTCCTAGCATTTCCTACAACTTTAAATTCTTATTCAAGTTTGGCTTGGAAGTTGGAGAGACAGCATACAAGAAAGGAGCAAGGAGCTAGGAAGAGGAGTATCCAAACAAGGATAAAGAGAAGAAGAGATCATCAACAAACTTCATAGTGGGTGTCTTTCTAAAAGCTATGCTTGTGAATTTTTTTTGTGTGCATATGATGAAAAGTTGATGATATGAGGCTACTAATTAGCATGAATAAAATTTTTGTATGTTCAAACTTAAGTTCTTGAGTTAAGAATGTTGACTGATAGATAAATGTTGAATCTTGTGAAGAATTAGCATATTTTGATTAGAAAAATCATTACTTATACCATGATGGAATTTAGACTTGAAATTTTTATAGTATAATGTTGATTGTGTCCCTATAAACTCCACCAAATTTCATAATTTTTAGAAATGATTTGATATTTTAATGAATTCGAACATGTTGCTGGTGTGAGACAAGTTTTCTGCTTTGTTTGATTCTAGCATGTTTGAATTATAAAAATCATATCTCCTTGTCTATCAAGAATTTAGAGTTGAAAGTTTTACTGTATGTACTCTTACATGTCTATATCAATTCACCTAAATTTCAAACGTTTTGGATGAAGTTTGATATTTTTAGAAAATGCTACGTCTACACTAGGTAATGAAAACAATGAATTGTCTTTCTATTCTGTTTCAAGAATTTGTGTTCAATTTGGAAATGCATTCATTACAAAATATATCTATTACTGAGTTGAAATATTTATACAGGTACCATGTATATGTCTACAGCAATCCCACCAATTTTGGTAATTTTTGGAAATGAATTGACATTTATCGAAAATCAAGTCTCAATACTGAGAAAGTTTTTCAGCTCTATTTTCATTATGAGTACTAGTTACCCTGGAAAGTATAACTCCATGATAAAAAAGAATTTTAACTTTAAACATGTACAGTATCTTAAGTCAGTGTGGTACACTCCTTCCATGTTTCGTAATTTTTGAATAATAGTTGTTACCTCTTTGAAATAAAACTTACTGTTGTTGTTAAGAAATAGTGTGGTTGCTGGGTAATTTGCATCCTATTCAAATTGTCATAACTTTCTTTACACTTTGAGTATTTTGATAAATTTTGGATATGTAATGCCCATATGCATCTGAATTATTCACACCAAATTTTATAAGATTTTGATATCATGGCTATTTTTAACTGAGTTTTAAGCATACATTGGTTGATAGTTTCTGCATATCGTGAGAATTTGTATACATATCAGTGTGAGGTCTTTTCAATCATCTAAATGAACCATTTTGAGGTAGTTTCCAACTGAGAAAGTAAAGTAGATTCAAAGAACATTCTATAGGATCCAAAAATATGGAATTTTATTAAGTAATTAATTGTGATTTTTTCAACTAGCACAAGTCGTAGGATTGGATGAATAGCTTACTGTTTTGGGAATATATAAGTCATTGTTATGTTAAGACTATATAAATGGAGTTAGATATTTGTTAGTGTAACCCCTATTTTCTATTTTCCATATTTTGGGTGTATTTTTCTTTTTCTGAGTATTTATTCATTTTGTACTCTTTTGTTTCTGCTGAACCATGCATTTGATCTCTGTTCTCATTATCAATCTATGTGCTTTGACTTTGACCATATTTTGTGGCCTTGAACGTTTCCTTGATTTGATTAAATTTTTTTGTCCCAATTTATTGTCTCCGATTTAATTTGTTTTGCTCCCATTAAATTTTTGGTCATGGCCATTTGATTTTGTCTAATTAGATGCCTTATTATCTTTTATTGGATCATCCATCTACCCTATTATTATCCTATTCTTATTGGGTCTTTTATTAATACCCAAACCCAATATTAACCCTCCCCTATTCTCTATTGGAGTTTTGTTATTGAACCCTTAAACCCATTAATACCCACTAAGCCTTAACTAAACCAAATACCCGTTATCTATTACCCCAACCTGTTTACCTATTCCCAACCCATTAGCCGTCACCCTTAAACCCTAAAACCCTAAATATCTATATAAATACCCACCTATATAATCCCCCTGTATCTCTACCCTGTTACTCTGAATCCCCCTCCTTCTGACTTCTCGTCTTCTCCTAACCTATGCAGCCGCCTCTATCACCCCGTCCTCCTGCTCCCTCTCTCTCCCCATCTCCTGGTGTCCTTCCCTCTCGATGCCTCTCCTCAACCGTAACAGCCAGGTGCCGACCCCGTCTCCCTGTGCCCTCTCCCGAAGCCACAGTAATGCCCCACAACGCCGCGGCAACACCAGCCTCCCTGGTTCCCTCTCCCTGTCGCGCACCCCCCTGCACCGGTGCAGCCCCGCAGCACCGCCTGTCCCCCATCTTCCTGTCGCGTCGTTGACATCTATCTAGCACCGCCCACATCCCTGATGCGCCTCCCTATCTCCCTATCTCGACATCACCGCACACGCCAACACCAACACCTCCCAACGCTCCATCCTGTGCATCATCCTCCAAAAGACGCAGCAGCAACCTCCTGGCCCCCTCCAGTCACCCTGCAGCCCTTGCTGGCGACCCCCTCGTTATGACTCCCCTCTCACTGTCCTCTCCCTCCACCCTCCGATGATCCTCTATGCTCCTTTTGCCTTATAGCCAGCCAGCCACCGCGTGCCAGTCACGCCTCCCCCCTGTGTGTTGATCCTGTGCTATCCTCGGCTAACCGCAGTGCTGCAACGCCTCCCTTTCGACGTCGCGATCAGCAGCGACAGCACCACAGTGCACAATGCTCCTCTATCGATAGCAGCTACACCTCTGGCCGCCGCTCTCCGTCTCGCGGAGCACTCCCTCCCTCCTTGCTCTGTTTTGGTGATCACGTGATGTGGGCCGTCCGATCTCCTCTTGATCATTGCAATCTTGATCGTCATGTTCCCTTGATTTTGATCCGCTCGATTCTCCTTCCAATTTCTGATCATCTTCATCATTGGATTAGATCTGGCCATTCGATCTGATCCGATCATCTTGATCTTAATCTCTTGGATCTAGCCGTTCGATTGTGTTCGTGATTGTTTGTGATTGTTCGTCTCTATTCGTTGTATCGTGTTCATTGCCCGGGAATCTATTCTCGTTATTCTTACTCTTTCTTCGCCGTTTCCATCATGGTCTCTAAGGCAAGTAACTTGTATTCTTTCTTTGTGTAATACAAGTACTAAATACCGTCTGTAGTGTAGGTTTGTTCTAGAGAAAACCCATTTGCAAATTCATGTTATATCTTGTCTCTATTGTGTTGACCCGCCCATGGTTGCCTCATTACACACATGACATGAAATAACTTAGGGATAACCACTTCTTGTTGTATACATGCATGTTGTTCGTGATTCATGACTTGTTGTATGATCTTGTATGCTTGATGTGTTGGTAGTAGTATAACTTGTTGTAGACTTGCTAAATACCCTATACCATGTTGCTTGGACATCTACTATACCATATTTCATATTTAGTTATGTTTTGGATGAGTTTCATATGAACTAATTGATTTTGTGTTCTGTTTTGCCGGTTCCCTGTTTTTATCAGTATTTTAGACCCTATTAAGGTCAGCATATGAAAATTATTTGTGAATATGAATTAGAGAGAATTCTGTCCAATTTCTAGATTTTCTGACAGATCTCAGTTTCGATTTATAAGTTGCAAGTTATGGCTATTTTACTACATATGTGTTTAAATTTTTGTGGATTTAATTAATGACTTTTATAAACATTTCTATGCTTGCAAACAACTACTATACTTGCAGAATTTTTTTACTATTCAGTATAGAACCTTAATTTCGACCTGATTCTATTTGATGTCTATAAAAACTTTGTGAATATGAATTATAGCCTACTGTATCGATTTTTCACCCTTTTGACGGATATGGATTTCGATTTATATTTTGTATGATATTGCTATTTTAGTACTGCTGTGTTTATGATTCAAGATTTATAAAACTACTGTGTCTTGCTACTTTCTAATTTTACTTGACTATTCTATCTATGTTGGGAAATTATGAAACTTTATTTTCTGTTACTAAACATACTAGGGAAAACCCCATATTTTTCTTGGATTTAATTAGTAAGTTTTGATGCCGTTTTCCTGTTTATGAATACAAACTTCTGATTTATGGCTGAACATATTTTCTGGGTACAAATATGTTTTGAGACTTGTTTTTTGTAAAATACCATATGACTTATATATATTTGCTGGATTTGATCGAGAGTCTATTTTTTCAGATTTTCTGACGGATCCAGATTTGTATGTTTTTGGCAACGGAAATCCTAGATTTAGTGCAGTACTGTCTTGCTGTCCTGAACTAGGATTTTCGTTATCCTATCCTTTTATGAGTTGTTCTTCACCTATACATGTTTGTTTTCCAACCAAAACCTGTTAGTTGTTCATGCCATGTTATTCTTGCCGTGTTTTATGCACGTAAATGCATGTTTGATAATAATAACAAATAACCAAGTCGGGGTTAAGGGAAAGATCTAGTAGTGGACAATATAGAAAAGTGTGCTCAGAAGGGGGCCCGTGTTTCCCTCATTTGGTTACATGATATGATTTGGTACATTTGGATAATTTGGAATTTGGTTAATATGATTTGGTTAATATGATTTGGATTACTTGATACCTGCACATGCTACCTGCCACCTGTTACACATTCACCTGCTTACATTATGACTTTTACCTGTTACATGTTATATATACCTGTTATTACTTGATTCTGTTTGTGATTCATGTTAGTTGTTCTATTTTTTTGCCATGTCTATTCCATGCTATTTGTTTATCTTTCCCATGTACTTGTTCCCTGCACTACAAGCGGCCCGTAACTTGCATTGATGAGTGTTTTGTTTCTCTTTCCTTTTTTCTGCAATTTATTAAATTGTAGATTATGGTGATCAGCTGTCCGATGGAGTAGGTAATCTAAGATTATAGTTGGCTGGAGCTTTTGCTATATCTATTTATTTTCTTGTTGCTTATCTTGAATAATTGTACTCGGTTTCATCGATCATTTTGTATTGGGCTTTGAGTCCCAGACTTGTTTTTTGTTCCAGACATGATTATTTGAAATTCATTATTCTTGCTTCTCATTTCAAGTAATCTTGTTGACTATATTGATTCAGTTATGTATGCGTGGTTGACTTCTCCTGCTTCTTACTCTGATTATTCTTGTATTTGTTGTAAATATCCTGACAGCTTAAGGATGATGAAAATCATTCACTGGGCTTAGTCACGTATATGTATTCCGTATTCTCTTTTTGGAAAGCAGGACGTGACAGTTAGTTAGCTTATGATTCATGAATTGAACATGTTTGAATTGGACTTATGAATGTCTACTATTGGAGATGTGATGGTAATGTAAATTAGCTTGTTGTTTGCCTAGGATAATGGTTATCACCCTAGGACTATCAATCATTTTGACCCTTGGTAAGTAGTACCATTTTCACCTCAAGATGCTATGGATGAAGAAAGTCTTCGTGAGCCGGCGGTTCGCTACCTATGGAGGGATTGATCGCGGAGCGGAGACGAGGTCGAGATCCAAGCAAGAGGGTGATTGGCGATCGATGAAGGTCGAATCGCCAATGTCGTTGAGTTAAGTTTGGGCCAAGTTGGGCCAACTCTTGAGCCTGGTCTGGGGGTCATGTTGGTTTCCCCTAGGGCTTTGTGAATTTGGATAAAGAACTAGGTTTGTTTACTAGCAAATAATCGGCTGGTAATCAATAATCTCAACACAGTTAAGATCAGTAATTGCTTAACCAGGACTAGTGGTAGAATCCTAAGACCAGAGCATGTCATTGATTGTTAGGGCAGGCACTAGTCGGGTGGTTGGACTCGCCTATCAAGGGGATAAGTGCACTGCCATCCTACCTGTTATAGGGCACGAGCGATGTAGCCTCATCTGCTTGTTTTGGGGTATCTATACGAATGATGAGCAAGATTTAAACTCTGTATCTCTTGATGGAGTAGGGAAAGGCCTGCCGGTCCATCATATGATCAGATAACGTTTGGTATGGTTCGGGAGTGGAGAAAGACCACTGGTTCCGATGAGGCTGAATGATCACTGGCCTGTCAAGAAGTGGAGAAAGACCACCGGTTCCATGCGGAGTGGAGTGATCACCAGACTGCTCAGGAGTGGAGAAAGATCACCTGTCCGCAGCAGTGGCAGATAGACCGCATAAACTGCAACTTTACCAATCACTAGACAAATATCAAAATTGGGAAAGAGTACAAGAGTACGATGCATTGCGAAGGATTGAACCCCGTGATCTGGAGATTACGAACTCCTTGGAAATTATGTAGTATGGGATGCATATGTTTTCATTAAAGTTGCATTTGGGACATTATGTAGTATAGGATGCATACGTTTTCAAATAAATTGCATTAGAGCAGGTGCACCACGTGCATTTGGAATTGTGCATTACACTCTAGGACATGGCATACACTAACACTTGTGATTTAACTACACATTTTCTTTTTTGCATCAATTATTGGTTGTTGAGTTGGAGAGTCGCTGGTTTTTTCAGCATTGCGTCAGTTGCATTCAGTTGACGTGCCCATAGGTTATTAGTTTGTAACCCTTGTTTTCAGTTATTGTATTTTTTTTGGTATTATTATTTATTTATTTTATCTCTGAACACCTGTAATTTGTTCATTAATTAATAGAATTTATTATTTGCTTTCAACTCAATTTTTGTCTCCCAATCTGTTTAATTTTTCTGCTAGAGATTTTGTTATTCAACATATTCAAAATTTTTGCATCGATATCCCCAATTAATTTAACTATAAATCCTATTTTTGTTTTTTAATTCATTTTCCCTATTGGATTTAAACCCAAAACCATTTAACTCGTTTCCTATTGGACCCTAACCCGCTAACCCAACATCCCTACCTTATTCCCTATTTAAACCTAACCTACCCTAACCCAAATTACTATTCTAACCTAACCCTAATACCCCTTCAGCCGCCTAACCCTTTTCCTATGTTCTTCTCCTTCCCATTTTCTCCTCTGCCTCTGTTCCGAAAACCATCCCTGTGCCGCCCTTCTCGCAACTCTCCGTACTCCTCCTCAGCCTCCTCTTCCACCTCCATCTTCGTCCTCATCCTTGCCATACCACTGATTACCCTCGACCCGTCCTCCACTTCGATTGCACCCATCGACCCACTACCCCTGTCGCCCACCACCTCAACTCCCGTTGCATACACCACCGCAACCATCCACCCCCGTGCATCCTCGTGCCTTCAACAACCGAATGCCCTCTCCTCGCCTTCCTCCCGCCATTGCCGCAACCACGACCACCGACAGCATCCCCTGTTTTCGCCTAGCACTGCGACCAGCGCCAGCATCCTGTAGTCGACCTCCATAGTCAATTATCGCCAGCCTGCACCATAGGCGGCGACCACCTTACAGCCACCGATTACCTCCGCCGTTGCTGTTTCCCTCCATTGCTGAAGTTGCTGCTGTTTGCTGTTTGGTCGAGATCGGCTGTAGGATCGCCGTTTGCTGTTGTGAGGATTGTTGTCTACTGTTTTGTGATTGTTGGTTGCCGTTTGCTGGATTTGTTTTTTGGGCTCTTGCTGTGATTGCTACTACGTTCTTTGCACATGTGTTGATTGTACAAGAGTTGCATGTGTCGCCATTGGGATTCTCATCCCGTTATTCTATTATACTCGGATTAACTGTCTAAAATGAAAGTCTCTTCTTGAAACCCCTCTATTGTTTGTGTTCAAGATGTTTATTGATTCCTGCAAGTAGCTCTTAATTCCAATTCATATCTGTATTTGTTATTGTTCAAGAGTTTATCATGGATTCATAGGCGAAAACAAGTGATAAATCTCTTTTTGTGCCATTATCCTTGACTCGAATCATAGTCCCTATTGCACATTGCATATGCACGAATACATGAAAACAACTAAATCCATGTTATAGAATTGTTTGATGACCAGAATGTTCCCGATTGAAAATAATTTTCATGAATTAATTGCCTTGACTGTAAGATGCATCGTTAACCTTAAAATTGCAGGTTAATCACCAAATAGAAATTTTGTTAATTAATTATCATGAAATTGCATGATTGTGTGTTGAAATTATTGTTTATTCATGTTAAATTATTTTCTGGCATTCTGTCTGTCTCTTCTTGCATCAAACTTTTGAACATATTGCTGCAGTAATTTGAATGAACTTTATAAACATGAACTGTAGCACCATGTGTCTACTTTCCAGAACATTCGACGAAATTAAATTCTGACTTATAATATTCAAGATATCTGACTTTTAGTACTGCTAGGTCTGGATTTCGAGATTCATAATTATATGTGTATCACCCTGATTTTTTAATAAAAAGAATATGTTAAAAGAAAATTTAAATTGTGAAATTAATTTGGCTGAGACTAGACATGCATAGGAATCACCCTGAATTTTTGTGGAATTATTTGGAATTATTTGATGAGTATTTAGACCTGATACATATATGTGAACACAATCTATAACTTGCTCCCTGAACATAAAATCCGTAAAGAATAAGAATTTGAACCTAGTTTCTGTGATTTTTTTTATATATCGTGTGTACATTCACTGGAATCGGCAGCTTGTCTAGTTTCTATAACTTCTGATGGATCCAGATTTTCCTTCTTGTAGCAGCGGGGATGCTTGGTTTTGTACGGTAACGTCCTGCTATCCAAATTGTATGATTTGCATTGATTTAGTATAAATGCTTCTTGCCTTGCATGTAATGAGTATAATTAGTCACACCTAGCATGACACAACCTTGACATCTTCTTGCATGCTCACATAGGATGAAATAAAATATTAACAAGCCGGAGTATTAAGGGTTGACTTGGTAGTGAACAATCAGAAACAGTACTCGGTAGGGGTCCCTTACCAGTTATTCCCCTTAATTTCCATCATCCCTGTTTATTGCTGTTAATTCCTGTTTGCTGGGCCGAGTACATGATCTGTAGAGTTCACCATCACAGTCTTAAAACGTTCACTTGTTTGCATGCACCGAACCTATGGAATGGGACACAATACTACATGCATTAGATAGGTTAGTAAAATGAATAAAAACCCTCACTTGATATTTCATGCTTGATCCCGTATATTATCATCGATATTGGACTTGAATTGAAATTATTGACTATTGCATGTTTGAATATAGACCATTTTGTTATTGACTTTGATCCAGCCTTTTGTTCTTGTTAATCCATGCTTTCTTGTTCTCTGTTTTCCCACTACTTGCTGTCTGTGAGTTGCTCGAAGGACCTTATTTTCTCTATTTTTAGATCACGTGTTTACAGGTACCGAAGGAGTGATACCGGAAGGACTTGGTGAGCAACGATTGTAAAGAATGGAGCTCAAATGAATCGATTGCTTGAATTATCCTTATGCTATTTTTTTTCCTTTGAACATTGTTATTGATATTGTACTTTGTTTTGGGCTTTTCTGATCCGAAGTTTGTTTTATCCCAGATGTTGGATATTATGTTTTGAATTATTTCATTTGTTATTGATGCTGTTCTTCGTTTATGTGATTATATTCTCTTGTACATTTGTGATTGTTATTCATATTGTTGAGTTAGACTGGTATAACTTATGGATGGTGTTTACATTATTTGCTAGGCATTCATTACGTACTTGTATTCCTGTATTTAGGAAAGCGGGGCGTGACAGGTTTTTTTTTGTATCAGAGCCCTGGTTTAGCTAATGTGTTAGTCATGTTTGGCTGATATGTTAGTCAGGTTTGGCTCTAGCCAGGTCAACTCAATAATATGCGTATCACGTTGATCACATGAACATAAAATAGCCAACATAATCTGGGTAGTAATCTTATTTGATCCACATTTTGGTCCCTTCATATTCAGTTCCTTCATTTTTTATTGTCTTTTGTCTCTTCCATTCATTGATTCCTTATTGAGTATAATTTCATTCCTCTTGTACCCACATTCTTTTTGATTCTAGTGTTATTCATTTTCCTTTTGCACAATTATTCATGCATATATCCTGCTTGCATCTCATTCACATTCTTTGATCATCTTATAGGTGTATCTTAGTTTTCTATCTTCCTGCTCATGTCATGTTTGACTCAGGAGCTACCCACTCCTTTGTTTCCTCCCACTTTGTTGATCAGCATAGTTTAGCAAGCAACACTATGCTCGCAGCTTGGGACATCACCACAGGTGGAGGTGTCATTGTCTGTTTTAAGGTATGAAAGCAAAGCCCTTTGCTGATAGGTGGTGTGCATTTCGTGGCTGATCTGATTGTGATCCCCAATTCTAGCTTTGATGTTAATCTGGAGATGGATTGGTTGGGAGTTTCTTATGATGTGATTGATTGCCGTAAGAAGAAGGTAACTTTCAGACTTTCTGGGCAACCAGAGTACAAGTTTCATGCGGGTGAGACACCGTCAGGGCGTGTCATGAGCCCGGTGAACCCTAAGGCTGCTGCACTTAAGTTGTCGTGCACTGACGGGGATGTTGCACCCTTGGTTGTGCAGACTTCTTTGATGTATTTTCTGGAGGAATTGCCCGGATTGCCGCCAGATCGATATGTGGAGTTTAACATTGACGTTCAGCTGGGTACGATACCTATCTCGAAGAGTCAGTACTGCATGGAACCAGTTGAATTGGCAGAACTAAAGGTGCAAGTTCAGGAGTTGTTGGATAAGGGTTTTATCAAGCTGAGTGTTTTGCCTTGGGGAGCTCCAGTTTTGTTTGTCAACCAAAAGGATGGCAGTCACCGACTTTGCATTGACTATCGAGAGTTGAACGTTGTCACTGTGAAGAATCGGTACCCATTGCTGAGGATTGATGACCTATTTGACCAACTGGGAGGTTCTTCTATTTTCTCGAAGTTCGATCTCCGTTCTGGTTATCATCAAGTTAAGGTGATGTCAGAGGATGTTCAGAAGACGGCATTCCAGACAAGGTATGCGCATTACAAGTTCTTAGTGACGCCATTTGGAGTTACCAATGTACCAGCTGTGTTCATGAGCCTGATGAATCGGGTATTCTCGCCATTTTTGGATTAGTTTGTCATGGTCTTTATTGACGACATCTTGGTGTATTCTCAAATTTGGGAAGATCATGGTGAACATTTGAGGGTTGTTCTGCAGACTTTGAGGGAGAACCAGTTGTATGGGAAGCTCAGCAAGTGTGAGTTTTGGCTGGACCGGGTTGATTTTCTAGGTCATATTATTTTCGGTTATGGTGTTTCTGTTGATCCGTCAAAGATCTCGGCAGTCAAGGATTGGCAGGTTCCAAAGTCAGCATCTGAAGTGCGAAGCTTTCTCGGATTGGCAGGGTATTATCAGAAGTTCGTTAGGATTTCTCGAAGGTAGCTGGACCCCGACCAATTTGATGAAGGAGCAGAAGTTTGCTTCGGATGAGGCTTGTGATGCTTTTGTAGAGTTGAAACGTCTATTGATGTCAGCGCCTGTACTGACTATACCCGACAGTTTGAACGTTTTGTGATTCACTGTGATGCTTCGGGTAGAGGTCTGGGAGCAGTGCTGATGCAGCGAGGTCGAATTGTCGCATATGCATCCAAGTAGTTGAGTCCTCATGCATGCATGATCTGGAGCTTGCAGTCGTGATTTTTGCTCTGAAGTTATGGAGGCATTATCTGCTTGGGGATAGAGTGGAAATTTTCACAGATCACAAGAGCCTCAAGTATGTGTTCACGTAGAAAGAGATGAATATGAGGCAAAGAAGATGGTTGGAGTTCATGGCAGATTATGACATTAATTTGCAGTATCACCCGGGCAAAGTGAACATGGTACCTGATGCTTTAAGTAGAAGACCTGCTGCTATATTCCTTACCAAGCAGAAGGAAATAGTGGAGGATATGAGAAGACTGGAGTTGGATGTGATTCTTCCTGGTACGGCACAGCAGTTCATGCTGTTGCAGTTGCAGTCCTCTTTTGTAGAGCAGATCAAGAAAGCCCAAGTAGGCGATCAGGAGTTGTAGAATTTCCGAAGCAAAGTGGAAGCAGGTTTGAGAACTGATTTGATCATCCATTCGTGCGGGTCCCTTCGTTTTGGCTCTAGGTTGTGTGTACCTAGAGAAGAAGTCAGGCAGAAGCTACTTGAAGAAACTCATCGGCCGCCCTATTCTATTCATCCAGGAGGTACTAAGATGTACAGGGATCTGAAGCCGCATTTTTGGTGGCATGTTATGAAGAGAGCTGTGGCAAGGTTTGTGTCGCAATGTTGATTTGCCAGCAAGTGAAGGCAGAGCATCAGAGGACAGCGGAGCTGTTGCAACTTCTTCCAGTCCCATAGTGGAAATTGGAGAACATCACTATGGATTTTTTGATTGCTTTGTCGAGAAGTTCCAAGGGTCATAATGCTATCTGGGTGATAGTAGACCGGTTGACGAAGTGTGCCCATTTCATTCCCTTCTGAGTGGGCCAGTCTACTGAGAGTTTGGCTGAGAAGTACATTCAGGAGGTTGTGAGACTGCATGGAGTTCCTGTCAACTTCATTTCGGATAGATACGAGATTCAGGTCGCAGTTTTGGGAGAGCCTGCAGAAGAGCTTGGGTACTAAGTTGAGCTACAGTACAACATTCCATCCGCAGACAGATGGGCAGTCGGAAAAGACGATTCAGACCCTAGAAGACATGTTGAGATCTTGAGTTCTTCAGTTTGGAAGTTCGTGGGAAGATCATCTGCACTTAGCCGAGTTCTCATACAACAAAAATTATCAGGCGAATCTCAAGGCAGCACCATTTGAGGCTCTGTATGGGCATACGTGTAGATCACCAGTCTATTGGGATGATATCGATGAGAGGAAACTTGGGGCCTGAGTTGATAACGAAGACAGTTGATGCCGTGCCTCAGATCATGAAGCATTTGCAGGCTGCCCAGGACAGGTAGAGGAAGTGGGCAGATATTCATCGAAGGCCATTGGAATTCGAGGCGGGGGACCATGTGTTCATTAAGTGTCTCCATGGAGAGGCGTTATCCGCCTTGGTGGTGGGTGCGAGCTGAGTCCCCGGTTTATTGGGTCGTTCGATGTTGTGGAGCCAGTGGACAAGATGGCCTACAGGCTTGCTGTACCCCCGGTACTGTCTGGAGTCCATGATGTATTCCATGTTTTCCAGCTCAGGAAGTACATCAGGGATGACAGTCATGTGATTGACTACTCGGAGTTGTCCGTGAGGCCGGACTTGTCCTGCGAGAATCAGCCAGTCTCTATCTTGGACCGACGAGAGAAGGTGTTGAAGAATAGAGTCATCAACTGGTTCGACCTTTTTAGAGTCCTCACTCACCGGGTGAGCCAACTTGGGAGTTAGAGGAAAAGAACCGGGAGAAGTTCCCTCATCTATTTGAGTAGTTTCTTTCGTTTTCTTTTCTTTTTCGGGGTTGCCCTATGTACCACTTATATGAATTTCGAGGAAAAAATTATTTTGTAAGGTGGGTAGGATTTCTAACCCCTATTTTCAGTTATTATATTTTTCTTGGTATTGTTATTTATTTATTTTATCTCTGAACCCCTGTAATTTGTTCATTTAATAGTAGAATTTATTATTTGCTTTCAACTCAATTTTTGTCTCCCAATCTGTTTAATTTTTCTCTGCTAGAGATTAAATGAAGGTGGTAATATCATTAATTAGCTTCACTGTCTTTACCGACGGAAAATACTTAGCCAAATTTTTTGTGCAAATCCCTCCCAAGTAGTAATACTACCGGGTGGTAGAAAATTTAGGCAAACCTTCGCCTTATCTCTTAGTGAAAAATGAAAGAGTCTCAATCGAATTGCATCATCTGATACTCCGTTGTGTTTGAAAGTGTCACAAATTTCTAGAAAGTTTGCAATGTGAACATAAGGATCCTCGTGCGGTAGTCCCCAAAATTGAACAGCCTGTAGAATAATTTGAATGATTGCCAGTTTATTCTCAAAATCGTTAGCTTCAATAACCTGCCTCTTTATGCTTGATGTTGCTCCATTAATTGAGGGCATAGCATAATCTCTCAAAGCTCTATTTTCATCGTTCGCCATGATAATATACTTGTATGTCCTGAAATATAAGTATTAAAAACAATAGAAAAACTAAAAAAATAAAATAAGAAAAATAAGAAAAATAAATAAAAGTAAAAGTAAGTCCAAAAAAATAAAAATAAAGAGGTAAAATAATAATAAAACAAAAAATAAAAAATCCAAACTAGTAATAATCTAGCAATTTTCAATATCAATAAAAGAATAACTAGTCCCCGATAACGGCGTCAAAAACCTGATGTGAATATTTGCAAGTGTACAAAATCGCAACAAGTAGTATAGTTAAGTGAAAATAGTGTCGAACACATGAGTACTAATTATTTTATTGAGTACCGATATTACTAGATGAACTACTATTTGGAAAATCGAAATTAAATAAAAAAGCAACTAAATTAAATTAATCTAAAAATCTAACTAAATTAATTAAGAGGTGAGAAATCTGAAAATTTGTTATTTAATTGCAAAATAAATTCTAGGGCTTTTGATTTCACCTAGTTAATCCCACACAATTTATAACTCCATATGAATAAAGAATTTATTATTCCAAGTTGTAGACCGAAATCCCCAAGTATTCAATGTTTTCTCTCAAACAAAACAAAAAATATCTCCAACTAACAGTTTGTCATAGTTCATGCACAAATTTAATTAATTTAAGACTCACTGAGTTTTGTGGATTTCTTAACGGTCACATCAATCGCGGTAAATCATTTTTAATTTTGCTAAATCAATGGCGTTTAATTTTATAGTTGTAAATCACAAATTACCTCTTGGTCTCTCCATGATCCAATAAATCATACAAACGTCAGTCAACCAATTATACGCATTAAGATAAAAAATTAAACACACAACCATGGAAAAATAAAAAAATAATATGGAATTAAAATTGTGCTCTCAAAACTAGGCTACATCAAAGCCCTAGAAAATAAATTTAGTTCATAATAAAATTGCAACTAACAAACATTGTCTTGGATTGCATTATAAAATTAGAGAGAGAAAATAGATACAAAAGGGATTGTTTTTGTAGAAGAAATTGCAAACCGAATTAGCAAACATGGCCTTCTTTTCCTCTCTCCTTCTCTGTCGCTATCTGCTATTGACGTCAGCCTCGAGACGCGTGCCCATGTCACCTCTGATCCTTGTCCCGTCTGGCCTCGAACTTAGCTCCGTTGAGTCAGCACGCCGCGTCACCTCTTCTTCTCCCAGTTCAAATCCTGTAGCGCCCCTCTGTTTCGTCCAAAAGCTCCTGGGCCCCGTCGCCACGTCAGCGGCATTGACGTCAACGCAAAACCCCCTCACATCCCGTTCTCTCTCCCCCTTTTCGTCTTGAGCCACACGCCAATCCCCTTCTCCGCTGTTTTTGTTCTCTCTCTCTCTCTCTTTCTCTCTCTCTCTCTGTTCTCAACTGTCTTAATTTCTTTTATATGGAGATCAGCCGTCGCTCTCTCTCCTCGTTAAGCGCTTCTTCTCACTTCAATCTGCTGTTGTATTCCTAAGAGTAGGAGACATGGGAATTAGGGTTCACTTTTGCTGAAAAACCCCATTTCTTTATCCATTTCCTTGCTTCTTTAATTTGATCTTTCTCTTGAAACACGTCCTGCAAACAAACAAAATAAATCAGAAATTAGGATTTAAAAATAAAACTGAAATTAATTAGTTTAAATTAATTAAACTAACTAAAAATCATATTAGCTCATTTAAACCCTTCTTAAATTGTTTATTGCACTTTCAGCTCAATTGGCAAATTAAAATTTATATTTTATTTTTCTCATGGCCAAATTGTAAAATTTAAATTCAACGAATGAATAAAAATAAATAAATCATTATGTTTGTTTTTTTGTTGATTTTTACAAAAAAATCTTCACTTTTTGCATCGAAAATCTTATTCCTTCATAAATAATTAATTAACTGAAATCTATGGAAATAAGATGAATTATAAACAATATAGACGAATACAAGCAATTTTTATGGGTAAATGAGTACAAATATTTATATCAAAATTATACACATCAATTCCTCCTATTCAAAATTTGTGCATTGATATCCCCAATTAATCTATCTATAAATCCTATTTTTATTTATTTATTCATTTTCCCTATTGGATTTAAACCCAAAACCCTTAACCCATTTCCTATTGGACCCTAACCCGCTAACCCAACATCCCTACCCTATTCCCCATTTAAACCCAACCTACCCTAACCATAATTACTATTCAAACCAAACCCTAATACCCCCCTCAGCCGCCTAACCCGTTTCCCCTGTTCTTCTCCTTCCCCTCTTCTCTCTGCCTCTGTTCCGAAACCCATCCCTGCTCCTGTAACCCCTGTTTTCGCAACTACGTATTTTATGTGTATTTTTTTTATTTAAAATTTTTGTAAACTATTTTTCCGCTTTCAATTTTTTTTCAAAATGTATTGTTAGATCTCGATGATTAAAGTATATTTATAATCGATAATTTTAATCGTAGCTATTTTTCCAATGATTTTTATATCGAAATACAAACCCTGTTAGTATTGTTGTTATTACTATTCTTCAGTAATATTATTATTATAGTTATTGTTATTATTATTATTATTATTATTATTATTATTATTATTATTATTATTATTATTATTATTGTTGTTGTACTTGTTATTATTGTTATAACTTTGATTGTCTATTCTAAAATCCATTTATATTGTTAATTGTATTCGCAGTTATTTCAAATTATTTCCATATTGTGGTACAAAAATCTATTTTTGTTATATAAACCTACTTTTATTGGTTATTTTAATTTTCCCGATTGGATTTTATGCCTAAAACCCGAAACCCATATACCCATTACCACATCCTCTGTACCCGTTTACTACCCTATAAAATCTCGCAACCCATTTACCTAAACCCTTTGTTGTAACACCCCGTTTTGTACTGTACCTGAATAAATGCATATGTGTATGTATATTGTTACTATGCGTGCAATTAATTGTAGTATTATTGGGTCGATTTGTGACATCGTGGTGGATGGTTAGGGTTACGGGACGATTTTTGTGAGAGTTGCATCCCAAGGATGCACGAGAACGAGACGGACCGATACTAGTATAACATCTAGTTTTCGGCACGACGCACATGCAAATATAACATGGTATGGTACTACAGTAAATATAGGTTGCGTGCGCTCGTTAAAACACGCGTCTCACACTCGTTGGAGCTCGTTAAGAGTTAAGTTGGGCAGCCAACTTAACACACCCCAAACCAATGGGCTAAGCCATGGTTTTGAGGCCTACAAACCACCTATAGCCTAACCTACACCCCCCCCCTTGTCTAATCCGGCCCACACACCTTCATCACCCTCATTTCCACTTCATTTCTCCCATTTGCTCTGGAATTTTCAGAAGAGAACACCCCAAAGAGAAGGAAGAGACAAAAGAAGAAGGAAGTAAACGAGAAGGAGATTTCCAAGAGGAGCTTGAAGAGATTCCCTCTACTACTACAACCTAAGGTGGGAATTTTCTCTAAACTTGAAATTCTTGTCTCTTAATTAAATTTGGTTGCATGCATGTGTGTTAGAATGCCTAGGATTGCTTTTTTAAAGTTAGAAGCAGAGGTCAAAATGGAACTAGGAAAAGCTGGTTCGGAGTATCATGTTGTGGATTTTTTCGAGAGCACAATATGTTGAATTAGACCAAAAAATTAAAAGGGTTTGTTCATTGCTGTGCTAGGAACATCCATGATTTATTTCAGATTTTTCTATGATCATTTGTTATGCTAATAAAATTGAGAAATGAATATGTGTCGTAAGGCAGACTCAGGAAAAGAAAAACAGAATGGTTGATATTGTAGGAATTTTCGTAATTTATTGAAGTATGATTTTGATCTGAAATTTTACTCATTATTCCTGAATGCATTTTGATTATCTACAAAAATCAGTAAATTGTTTGGATGATTTTAGAGGCATGAGAAAAATCTATCTATGATCAGTATCTGAGGTTGAATTAAGGAAACTGGATGGTTTCTGAGATAACTTGCAGTAGCTATTACTCGCTGAATAATTAGAATTTTGACATGAGGTCTTTTGGATTATGTTGGGTATGATGTCTAGTGTCACCACCATAAATTTTGTGTCAATTGGACAAGTGTACAATTCACTGTGATTTTTGGAGTGAGCACTGTGCTGTTTTCAGCCAGTTTTGACACTCTGTAAAGATTGGAAAATTGAGACCTGTTAGAGGCAATTGTTGAGGATCATGACCCAGGAGAGAGTTGTAAGGGACACTTAGACCTTTCCAACAAAACTAGTTTGAGGGAAATCCAGTAAACGGTTGAATTATTATGATTTTTGTAAGACTAGACAGAGGACGAGAGTAGAGCTGAATGCTCTGAATTGGAGAGACCAATTGTGTACTGGGTGTATTGATGATAGATGAGTGTGTTAGGGTGATTTAATGGTATAATTTGGGCTTGTGACAAACTAGAAAGTTGTTGAGGACACCCACACCCTTATATAGAAATTGAGTTCGTGTCGTTCTGATGAACGAATAGGGTTTCGTGTTACTGGTAAGGTGCAGCCCATGCACAGGAAGCACGCAGGCTGGAGCTTGAGAAACTATGTCGAGGACTTAGATGGTTGAATATAAGCTCGTGATCAACTAGGGAGTTGTAGCCTAGGATCGTACCTTTCCAGGTTGGGCCATACACTCCAATCGGAGTCGTATCGATAGAGTTATGACCATTTTGAGATCGGACAGAAACCCGTAGGTTGCTTAGTCTGGGTTAGGACTAAGGATTGTGGAAGCATTTTTCTCTTGTGTGTGAGCTGAGTCGGTGACTCGTGTCTAGGGATGGTTGATCTCGGTTATTGTGATGGTTGATTTTCCCCAAGTGGGATGTGTGACTCGAGCTAGTCACTAGGGTAAAGGATACCCTGCACCTATCAAGCCTATATTATTAAACTTCTGCCGAGCGTAGGACGTCCGAGCATGCCAGTGAGTGGAGCTCACGGGGCAATTATATATTTACAGCCATGGTAGCGGCAGGCATAGGCCATTATGCTGGACAAGTCCAAGCCGGGGAAGTGGCGAACTGGACGGGTATTGCCAGGGGCTAGAGGCTGATAGGCAAGTGTGGAAGCAGTTCATTCTTACCTGAAATAATTAGAGTAAGGTAGGGGTTAGAATGGTTATTAAGGGGTTGGAAAATTGCATTAGTCCTAGTAAACCATAGTCGGTGTTGTATCTTCCAGTCGTAGGGATACGTTCTCGGCCGCTCATGGATTGAGTCCCTGGCTCGTATCTCGATCTGTTGATTCCCAAAGATCTGCCGAAGTAAGGTGCGGGAGGCCCGGAGGATTTAACCTCTCGTGGTGCTCACGTCCCTAAAGCGCGGATTTGTGTTTTGTGTTACTTTTGGTATATATCAGTTCATTACCCGATGAGGGGTGAACGCGCATGCGAGAGTCCATAAATGGACATGTGGAACCAAGGGTCGTAAGAACCAGGTTCAACGTGTTTTCTAAGGAGGTCCATACGCGGGTACCAAGTGGCGGTGACCACTTGGGCACTGCAGGGTGGAATTAGACCGACCGCTGCAATCTCCTTGAGCGACGGACAATCTATTGGGAACTGGAGTGTGTACAAGAGTAGGGTGCATGGCGAGAATTCGAATCCCTATATTGTGGAGAAAGACGGCTAGATTTGGGGGCGTATGTAGTATGGGATGCATTCGTGCTCCAAAGTCTTGCTTGCATTAGAAGTTAGGCATGTGAGTTTGCTGCATCTAGACATAAGGTCATGTCATAACACTGCACTAGAACCCGAATCCACTAAACCCTTGTTTTGGCACATCACCTTTCTATTTTGCATAAATTATTGGTTGTGATTGAATTTTAGAGGATCGCTATTATCACCAGCTTTGCGTCAGTCGAAGTACTGACGTTTCCCACCTTTTAGGTATCGGTTAAACCTTTCGAATAGGTGCAGAGATATCAGAGTCGCGTAGCAGATGCCTGAAGCTAAGAAGCAAGTCCCGGGGGAGCCGATGGGCCGCTCAGCGAAGTTCCACAAGTAATCAGTCGATTACCAATCTAGGAGGCAGCTGATAGCTTTACAAGAGGAGTTTGTAAATACTTGTAATCAGTTGTAATGAATTGATGTAATTTGTACTCCTTGTCCAAGAACAAGTTATCGGTTGTAATCAATGATGTAATGTTTTATTTGGCAAATAAAGAAGTTTTTAAATTTCCATGTTATTACTGTGTTGAGATGCATTTGAAGGTAAGATTCTGGAAGGTGTCACGGATGTCTGGTAACGGGGATCCGGGGCGCTACATTTGTACCATGTTTTACACCCTACCCATTACAAGCCATCACCTGAACACCCTTACCCTAATTCTACTTTACTCTATACATACACCTACCCTGTGCTTCTCCCCTACTCCTTACACCCTAGCCACCTACCTCCCTCCTCTTCGTCCTCCTCTAACCCATCCCGACTCCCCTGCTCTCCCCCTCTCTCCGGGTGTCTCTTCCCCCTCCTGCCTCGCGACCCCACTCAATGCCAGCAAAGCCCCGTGCGACACCCCGATGCTGACCACCACAGCGACTACAACAGCACCACCATACCCCGGTGCCCCCATCACGCCACCCTCCTACGTCGCTAGTCAGCCGCCTGTGCTTTCCCTGCCTCCCTCGCGACCCAGCACCTTGATGCGCCTCCTGCAGCGCCAGCCGCCCCACGATGCCGTGCCTCCTAGTCGCGACGCCTTCAGCCGATGCCAGTGCCGACCAGGCTGCACTGCCTTATGCTCTCCTCCGAAAACAGCAGTGCCAGCCCCTCACTCCCGAGCGCCGCGCGATAGCAGCGCCTTCAGCCAACAACGTCAACAGCTCTGTCGCACCCTCCTGTCGTGGTCTCCCTCGGCGCCACCCTTGCCGTGCCTCTCCGCCATCGCCTCTCATCGGCATCCGTAGTCCCTCCATAGCTGTGTCAACCCCAGCTCCGTCGCTCCTCCACCCGGTCCTTTCCCTCCATCGAAAGCCAGTAGCCAGCCTTATGTCGCCCTTCTCCTCCCTGCGCAGCTCAGCTTAACGCTAGCAGTCGTTGCCGCCGATATCTCCTGCTCTCTCTCTCTGTCGAAGTGAGGAAGAAGAAGTATATGGATTGCGATGTTTGGTGTTTGAAGGTAGGAGATCTGTTTGTGTTGTTTGGTGTTTTGGTGTGGAGGAGTTGGTGTTTAGTGCTTTTGGAGAAGGAGATTGGTTGTGTTGGTGTTTGCCATTTTGTGGGCGTGGGTTTTGCACGTGTTTGCGTGTTTTCGTGTTCGTGGTTCATGCCCGGGAATCCGTTCCCGTTATTCTCTCTTTCTCTCCGTCGTTTCCGTCGTCAATTTCCAGGCAAGTAACTTGTATTCTTTTCTTTGTGTAATACAAGTACTAAGTACCTCCTGTAGTGCAGTTGTGTTGTAGAGATAATTCATGTGTAAAACCCCTGTTGTATCTTGACTCTATTGTGTTGACCCGCCCGTAGTTATCACATGACACCCCCGACATGAAAAAACTTAGGGATGACCACTTCTTGTTGTATACATGCATGTTGTTCGTATGATATCGTGTGCTTGGTTGAGTTAGTTGTAGTATAACTAGTTGTAGACTCGCAAAATATTCTATACCATGTTGCTTGGACATCTAGTATACTCTACTTCATGTTTGGTTATGAGTTGGATGTGTTTCATATGATCTAGTTGATTTTATGCTTGAAGAAGATTTTAGTTTTTGGTAGTACCCCGTTTTTGTTCATTATTTTAGACCGTATTAAGGTTAGTATATGAAAATTATTTGTGAATATGAATTATAGAGAATTCGGTCTACTTTCCAAATTTTCTGACAGATCTCAGTTTTGATTTATGAGTTTTGAGTTATGACTATTTTACTACAGATGTTTTTAAAATTCCACATCCAGTTTTTATATGAATTTTGTATGGTAAACTATTTTTCTACTGATGTTAAAGATAATATTTTGAACCAATATTTTTCTGGTTACAACTAGTCTTGATTGGGACTAACCCCTAATTTTTATGGATTTAATTCATAACTTTTATAAACCATTTTGTGCTTGTGAACAACTACCATACTTGCAGAATTTTCTTGCTATTCAGTAAAGAAACATAATTTCGACATGATTATGCTTGCTGTTTATAAAAACTTTGTGAATATGAATTGTAGCCTACTGTATCTATTTTATCAACCTTTTGACGGATCTAGATTTCGATTTATACTTTGCAATCTACTGCTGTTTTGGTACTGCTGTGTTTATGATTTCAAATTTACAAAACTATTCTATCTTGCTGCTTTCTGATTTTTCTTGACTACTCTATCTATGTTGGAAAATTATTAAACTTTATTTTCTATTAATAAACATACTAGGGAATACCCCAGATTTTTTGTGGGTTTAATCAGTGAGTTTTCATGCTGTTTTTCTATTTATGAATACAGACTTCTGATTTCTGGTTGAACATGTTTTTTGGGTACAAATCTGTTTTGAGACTTGTTGTTGTGAAATAGCATATGACTTATATATATTTGCTGGATTAGGCTGAGAGTTTGTTTTCCAGTTTTTCTAACGGATCCAGATTTGCATGTTTGTGGCAATGAGAATCCCAGATTTGGTGCAGTACTGTCTTGCTGTCCTGAACTAGAATTTCGTTGCTCTATCCTTTTATGTGTTGCCTATCACCTGTACAAGTTTATCTTCCAACCTGAACCTATTACTTGTTCGTGCCATATTATTCTTGCCCTGTTCATGACACATATATGCTTGTTTAATAATAATAACAAGTAATCAAGCTGGGGTTAAGGGAAAAACCATAGTAGTGAAAAATATAGGTATGTGTACTCAGAAGGGGGCCCGTGTTTCCCATTTTATGTTTGATTCATATTGATACATGAACCTGTTGCACTTTATGTTTGATTCATGAATCCTTGGATTCATGAACCTGTTGTACGTTTTGCTTTGATGCATGGATCTGTTGGTCCATGTACTTGTTAATGCATGAATCGATTGATTTGTGTACCTGTTTGATTCATGAACCTATTGATGCATGAATTGGTTGATTCATGTACCTGTCTGATTCATGAACCTATTCCTGTTACTTGTTACATGACGCCTGAGTACACGACCCTATAGAAACCCACCACTAGGCCTAAATGTAATTTGCATGTGTGTAGCAACCATGTGGTAAAAGTTTGCGACGCATGAAGTGCTACCTAGATAGTAATAATACAAGACTTGACATGACATAATACCTGTTACATGCTTACATGATACGTGAATACCTGTTACATGAATACCTGTCACATGATACCTGTTACATGATTACCTGTACATACTATTTGACACCTGTTACCTGTTTGCCTGCTTATATGATACTTGATACCAGATACATGTTACCCGTACCCTGTTACCACATTATATTACTTGATTCTGTTCATGATTTATGATAGTTGTTCTATTTTGTTGCCATGCCTATTCCATGCTATTTGTTTACTATTTCCTATACTTGTGCCTGCAGTACAAGTGGCCCGTAACTTGCATTGACGGGCGTCATGGACGGATCTGGGCCCAAGCAGCACAAACAACTGCTTTGGGCCCCCAATTTTATAGAGCCCCATATTTTTTAAGTATTTAAAATGTTTAAAAAATACATATAATTATTTTCAGATAAGATTATATTGTATTATCTAAAATTTGATACAACAATTGGCCTATTAATTCATTTGGTTAGAGTATTGTGTTAATAACATGAAGGTCGCAGATTCGAAACCTCATGGGTAAATTTTCAATCTTTTTTTCAATTTTTTAAAATAATTATTTTTCACAATCATACATGTTATTTTACCATTTTATAAATTTAATATTATTTTTCACTTAGCCCATACATGTCATTCAATGATATTTTTTCAATGTTCTATGATATATCATATTTACCTATTTATAATAAATTTCTAACCAAATTTTCAAATGCATATGATTATTCTACATTTTAAGCTTCCAACTAGTATTCTCATATACATATATTTATCATCACTTCATTCTGACCGTGTTATCTAATATATCTTACTTAGCTCTTTGCGATAATGTAATCTTCAAGTGCATATACATGTTTACTTTGTTTGCTGATTTTCCCTTTCTTCTAAATTTTGTATCTGTTAATGAAAGGTAGGGTTGTCTTCGGAAAGAAAAAAAATAGAAGAGGCATTTGATAAAACCAAAATGTATCCATGAAAGAATTCAAAATTGCATTATAGATATACTTCAATCATGTCAGCTCAATATTTTCTCTTAGTGTACACAAACTCAACGTGCATTTACTTGTATGTTTTGAACATTTTTTTTCTTTGGTTCAATTCTTCTTTAATTCTCTCATTCATCATTTCCATTCTCTCAGATAACATGCAATTCAGATTAAAATCACTACCGCTTCATCCTTACAGTTTGTCCAAGTATCTTTTTGCCACGAGGCATTTCACGTAAAATACGTACGTTATCAATTAATTTTTTTTTGAAAGCATATATACAAATTTATTTTCATTTAAATAGTATTTCCTTCAAGGTTCCAAGTTTGTTTGCATTTAAATAATTGTCATTTTTATTTTATCAACTTGCAAAAGGCTCCATTTGAGAACTTGCTTAGGGCTCCCTGAAACTCAGATACGCCCTTGACGGGCGTTCTTTTTCCTTTTTCCTCTTCCAGCAATTTATTAAATTGCAGATTTTGAAGATCAGCTGCCAGATGGAGTAGGTGATATGAGATTCTAGATGCTGGAGTTTTGCTATCATTATTATTTTCTGTTGCTTATTTGAATATGTATCTGTTACTTGGATTATTTTGTATTGGGCAGTGTGACCCAGGATTATTGACTTGTTCAGATCTGGTTTATTTGAGATTAATATATTTTGTTTCAAGTAATCCTGTTGGTATTTTGATTCATATATACATGCGTGGTTGACTTCTCTTGCTTCCTACTCTGATATTCCTCTGAAATGTTGTAAAGATCCTAAGAGATTATAGATGATGAAATTATTCGCTGGGCTTAGTCACGTATCTGTATTCCGTATTCTCTTTTTGGAAAGCGGGACGTGACAAGGTTTTTAGTGGTATCAGAGTCCAGGTTTGGCAATTGTATTAGTTTGACTGATATATTAGACAAGCTTGGCTCGATCTGAGATCGCACAACAGTACACAGACCATGCATACATGAATGAATTATAATCAACATTGATCTGGATACTCATCTTATTCCATTCATTCTGATCCCTTCTTATTCAATCTCTTGATTCCTTGTTCTTCCCTCTTTTTCAGTCGTCCTCTATGATTAATTTCTTCTTGGGTATGAATTCATTCCTTTCGTACCCATATCTTTCTGATTTTGGTGCCATCCATTCTTTTCTTCTTACTTGGTTCGTTGATTGGCATTGCTGGATCTACTACGACTTGTCAGCGGCTTGGATCATCACCAGTAGAAGAAGTGTCGTAATTTGCTCCATGATGTGCATGCAGAGTCCTAGGATCTCAGAAAGTGTTCAGAATCTGAAGTTGCCAAGAGTTTGAACTTCATGCTAGGGAGCCATTTGGACGTGTCGAGGACACGGCGAGCCACAGTCTTCCCGATCAGAGTGGCGCAGCGGATGCGTTGTGGGCCCATAACCCACAGGTCCCAGGATTCTTTTGTTGTTTCTCCTTTCCTGCAGAATCCAGAAACATAGCTCAAAACTGATTTGAATCCAGAAAATATGTTTAGTTAGAAATCAGTAAATCAAATTCTCAGTTAGGAAAACAACATGAAAACACCTCAAATAAATCAAGGAAAAATCTGGGGTATTTCCCTATATGTCTAGTATCAGAATATAAAGTTTCATAATTTTCCAGTAAGATTAGTTTAGCAAAAAAAAATCAGGAAACATCAAGAAACGATAGTTTGGCAAATCTGGAATTCCCAACACTGCTGTACGAAAACTATAATATCTCGCAAACCGTGAAACGAAATCCAAATCTGCCAAAGGGAGAAGAAAATGGACAAAATAACCTAACTTTCATATTTCATAAATATTTTTCATACAGGACAAGGGATTAGGGTGAAAACACACTTCTTTATAGAACAGCGAGCAAAATCCAGTAAGTATAGTTTTTATAAACAAGCATGAAACGGCATATAAAACTCATCAATAAAATCCACTAAAATTCTGGGTAGTCCCTAAATAGGTATAGAAATACTGTCCAAAATTTCAGATCAAAATAATATGCTCAGCACTAGTATCAAAATGGTTTAGTCATCAAAATCATCAAGAAACAAAATCTGGAAATGAAATACACCTCTGTAGTAAAACAATCATATCTCACACATACGAAAGCAAAATCGATCAAGGTCAGAGAGTTTGGAAAGAAGACGGATTTCTTTAAAAATCATGTTTAATACTGAAGTTAAGATACTGACCTTAATATGGTCTAAAATACCAATCAAAACTTATCACTGAAAAATACAGATTTTCCTTTAACAACAAAACCAACATAAATCATACGAAATTTGTTCAAATCACAATCAAACATGGTAGTGTCTACTATGTATCCAAACATGATGAAATAGGGTATTTGGCATGTTCATAACAAATATATCACATGGATCCAAACAAACACACGATTTCTCATAAATAACTCACAAATATAGTCACATCAAGAACGGTCAAAACCTAAGTTGTTTCATGTCAAATTTGTGTCGTGAGGCAACTATGGTCAAATAGCACTATAGAGACAATAATCATCAAAAATACATCACACACAAGTTGTCTCTAGAACCCAACTGCACTAGAAGCAATATTTATGACTTGTATCATACAAAGGAATTGAGTACAAGTTACTTGCCTTAACAGATGACGAAAATAACTCAAAGCAAGAATAACGGGAACGGATTCCCGGGGCACGAATAAAAACACAACGAACGGATCACAAACCAATCACGAACACACGGTTAGGAACAGGATGAAGACGATCGAGATCATGAACACAATCGAACGGCTGAGATCGAAGATCAAGATCAAGATGATCGGATCAGATCGGACGGCCAGATCTCCCTGATGAAGATAATGATGAAGATCAAGATCGATCGATCGATCGAACGGCTGCGATCAAGAGAAATTGATGATCATCATGATCGTGGTGATCAAGAGGAGATCGGATAGCTAGGATCTAATCGGGTGATCATGAGGAGATCAACGGCCCACATCCAATCAAGCATGATGATCAAGATCCAACGGATGGCCAGAATCAAAACCAAAGGGACATGATGATCACGATGATCAAGAAGATGATCGACGGCCCTCATGTACTTAATCAAAACTCCATGAACAACCACAATAACAACAACTCAGTGTTTTGGCTGCTGCACTGGCTGACAGGAGAAGGAAAACATCGGGGGGGAGTCTCTGTGACACTGCAGGGGTGAGCCCCGGTGGCCAGGGGGATCATCAATAGTGCTGTTGCACGGCGGGGGATAACGGCACAGTGCGGGAAGTGCACTGCGGGCAGAAGGGAGGCTAGTGGCATCGCGACGCTGCTACTGCAATGCGAAGAGGCACTGTGGCTAACATCGGAGCGAAGAGGAGAGGGGGCTGCGACTGGCGACTCTACAGTTGGGGGGCACTACCGCAGGTGGCTACGGCATCGGCTGAAGGGGTTGGGCGCTGAGGCTGCATCGGGTGTTGGGCAGTGCAGAGGTCGGGAGAAGCTGCAGTCGCTCTGGCTGACAGAGGGGAGAATAGGGGGGAGTGGTTATGGGGCACAAGGTTTGATGGGTTATATATAGGAGGCTGGCTAGGGTTAACAGGTGAATAGGTTTGATGGTTTAAGGTTTAGCGGGTCGGATAGGGGAGTGCAAATAGGGTAGGGGTAATTAGATTAGGAAAGGGTATATAAACAGGGTATGAACGGGTTTGGGTTAGGGTATAAACGGGGAATGGGTTTGATATTGGGTTGTTGATTAAAGTAATGGGTTAGAATAGGGAAATGGGTATTGGGTTTAGGATATTAGGTAAGGGGTATATGGGTTAAAATGGGTTTTAGGGAAAACAAACAAATAAATAAAATAACAAATAAACATATAAAATTTGGATTTGATAGAAATATTAATAATAATATAATAAAAACAATAACAATAACCATAATAATAATAACAGTATTAAAAATAACAGTAATAATAATAATAATACTGAAAATAATAATAATAAGAAGAAAAGTGATAAAAACAATAATAGTAGTAATAATAATAGAAACCCATGTAATGGTGAAAATAATAAGATTGGTAATATAATATAAATTCGTTGGAAAACAGTAACAAATAAAACCATTGATTAAAATAGACTTTAATAGAAAGTCCAATAATACAATTTGACCAAAGAATTTGAAAACCGAAAAAATAATTTGCGAAAATTTTAAATACAGAAAATACACAAATACGTTTTTTAAGAAAACAGGGGTTACAGGTTACTTCTTTCTTGCATTCCATTTTGCCATCATGCACCCATTTATTATTTAATTTCATTCTTCCCTGTTCATTCCCTCTATGATTCCAATTCTACCTACTCACTATCTTGCTTTTTTATCATGTTTTTCCTTTGATACTGCTTATTTTCTTTCATGCATTCCATTTGACATCATTGTTATCCACTACCTTCTTTTTCTGGTTTTGCCACTGCTTTGTTCATTTCCCTTTAGCTCTCTATTTTGTTATCCCCCGAGTTTGCTTTTGCCTTGTCCTGTGTACCGCCTAAGCAAATTTCGAGGACGAAATTTTGTTGTAAGGTGTGTAGGATTTGTAACCCTTGTTTTCGCAAATACGTAATTTCTGTGTATTTTCTTTATTTAAAATTTTTGTAAATTATTTTTCTGCTTTCAATTTTTTTTTGTTAAAATGTATTGTTGGATCTCAATGATTAAAGTCTATTTATAATTAATAATTTTAATCGTAGCTATTTTTCAATAATTTTTACATCGAAATACAAACCCTATTCGTATTGGTGTTATTACTATTCTTCAGTATTATTATTATTACAGTTATTGTTATTATTATTGTTATTATTGTTATAACTTTGATTGTCGATTCTAAAATCCATTTATATTGTTAATTGTATTCGCAGTTATTTCAAATTATTTCCATATTGTCGTACAAAAATCTATTTTTGTTATATAAACCTACTTTTATTGGTTATTTTAATTTTTCCCGATTGGATTTATGCCCAAAACCCGAAACCCATATACCCATTATCCACATCCTTTGTACCTGTTTACTGCCCTATAAAATCCTGCAACCCATTTACCTAAACCCTTTGTACCCTGTTTTACACCCTACCCATTACCAGTCGTCACCCGAACACCCTTACCCTAATTCTACTCTACTCTATACATACACCTACCCTGTGCTTCTCCCCTACTCCATATACCCTAGCCACCTACCTCCCTCCTCTCCGTCCTCCTCTAACCCATCCTGACTCCCCTGCTCTCCTCCTCTCTCCGAGTGTCTCTTCCCCCTCCTACCACGCGACCCCATTCGACGCCAGCAAAGCCCCGTACGACACCCCGATGCCGACCACCACAGCGATGACAACAGCACCACCGTACCCCGGCACCCCCATCGCGCTGCCCTCCTGCGTCTCCAGTCAGCCGCCTATGCTTCCCCTGCATCCCTCGCCACCCTGCACCTCAATGCGCCTTCTGCAGCGCCAGCTACCCCACGGTGCTGTGCCTCCCGGTCGCGATGCCTTTAGCCGATGCCAGTGCCGACCCCGCTGCACCGCCCTGTGCTCCCCTCTGACAACAGCAGTACCAGCCCCTCACTCCCAAGCACCGCGCGATAGCAGCACCTTCAGCGAGCAACGTCAACAGCTCTGTCGCACCCTCCTATTGCGGTCTCCCTCGGCACCACCCTCGTCGTGCCTCTCCGCCGTCGCCTCTCACCGGAAGCCACAGTCCCTCCGATGCTGCGTCAACCCCAGCTTAGTCGCTCCTCCGCCCTGTGCTTTCCCTCCGTCGACAACCAGCAGCCAGCCTCCTGTCGCTCTCCTCCTCCCTGCGCAGCTCAGCTGACACTAGCAGCCGCTACCACCGATGTCTCCCACTCTTTCTCTCTCTGTCGAAGTGAAGAAGAAGATGCAGAGGGATTGTGCTGTTTGGTGTTTGGAGGTAGGAGATCTGTTTGTGCTATTTAGTGTTTTGGTGTGGAGGAGTTGGTGTTTGGTGTTTTGGGATAAGGAGATTGGTTGTGTTGGTGTTTGCCATTTTGTGTGCGGGGGTTTTGCACGTAGTTTGCACATGTTTGCGTGTTTTCGTGTTCGTGGTTCGTGCCCGGGAATCCATTCCCGTTATTCTCTTTTTCTCTCCGTCATTTTCATCGTCAAATTCTAGGCAAGTAACTTGTATTCTTTTCTTTGTGTGATACAAGTACTAAATACCGCTTGTAGTGTAGTTGTGTTCTAGAGACAATTCTTGTGTGAAACCTCTGTTGTATCTTGTCTCTATTTTGTTGACCCGCCCGTAGTTGTCACATGACACCCCCGACATGAAATAGCTGAGGGATGACCACTTCCTAATGTATATATGCATGTTGTTTGTATGATATCATGTGCTTGGTTGTGTTAGTTGTAGTACAACTTGTTGTAGACTCGCAAAATATTCTATACCATGTTGCTTGAGCATCTAGTATACCCTACTTCATGTTTGGTTATGATTTGGATGTGTTTCATATGATCTAGTTGATTTTATGTTTGAAGAAGATTTCAGTTTTTGGTTGTACCCCATATTGGTTCAGTATTTTAGACCGCATTAAGGTCAGTATATGAAAATTATTTGTGAATATGAATTATAGAGAATTCTTTCTACTTTCGAGATTTTCTTAGAGATCTCAGTTTCGATTTATGAGTTTCGAGTTATGATTATTTTACTACAGATGTGTTTAAAATTCCCGATCCAGTTTTTATATGAATTTTGTATGGTAAATTATTTTTCTACTGATGTTAAAAATAATATTTTGATCCAATATTTTGCTGGTTAAAACTATTCTTGATTGGGATTAACCCCTAATTTTTATGGATTTAATTGATAACTTTTATAAACCATTTTGTGCTTGTGAACAACTACCATACTTACAGAATTTTCTTAATGTTCAGTAAAGGAACATAATTTCGACCTGATTCTACTTACTGTCTATAAAAACTTTGTGAATATGAATTGTATACTACCGTATCTATTTTATCACCCTTTCGACAGATCTGGATTTCGATTTATATTTTGCAATCTATTGTTGTTTTGGTACTGCTGTGTTTATGATTTCAGATTTACAAAACTACTGTATCGTGCTGCTTTCTGATTTTTTTTGACTACTCTATCTATGTTGGAAAATTATAAAACTTTATTTTCTATTACTAAACATACTAAGGAATACCCCAGATTTTTCGTTGATTTAATTAGTGAATTTTCATGTTATTTTCCTATTTATGAATACAAACTTCTGATTTCTGGCTGAACAGGTTTTCTGGCTACAAATCTGTTTTGAGACTTGTTGTTGTGAAATACCATATGACTTATATATATTTGCTGAATTCCACTGAGAGTCTATTTTGCAGATTTTCTAACGGATCCAGATATGCATGTTTGTGCCAATGGGAATCCTAGATTTGATGCAGTATTGTCTTACTGTCCTGAACTAGAATTTTCGTTGCTCCATCCTTTTATGTGTTGCCTATCACCTGTACACGTATATCTTGCAACCTGAACCTGTTACTTGTTCATACCATATTATTCTTGCCCTTTTTGTGACACATATATGATTTTTTAATTATAATAACAAGTAATAAAGCCGGGGTTAAGGAAAATACCATAGTAGTGGAAAATATAGGTATGCGTACTCAGAAGGGGGCTCGTATTTCCCATTTTATGTTTGATTCATGTTGATACATGAACCTGATGCACTTTATGTTTGATTTATGAATCTGTGGATTCGTGAACTTATTGTACTTTCTGCGTTGATGCATGGACATTTTGTTTCGTGTACCTGTTGATGGATGGACCTATTGGTCCGTGTACCTGTTGATACAAGAATCGATTGATTCGTGTACCTATTTGATTAATGAACCTGTTGATGCATGAATCGGTTGATTCGTGTAGCTGTCTGATTCATGAACCTGTTCCTGTTATCGGTTACAAGATGCCTGAGTACACGGCCCTATAGAAACCCACCACTAGGCCTAAACGTAATTCTCATGTATGTAGCAACCATGTTGTAAAAATTTGCGATGCATGAAGTGCTACCTAGATAGTAATAGTACAAGACTTGACAAGACATAATACCTGATACATGATACCTATTACATGCTTACCTGATACATGAATACCTGTCACATGATACCTGTTACATGATTACCTGTACATGCTACTTGACACTTGTTACCTGTTTGCCTGCTTGCATGATACTTGATACCTGATACATGTTACCCATACCCTGTTAGCACATTATATTACATGATTCTGTTCATGATTTATGCTAGTTGTTCTATTCTGTTGTCATGCCTATTCCATACTATTTGTTTACTCTTTCCTGTACTTGTGCCTACATTACAAGCGGCCCGTAACTTGCATTAACGGGCATTTTGTTTTCTTTTTCCTCTTCCTATAATTTATTAAATTGCAGATTTTGGAGATCAGCTGCCAGATGGAGTAGGTGATATGAGATTCTAGATGTTGGAGTTTTGCTATTATTATTATTTCCTTTTGTTTATTTGAATAATGTATCTGTTACTTAGATTATTTTGTATTGGGCAATGTGACCCAGGATTATTGACTTGTTCAGATCTGGTTTATTCGAGATTAATATATTTTATTTCAAGTAATCCTGTGGTATTTTGATTAATATATACATGCGTGGTTGACTTCTCTTGCTTCCTACTCTGATATTCCTATGAAATGTTGTAAAGATCCTGACAGCTTATGGATGATGAAAATCATTCGCTGGGCTTAGTTACGTATCCGTATTCTGTATGCTCTTTTTGGGAAGCGGTGTGTGACAGCTCCGCCCTTGTCGCTGCTCTCCGTCCTCCTCCTCAACCTCCTCTTCCACCTCCGTCTTCATCCTCATCCTCGCCATCCTGCTAATCACCCTCGACCTGTCCTCCACTCCGACCACACCCATTGACCCATTACTCATGTTGCCCACTACCTCGACTCCCACTGCATACACCACCGCCACCATCCACTTCCCTGCATCCTCGCACCTTCACCAACCGATCACCCTCTCCTCGCCTTCCTCCCGCCATTGCCACAACGTCGACCACCAATGCCATCCCTTGTTTTCGCCCAGCACTACGACCACCACTTGCATCCCGCAGTCAACCTCCATCGTCAATTATTACCAGCCTGCACGTAACCGGTGACCACCTTGCAGCCGCCGATTGCCTCCACCGTTGTTGTCTCCCGCCATTGCTGAAGTTGCTGTTGTTTGCTGTTTGGCCGAGATTGGTAGTGGGATCGTCGTTTGCAGTTGTGAGGATTGTTGTCTGCTATTTTGTGATTGCTGGATTTGCTATTTGGGCTCTTGCTGTGATTGCTACTACGTGCTTTGCATGTGTGTTTGTTGTACGTGAGTTGCACGTGTCGCCGCTGGGATTTTCATCCCGTTATTCTATTATACTCGGATTAACCATCTAAAAGGCAAGTCTCTTCTTGAACCCCTCTATTGTTTGTGTTTAAGATGTTTATTGATTCCTGCAAGTAGCTCTTAATTCCAATTCATATCTGTATTTTGTTTTTGTTCAAGAGTTTATCACAGATTCATCGGCGAAACCAAGTGATAAATCACTTTTCGTGCCATTATCCTTGACTCGAATCATAGTCCCTACTGCACATTGCATATGTTCGAAAGACATGAAAACAACTAGATCCTTGTTAGAGCATCCACTATCGTTGTCTAAAAATTCAAAAAATAGCAATCGATTTAGAAAAGTCGCTCACAGTCTTTTTCTAAAAACCCAAATATTAGAATAGGAGTGAAGAGTGCATCGCTAAACTTAGCAGGCGTGCTTTAGCGAAATGCTAAATATAGAAGACGGATGAAGTTCATCTATTTGAGAAAATAAATCGAACAGACGGATGGAGAAGCTCCGTCTCCATCTTTTTGTTCTTTTTTTATTTTTAAAAAAGAAACCAGAAATACGTCCGACGGATGATCTTGCATTGTCCAAAAAAATTCGATTTTTTTTTTGAAAATGCCACCCATTTAATTATGAAACTGCCATTTTAAAAAAAAATATTGGTGGGATGGATCATCTTCATCCGTCCCACACAAATTGTTCAAAAATTATTACTATATTGCCATCTCATAAATTACGAACAAGCCATTATTTTTTTAAAAAAATGGTGGGACGGATCATCTTCATCCATCCCACAAAATTTTTCAAAAATTAATTTCCAAATTGCCATCCAAAAAATTACGAAACTGCCATTAAAAAAAATTATACGGAAGATGTTCTTCCGTCTCTTCTAAAATTTGGGTTTTAATGACTGCAGCGCTCACCTTCAATTGCTACTTCCTAATCCTATATATGAAAAATTTAGGATGAACGATAGTGGATTCTCTTATAGAATTGTTTGATGACTAGAATGTTCTGATTGAATATTATTTCCATGAAATAATTGCCTTGACTGTAAAATGCATCGTTAACCCCGAATTGCATGTTAATCACCAAATAGAACTTTTGTTAATTAATTATCATGAAATTGCATGCTTGTGTGATGAAATTATTGTCTATTCCTGTTAAATTATTTTCTGGCATGTTGTCTGCCTCTTCTTGCATCAAACTTTCGAATCTTTTGCTGTAGTAATTTGAGTGAACTTTGTAAACATGAACTGTACCTCTATGTGTCTACTTTTCAGAACATTCGACGGAATTGAATTCCAATTTATAATCTCCAAGAAATTTGACTTTTAGTACTGCTAGGTCTGGATTTCCAGATTCACAATTATATCTGTATCACCCTGATTTGTTAATAAAAAGAATATGTTAACAGTAAAATTAAATTGTGAAATAAATTTGGCTGAGACTAGACATGTGTAGGAATCACCCTAAATTTTTGTGGAATTATTTGTTGAGTATTCAGACCCAATACATATATGTGAACATAATCTATAACATGTTGCCTGAACATAAAATCTGTAAAGAGTAAGAATTTGAACCTAGTATCTGTGATTTTTTTTATATCGTATGTACATTCACTGGAAATGGCAGAGTCTAGTTTCTAGAATTTCTGACGGATCCTGTTTTTCCTTCTTGTAGCAGCGGGGATGCTTGATTTTGTACAGTAACGTCCTGCTGTCCAGATTGTATGATTTGCATTGATTTAGTATAAATGTTTCTTGCCTTGCATGTAATGAGTAGAATTAGTCACACCTAGCATGAAACAACCTTGACATCTTCTTGCATGGTTACATAGGATGAACTAAAATATTAACATGCCGGGGTATTAAGGGTTGATTTGGTAGTAAACAATCGGAGACTGTACTCGGTAGGGGTCCCTCACCAGTTATTCCCGTTAATCCCCATTATTCTTGTTTATTCCTATTAATTCCCGTCATTCCCGTATATTACTGTTAATTCCTGTTTATTGGACCGAGTACATGATTTGTAGAGTTCACTATCACAGTCTTAAAATGTTCACTTGTTTGCATGCACCGAACTTGTGGAATGGGACACAGTACTACGTTCATTTGATAGGTTAATAAATTGAATAACAACCCTCACTTGACATTTCATGCTTGATCCCGTATACTATCATCAATATTCGACTTGAATTGAAATTATTGACTATTGCATAATTGAATATAGACCCTTGACATTTCTGTCATTCCTTGTTTTTGTTCTTGACATTGATCCAGCCCTTTATTCTTGTTATACCATGCTTTCTTGTTCTTTATTTTCCTACTACTTGTTGTCTGTGACTTGCTCTAAGGACAATATTTTTTCTATTTTTAGATCACGAGTTTACAGGTACCGAAGGAGTGATACCAGAAGGACTTGGTGAGCAACAGTTTTAAAGAATGGAGCTCAAATGAATCGACTGCTTGAATTATCTTTATGCTATTTTTTTTCTCTTTGAACATTTTTATTGATATTGTACTTTGTTTTGGGCTTTTATGACCCAGAGTTTGTTTTATCCCAGATGTTGGATATTATGTTTTGAATCATTTCATTTATTATTGAAGTTGTTCTTCATTTATGTGATTATATTCTCTTGCGTGGTTATGATTGTTATTCATATTGTTGAGTTAGATAGGTACAGCTTACGGATGGTGTTTTCATCATTCGTTGGGCCTTCGTTACATACTCATATTCCTTTATTTTGGGTAGCAGGGTGTGACACAGTTGCATGATTGTTGATCATGGAATAGGGAACTCGAGCTACGTGGAGTGTCCAAGTGGAGATTGAAAATTTTGTATAGTAAATTTTATTGTTATAATTCATGATTTAAAATTTATATTGTACAATGTAATATTCTGGGATGCAATAAAAGTTTTTAATTTCCTGTATTTTCTGTTTTGTGTGGCTATTTGAAGTAAAGATTCTGGCTTGTGTCTCGAGTTCCCGGTATTGGGTATTCGGGGCGCTACAATTACGTCAAGGGTTACAATTCCCTTGATCAACACAGGGCCCCATAAAATCCATGGAGGATGTACCCGGCAAGCTTGAGGCGATCCCGCCTAAGTTTAAGACCTTTGAACACATTCAGAAAGAGGATATTGACTGAACTGTCGTTATTTACAAAAACTCTAAGCAATTTATGGTTTGCCTATATTGATGATGATCATTAGTGCATTGCAGTAAGATGTTCGGACACCTTGCAGGTCTTGATCCGAGAAGGTGATGCTAGCTCCTGGGCTTTTCAGAGGCAGAATGTTGTGTACTAAGTTTACCTCTCGAACAAAAGCTTTTTTTGACGGGCAGGAGGCACCCCCCCATGGGTCCTCTATGGATAGCATGAAAGATCTCCTTCCTCCCCGATCCCTAGGAATCAGTTGGCCCATCCACTCGCTTGTTGGCTCCCCTTGGAGGAGGAGGTTCGGTGTCATTTTACTAAGAAAATTTGGCGAGGTATCCTCGTTGGAGCAATGCCTCTACCTCATCCTTAAAGGCTCGGCAATCATCTATAAGGTGACCGTGATCTTTTTGGAAGGTAAAAAAATTGGTTTTATTCTGTCTCTTGCTCGGTGCATTCATCTTGGGAGGCGGTTGGAGGTTCCCGTCCTTTTTGACCTCCATAAGGATGGAGGATATGCTTGCATTTAGTGGGGTGTACTTCTCAAAACGAGGCACGGGAGGCGGGTGCCGCTGACCCGTGGCATCCTTCTAGGATTTTTGGGGTTTATCTTCGTTAGTGCCTTTCCGTTTGTTCGCGAACGAAGGCACCTTTTGCCCTTGGGGGCGGATCACTTCTTCGACTCGGATATACTTCTCAACTCTTTAGAGATGGTCAGTGAAGTCCATGGGAGGTTTCTTGACAAGGGAAGCTTTGAGGTCATCATGTTTAACATTATATTTGAACGTAGTTGTTGCTACCACGGAATCGAGCGAGGGGATTGATTTGGACTCAATCATGAAGTGTTGGACATAACTCTTGAAGGGCACCACATCCCTTTGCTTGAGATCTAACAAGAAAGCACTAGTCTTCTCCAACTTGCGGCTGGTGATGAAGTGTGTGAGTAAGAGCTCCTCAAGCTAGTCGAAGGAAAATATGGAGCCCGGAGAAGTGCGAGAGAACCATTCTCGTGCAGATCCCTTCAAGGTGGCCGGGAAAGTCTTGCACATGAGGGATTCATACGGTTGGTGGATCATCATAAGAGTTATAAAACTCTCAATGTGTTCTACTGGGTCGATCTCCCCGTTATACGGTTCAAATATTGGGACCTTGAAGTTAATAGGGATGGGAGCCTTGATAATTTTCTTAGAGAATGGAGGTCTGACGGGATGGTATCTTCCCTCTTGTTTTGCTTCTTCCTTCTTCAGTGATGCTAAACATTCTTCCATCTTTCAGAGACGTTGCATGACTATGTTCTCCTGCTGATTAGGTGTATCCTATGAGACTTTTCGCATTACGGAGGAGTAGAGCGGTGAGGACTGAGTTGCCGAGTCATGGGAGGAATTATACTGAGGGCCTGAATGATTTTGTCTTTGAGTTCTCGGAGCTCGGCTCTAGTAACAGGCACGTCCTCATCCCTTCTTGTCCTAGGTGCTATCCTACTGGTTGGAGTCGAACATCTTTCTTCTCGAGGGGGAGTTCTCCCGCGGTTCCCTAGAGAGGAGCGACGATCCCTTCGCCCCCTAGGGGAGGGGGATCTCCATCGTCTTCTAGGAGAAGGAGTTCTTTCGCATCTCCTTGGAGAAGGAGACCTCCTTGATCTTGGTCTCTGAGGAGAAGGGCTTCTCCTGTTCCTGATGCTCCTGATGGGTGGGTTCTTCACGAGCTCTCCTTTCATTGAGATGGGTTCAGAGGTCGGACCCTTACTGGATACTGAGGATGACCTGACGAAGGTCGGGTTGTAGTTGGGGGAGTGTGGAAGGGGTAGAGGTGTAAACTGACCTTCTATTATTAATAAAGGGCCTTGCAGGTTGTTAGGGATGACGCCGATGAGCATCCTCGATGGCTGCTTCTCCAGACAGAGGCTAGACCTGTTGAAGGAGGGGCTCTTCTTGCTGAGGTTTCAATTGTTGGAAAGTGGGAGGAAGGTTCTCAAAAGGAGGAGGTGGAGGAAGAGGGTTGGTTCGTCGGCTTTAGGCTGCCGCCTTCCCTTTCTCCCTAGGAGGCATGTTGAAAATTTATTTTTACCAGTGAAGTTTGGTCGAATTTTCTTTACTGTTCCCACAGACGGTGCCAATCTGTTGCTGCTTATTTCTATGTGGGAGCAACCAGATGATGTGGGTTCTTTGGATGAACAATCAAGAACTTTACCTTTTGACTTTCAACGATGTTGACAGCCTTTGACTGTGATTGACTTGATGATCTGACTTGTTTGCATCATAGGATTCGATTCATATGGTGATGATTGTCTCTACTGACCAGCAAAAAGGCTGAGATATTGAGGTTGATCCCGGCAACAGACCCTCCGACGCTCAAGTCAGAAATCAAGAAGACTTTAAAAGAGCTTTTGTGGAGAAGATACTGATTACCCTTTTCTGGTAGAGGTAGGGGGTATTTATAGTCGCTTTGGTCAGTTTCAAGATAATTATTTATCTGTACTTCCCCGTGTTTTGGATTGAATCAGTTATCTTTTATTTATGAAGAGATAAAAGTGATTGAGGAGAGTTTAAATCTCCTTCAAGATAAGAGATATGGTTTTTGAACCACCTCTTATGGATAATCATGTTTAAATAACTCTTAAACTAATCTGGGTGTATGCATAATGGGTTGTCACCCTGACCCACTAAGGCATAACTGTTTTTGGGTTATTGCGCTTAGAAAAGACCCAGTTCCCATTTTTGTATTTGCTTGTAGTGAAAATTACCATTTTACCCCTGAGGACTTTGAGATTCGTGTCCGATTTGAACGGTCCCAGTTTTAGTTCTATTTCTAGCCATATCATGAAGTAGTAGGAAAACACACATCATTAATCATACGAAGGAATAAAGGTTGCCATGTCGGATACCAGTGCAAGAGTACTTTAATTTTCGTTACACCAAAAAGAAAATTTCAATGTTTATCGTGTTGGGTGGCCATACTCCACCTTTTCCTTCAAAAAGAAATGTTTATTATGCTACGTGAAGATGTCGTGAGAGACATGAAGATCAAGTTAAACAATGAAACCCAAACCTCAATTTTTCGACCCAAACCTCAATGTTCGGGCAAGGGGTGGCTCAAACCCTGACCCGCTTGCTACAATGGCAGGCCTGGCGGGTTTCAACCCGGACCGACCTATCCAGCCTGGTTGCCACCCCTGTAAAGCTAATAGTTGTTGTATACAATCACTGTTGAGAAAAGCAACACTAGCCCAATTGCCAAGCCCAAAATTATTGCCCAAGCCCAATGCCAATTTAAAGCTCAATTTCTAGAAAAGCTTTTGTAGTGAAATTCTTAAATAAAATCTATATATTTTTTAGATGAGAGGAAAAGTAGAAAATCCTAGAGGGGAAGATATTTTGTAGGAGAACAAGATATTTTGGTGAAAAGTTTCTAGTGGATAAATTCTAACCATTAGATTAAATGTGTGTTGGTACAATCATAACCATTGCTTAAGGAGGTGCCACTAGTATAAATAGGGGGTAAGTTATCTCATTTTGTATTAAAAAAGTAGTGGCAAAAACAAGTAAGGCAATAAATTTTGAGAGCTCTTGGAAGATTGTAGAAAGTGAATATTTGTAAAAGTTGTGTTTTCTTAAAAGAGTGTTCGTATTTCTCATCAAATTGATAGTTGTGTTTTTCTTTATTGTAGGTATAATACAAGTAATTAATTTACTTATTTGCATGAAATATTTGTGTATTTAGAATTGTGTGCTCCAAATTTTCCTCAACAATCACATGCCAATGGACAAGCCCTCTCTCTGTACTCTTGCATGGGGGTTTAAACAAGGCATGCAACAACCAAAAACTATTAGATATATTTCCATATGTATCAGATGATTGGTGCTTTATACAAGGAAGGCAGGAGCTCCAACCATCTCTCTAGAATACATAGAAGCTTATAACCATTCTCTTGGGAGAAGGCCTCCTGCCCAAATGATTGTTCAAAAATAAATAAAAAATAAAAAAAATGACCGATCGTTCATCTCAACCAATTCCAATAATCAATGTTACGGCTTATTTTGGTGTGGGAGCAAATAAAGCTCAAAGCTCAACGGAGTTCGGTGACGTCGAAGTGGCAAAGCGAGCTCGCGAAGTGGAGGGCTCGGCGGCGGGCTTGGAATGAACGGAGCTTGGCCATGGAATCGATGGAGAGGGAGCCCGCGTAGTTCGGAGCTCGTCAAGGCGGTGATGGAGCTCGACGCAGTGGTGCGCTTGGCATCGGAGCTCAGTGTTGGTGGCGTTCGGAGCTCTTTGAGGTGGTTGAGGAGCTTGGAGGGATATTGGAGGAGAGTGACGTGGCGGAGGCGGAGGAGACGGAGCTCGGCAACGATGGGTTTCGGCGAGGAGGACGGCAGCGGCGTTGGAGCTTTGCTCGCCGAAGGAGGAGTTCGTCGACGAGAGCTCACTCGAGCGAGCTCGGAGCTCGGCACGGTGGTCGGCGACGAGTCGTGATGGGAGCTCGTGATGAAGTGGAGAACTGAAGGGCTCGGCCATGGAGCTTGCGTAGGGGAGCTTGAGCCATGGCAGTGAAGGTCGACGGCCGTAGGCCACGGTGGAGCTGGCTCGAGGTAGGAGCTCGATGGAGCTATGCTCTGAGCGAGGCTCACGCCGTGGAGGAGGTCGGTGACGGCGAGGTCGAGCTCGCGCGAAGGTGTGTGCAGCGGAGCTCGGGGTTGGGTTCGAAGCTTGAAGACGACGGAGCTCAACGACGGAGTGAGCTCGTCGGAAGTTTAGATGGTCGGCCATGGCGGAGCTCGGAGGCAGGCAAGGTGGAGTTCGGCACTTAGGAGCTCGTCGAAGTGGAGCGGAGCTCGGCGGAGGTCGCTGACGGAGGAGCTGGGTTCGAGCTCGGCATCGGCGATGATGGAGCTCGTGCTTCGGCCATGGCGGCTGGTGATGGATGCTAGCTCGGTGACGGAGCTTGACGCCACGGCGAAGCTCGTCGAAGCTCGACGCCGCGGCGAAGCTCGTCGGAGCTTGGCGACGAAGGGGGTGACGAACGGTGTTGTTTTATTTGGTTTTGCTTGGGTTCTGTTTTGGCGCCAAAATGATGAAGAAGGAGATGGGCAGGGGTTCGGGTCGGATCCCCTTGATGGGTCCGAACCCGGCCCCTTGTGCCCCACCCTTTTTTTTTTTTTTTTTTTTTTTTTTTTTGGCTTCTTGTTCGGCCAATCCGAGCACGGATTTTGAGGCAATTTTTTGGCCATTTTGCAGCTCGGTACGGCAGTAGTTCGGATGGTAGATCCGAGCTACGTGGCTCGATCTGGATGGTTGAATGGTGGCACGAATCTCGAGACGGGCCCAATTCCCAAGAAAACACGATCTTGTCGTTTAGTGCAGCTGGCAAGATCTGGGCCGTCTGATCGAGATCTTACACGAATATTGAGGAGAAAGTGTGTTTTCTCCGTTTACCAGATCGGGAAGGCACTTGCTCGGCATCCGACCGGGCTCTTTGATGTTGGGGCTCGGATGTGAAGAGCTCGGACCTTTGCTCGGATGGGAAGAGCTCGGATGGGAAGAGCTCGGATTCCTGCTCGGATGGGAAGAGCTCGGTTCGGATTGGAAGAGCTCGGTTCGGATTTCCGAGCTATTCGGCGCAGCTGCATTGAGATCCACTTTCCCGGTGCTACGGAGGTCCGATCGGGGCGTGCGACCCCTCGTTTCGAAGCTAGTTCGAAGATCTACAACTTCTCTTTAGGAGTGGGATGAAGACTCACCCTCCTTCATGGTCAAAATAGCCCCGCAAGATGCTTGTCTTCATGAAGTTGATAAGTACTTTGGTCTTGGGGATTTTGGAAGAGGAGCTCCACTCCTAGGGGCGGAGAAGATGTGTTAGGAAGACCTTGTGCTTGGAAGACCCTTGGGCTAGGAAGACCCTTGTAAGGTGTGCTAGGAAGACCCCTGTGCTTGGAAGACCCTTGGGCTAGGAAGACCCTTGGGGCGAAGAAGAGGCGCGAGTGGGTCGGATCGCTAGTCGCTCGGCTAGGAATACTGAGCGACGTGGAGCGATCTGAGCCGCTGGATCTCAGCACGGATCTCGAGGCGGGCACAGTTTCCAAGAAAACACTATCTTGTCGTTTAGCGACGCTGGCAAGATCTGGGCCGTTGGATGAGGGCACGAATCTCGAGACGGCTCAGTTCCCAAGAAAACGTTATCTTGTCGTTTAGCGTCGCTGGCAAGATATGGGCCGTCTGATCGAGATCTTACACGAATGTTGAGGAGAAAGTGTGTTTTCTCCGTTTACCAGATCGGGAAGGCACTTGCTCGGCAGCCGACCGAGAGGTAACTTCGCCCAACCACGCGGCGCCACGTGGCACAAAATACATATTTTTTATATTACCTTTTTTTTTGTCTTTTTCTTGTCCTCTTCTTCTCCTCTGCTTCTTGTTTGGCAGATCCGAGCTCCTCTCCTCTGCTTCTTGTTCGGCCAATCCGAGCACGGATTTTGAGGCAAATTTTTGGCCATTTTGCAACTCGGTAGGGCAGTAGCTCGGATTGGAGATTCGAGCAGCGTGTCTCGATCTGGACGGTTGAATGGTGGCACGAATCTCGAGACGGGCCCAATTCCCAAGAAAACACTATCTTATCGTTTAGCGACGCTGGCAAGATCTGGGCCGTTGGATGATGGCACGAATCTCGAGACGGCTCAGTTCCCAAGAAAACGTTATCTTGTCGTTTAGCGTCGCTGGCAAGATCTGGGCCATCTGATCGAGATCTTACACGAATGTTGAGGAGAAAGTGTGTTTTCTCCGTTTACCAGATCGGGAAGGCACTTGCTCGGCAGCCGACCGGGCTCTTTGATGTTGGGGCTCGGATGGGAAGAGCTCGGATGGGAAGAGAGCTATTTGTGAGACGAGTGTGAGGAGGGACCCTATGAGAGAGTTGAGCTCCAAACTTGCTGAGAAGAGGTCCGCTTCGGGGGTGAGCGGAGGGCAGAGCTCGGCTCTGGAAGAGAGCTATTTGTGAGATAAGTGTAAGGAGGAACTCTAGGAGAGAGTTGTGCTCCAAACTTGCTGAGAAGAGGTCCGCTTCGGGGGCGAGCGGAGGGAAGAGCTCGGCTCTGGAAGAGAGCTATTTGTGAGATAAGTGTAAGGAGGAACTCTAGGAGAGAGTTGTGCTCCAAACTTGCTGAGAAGAGGTCCGCTTCGGGGGCGAGCGGAGGGAAGAGCTCGGCTCTGGAAGAGAGCAATTTGTGAGATAAGTGTAAGGAGGAACTCTAGGAGAGAGTTGTGCTCCAAACTTGCTGAGAAGAGGTCCGCTTCGGGGGCGAGCGGAGGGAAGAGCTCGGCTCTGGAAGAGAGCCATTTGTGAGATGAGTTTGAGGAGGGACCCTATGAGAGAGTTGAGCTCCAAACTCGTTGAGAAGAGGTCCGCTTCGGGAGCGAGCGGAGTAAAGAGTTCGGCTCTGGAAGAGAGCTATTTGTGAGACAAGTGTAAGGAGCAACTCTAGGGGAGAGCTGTAGCTCCGAACTCGCTGCTTATGTAAGAGAATCAACGGTTGCGGGAGCAATTCCGAATGGCGAACCACTTCTAACCCGCTGAAGAGCAGGTTATTCGAAGCAGACTCGAGCCAAGTGTTGGACTCCGAACCATCGGTAGAGGTGTTCAATGGCTGTGGGAGCAGTTCCGAATGGCGAACCACTTCTAACCCGCTGAAGAGCAGGTTATTCGAAGCAGACTCGAGCCAAGTGTTGGACTCCGAACCATCGGTAGAGGTGTTCAACGGCTGTGGGAGCAGTTCCGAATGGCGAACCACTTCTAACCCGCTGAAGAGCAGGTTATTCGAAGCAGACTCGAGCCAAGTGTTGGACTTCGAACCATCGGTAGAGGTGTTCAACGGCTGTGGGAGCAGTTCCGAATGGCGAACCACTTCTAACCCGCTGAAGAGCAGGTTATTCGAAGCAGACTCGAGCCAAGTGTTGGACTCCGAACCATCGGTAGAGGTGGAGATGAAGCAAGAGCAACAATTTCCAATGAAAAAATGTAAAGTTTTATTGAAATAAACTAAGTGGCTGCTTCAATATGGCGAGCCCTTATTACATGCTATCGGCCGGATTACAAGCATCGGCCTTATTGAAAATCAGGGTCCTACTTCTACAATAAGGTGAAGACCTCTTGGGAAGAGCCGGGAGGTTCTGAGTCGTAAAGCTCGGCGGGCCCTTCAGTTCGTTTGTTGGCTCCTCAGGGGGGAAGCTCGGCCCCCTCTTTCTGGACGAACTTGGTCAGGTGCCCCCGCTGTATGAGTTCTTCGATCTCCTCCTTCAGAGCCCGACAATCTTCTGTGTCGTGGCCGTGGTCCCTGTGAAAGCGGCACCACTTATGCTTGTCCCTCTTCTTGCCAGGTGTGTTCATTCTCGGGGGAGCGCGGAGGAGCCCTTCCTTGTCCACCTCCATAAGAACTTCTGATATATTGGCAACGAGGGGGGTGAACTTCTCAAACCGAGGAGTCGGGCGGTGCTGGCCACTGCCCTCCTTCTGAAGCTTCCTAGCCTCTTCTTCTTCGGTCAGCTTTCGTTTCGTCCCTGAGGCGGGCCCTCCGAAGCTTGGAAGGTAGGCGGCCTCTTCGGCACGAATGTACTTGTCACACCTGAGAAGGAGGTCGGCAAAGTTCCGTGGAGGCTTCTTAGCAAGAGAGGAGCGGAGCCTGGAATTGAAGACGTTGGATTGGATGGCGGCTGTTGCAACGGATTGGTCGAGGGAGGCTATGGACCTGACCTCCGCAGTGAACCTCTTCACATAGTCTCTCAACTTCTCTCCCTTCTCCTGGCGGAGCTGGAGTAATGAGAGGCTGGTCTTCTCTGTGTGTCTACTACTCATGAAGTGAGTGATGAAGAGGCTCTCGAATTGCTCGAAGGAGAAGATGGAAGAGGGAGCAAGGCGGGAGTACCATTCCCTAGCCGACCTCCTCAGGGTGGCTGGGAAGGTCTTGCAAAGTAAGGCGTCCGAAGCCTGGTGGATGAGCATGAGGGTTTTGAAGCTTTCGACGTGGTCCACGGGGTCTGACTCCCCCGAGTAAGTTTCGAACTTGGGGGGTTCGAAACCTCTTGGGATAGGAGCTTCCATGATGGTCCGGGAGAAAGGGGGTCTGCTCGGACGAATGGTTCTGCTGTTCGACCCCTCCCCCTCGTCCATCCGACCGATTCGCCTCTCCACCTCATGGAGACGGCGGTATAGGGCATCGTCCCTCCCGCGGTAGTCGAACGAGTCTCTGGACTCGTCTTCGTAGGAGGGAGAGCCGGGGCTACGACGATGGTCGTCCCGAGAGCGGCGAGGGCTAAGTTCATGCTGCCGGCGGTTAGGAGCTGGCGGAGGAGAGGCCTCATTGTTGTTGGGTCGGAGGTTAAGAGCTTGCAACATCGTTGCTTGAAACTGCAGGAACTCGGCGCGAGTGATGGGCGCCTCATTGTTCCTCGGCTGATGCCGACCGGCAGGAGAGTGGCGCCTCCTCCTGTAATGCCCGGGTGACTCTCTTCTTCCCCTTCGGACAGGAGACCTTCTATAATCTCGGTGGTGAGGGGACCGCTCACCCGGACGTTGTTGGCGGGAGGCTCCCTCTCGGGCCCGCTTCTCGTCCAGACGGTGGCGTAGGTCCTCTTCCTTCTTCTGATTTTGGGGATTGTGAGAGGCCATGGAATCCGTAGAGGTGTTGTGTATGGAGACGCGGTCCTGATTGAGCGGTTGCTTCATACGAGAGCCCCCCGCACCGGCATTCTGAGGACCAGTGGGAACCCTGGGGGGTTGCTGATTCTGAAGAGGAGGCTGATCTTGAAGAGGGTCCTCCACTTGAAGCGGGGGTTGTCCCTGCTGCGGAGCGGGTTGGATGGGGACTACCTCTTGCTGATCAGCGGGGTTGGGTCCACGGTTGGACCCCCTAGATCTGACCTTTCTGGGAGGCATGGCTGGAGAAGAGCTGATCGACGAGGGAGAGGCGGAGGCTATTCGTATGGGGTTCCCACAGACGGCGCCAATCTGTTACCGCTGATTTCGGTGTGGGGGTAAACAGATAGAATTTGTGGGTTCGTGGAAAAACCTGAATAGCAGATCCGAACCTGTTCGTCTGAGTTGGACAGTTGAGCTCCCGCCGTGCACCTGCAAGGAAAGTGCGAAACACCGGGGTTGATCCCGGCGACGCACCCTCCAACGCTCTTGTCAGTAACCAGAAGAGATTAAAAAAGAGCTTAAGCAGGTAAAAAGTGATTAACCTGTAACAGTGGTTGGTGGGGGGTATTTATAGTCGCCGTTGGGATCAGATTAGGAATGTGATTCCTGTGATCTGATAAGGCATAAAGTCCCCGTAATCAGATTAGGAATGTAATCCCTTAATTCCCGGTGAGAGCGAATCAGGCCTGTTGATTTGGTCAAATCAGTAACCCTGATTTTCCTCTTGCTGATCTGGGTTCGTCTTGGGTCGGGACCCGTACCCAGTTGGAGTGGATCCGTTCGCGGGTTATTGGATCTGTGAGAAGGAGACCCAGTACCCGCTTCGGACCCGCTAGTAGGTGAAATCACCGTTTTACCCCTGAGCTTTGAGATTCGCGTCCGATGTGAACGGTCCCGATTTAATCCTATTTTTAGCCATATCACGACGGCAGAGGCGGTTTCTCCTGCTCGGCCAGGCGGAGGAGGTCAGGGCAGTTCTGAGGAGGAACTGTCGCGAGCTGCATCAACTCCGGAAGCGCTCCCAGGGTCCTGGTTCCGAAGGGGAGATTGGGCGGCTTCGTGGGGAGCTTAAAGCCGCCGAGCAGAAGAACGACGATCTTTTGGCCGAGGTACAATACTTGGAGCTATCGGAGAGAGAGCGTTCGGCGGAGAGGGAGAAGATGGCCTCCGAGCTGGAGGGGGCTTTGGCCGAGCGTAAGAGACTATTGGCCGAAGTCGACATGCTCAGGAGGATCACAATAGATAGGGGGATTGAGGTCACCCACTATCGGCGGCTTGCAACTGATAGTCCCAATGCCTCGGGGTCGTTGAAGGCCCCTCGATCGAAGAAACTGGCGAAGGACGTCGTCTTGAGGGATCGGATTATCGAACTGGAGGAGGAGATCGCGTCGCTTAAACCTGCGCCGGAGAGGGCTAACGTTCGCAGCACGTCGTGCACCCACGAGGAAAGTGAGAAGGGGATTACGTTTTATGAACTCGCGATGCGCCCGCTAACGACCAGGCGGAGTCCGACTGACGCTCAGAGCAGTGCGGCTGTCTCGTCGAGCGGGGCATCGGTCGGCGCGGCTGTTAGGACTAGCAGTGAAGGGGGGTCGCGCTTCGTTGGTTTAGGGTCGAGCTCAGAGGGTCGGCCTCGTCGTCCTCGCGTTTCCCTAAACCGAAGCATTCCCCTTCCGAAGAGGATTTGATTATGTCACTTTTCATTTCTGTTGGCCGTTGTAATAGCCTAGTCGTAGGGTTGGTCGACCGTTTGTAACTCTATTATGTCTTAATGCATAAAAATTCTGAAAAACTTTTAAGTGTTTGTCTTCGGCACTGTATTGAAACTGCATTGTTCGTTTTTCCTATTTTTCAGCTGGTCGCGGCGATCCATGGATCGGACTCCGGGCGTCCGAATGATGACTCCGCATCTGAGGCGACCTCTGGGACGGTGGTTCTGAGCCCCAGGAGTGTCGATCTGAAGCTACGCCGATCCGAGGGCGAGTGGAATCACCTTTCGTTGGTTCTCAGTCTTCGGGAGGCCGAAACACAACGCTTGGAGAGCAAGATCGTCGAGCTGAGCCCCGTAGGGGAGGACGAGGACTCGCAGACCGCATTCAGCAATGCTCTTCGGGTCAAAAGTATTCGGCACATTCAGTCGAAACTCATTACCGAACGGGACGACTTGCTCTCGGAGATGGGACAGCTGCGGGCGGAAATGGCGAAGCTTCGAGGAGAGGCGGAGGAACCGTCTGCCGAGGAGGGCGAACAAGATGGAGAGTTCACGCTTCAAATTGGCCAATTCCTTCCGAAGGAAGACCAGCTCCGTGACCGGACCAAACACCACCTGAAAAGCGGAAATAAATCCGAGGCACCCTCCGACGCTCTCCGCCGGGTTATTAAATCGGGACCGTTCACATCGGACGCGAATCTCAAAGCTCAGGGGTAAAACGGTGATTTCACCTACTAGCGGGTCCGAAGCGGGTACTGGGTCTCCTTCTCACAGATCCAATAACCCGCGAACGGATCCACTCCAACTGGGTACGGGTCCCGACCCAAGACGAACCCAGATCAGCAAGAGGAAAATCAGGGTTACTGATTTGACCAAATCAACAGGCCTGATTCGCTCTCACCGGGAATTAAGGGATTACATTCCTAATCTGATTACGGGGACTTTATGCCTTATCAGATCACAGGAATCACATTCCTAATCTGATCCCAACGGCGACTATAAATACCCCCCACCAACCACTGTTACAGGTTAATCACTTTTTACCTGCTTAAGCTCTTTTTTAATCTCTTCTGGTTACTGACAAGAGCGTCGGAGGGTGCGTCGCCGGGATCAACCCCGGTGTTTCGCACTTTCCTTGCAGGTGCACGGCGGGAGCTCAACTGTCCAACTCAGACGAACAGGTTCGGATCTGCTATTCAGGTTTTTCCACGAACCCACAAATTCTATCTGTTTACCCCCATACCGAAATCAGCGGTAACAGATTGGCGCCGTCTGTGGGAACCCCATACGAATAGCCTCCGCCTCTCCCTCGTCGATCAGCTCTTCTCCAGCCATGCCTCCCAGAAAGGTCAGATCTAGGGGGTCCAACCGTGGACCCAACCCCGCTGATCAGCAAGAGGTAGTCCCCATCCAACCCGCTCCGCAGCAGGGACAACCCCCGCTTCAAGTGGAGGACCCTCTTCAAGATCAGCCTCCTCTTCAGAATCAGCAACCCCCCAGGGTTCCCACTGGTCCTCAGAATGCCGGTGCGGGGGGCTCTCGTATGAAGCAACCGCTCAATCAGGACCGCGTCTCCATACACAACACCTCTACGGATTCCATGGCCTCTCACAATCCCCAAAATCAGAAGAAGGAAGAGGACCTACGCCACCGTCTGGACGAGAAGCGGGCCCGAGAGGGAGCCTCCCGCCAACAACGTCCGGGTGAGCGGTCCCCTCACCACCGAGATTATAGAAGGTCTCCTGTCCGAAGGGGAAGAAGAGAGTCACCCGGGCATTACAGGAGGAGGCGCCACTCTCCTGCCGGTCGGCATCAGCCGAGGAACAATGAGGCGCCCATCACTCGCGCCGAGTTCCTGCAGTTTCAAGCAACGATGTTGCAAGCTCTTAACCTCCGACCCAACAACAATGAGGCCTCTCCTTCGCCAGCTCCTAACCGCCGGCAGCATGAACTTAGCCCTCGCCGCTCTCGGGACGACCATCGTCGTAGCCCCGGCTCTCCCTCCTACGAAGACGAGTCCAGAGACTCGTTCGACTACCGCGGGAGGGACGATGCCCTATACCGCCGTCTCCATGAGGTGGAGAGGCGAATCGGTCGGATGGACAAGGGGGAGGGGTCAAACAGCAGAACCATTCGTCCGAGCAGACCCCCTTTCTCCCGGACCATCATGGAAGCTCCTATCCCAAGAGGTTTCGAACCCCCCAAGTTCGAAACTTACTCGGGGGAGTCAGACCCCGTGGACCACGTCGAAAGCTTCAAAACCCTCATGCTCATCCACCAGGCTTCGGACGCCTTACTTTGCAAGACCTTCCCAGCCACCCTGAGGAGGTCGGCTAGGGAATGGTACTCCCGCCTTGCTCCCTCTTCCATCTTCTCCTTCGAGCAATTCGAGAGCCTCTTCATCACTCACTTCATGAGTAGTAGACACACAGAGAAGACCAGCCTCTCATTACTCCAGCTCCGCCAGGAGAAGGGAGAGAAGTTGAGAGACTATGTGAAGAGGTTCACTGCGGAGGTCAGGTCCATAGCCTCCCTCGACCAATCCGTTGCAACAGCCGCCTTCCAATCCAACGTCTTCAATTCCAGGCTCCGCTCCTCTCTTGCTAAGAAGCCTCCACGGAACTTTGCCGACCTCCTTCTCAGGTGTGACAAGTACATTCGTGCCGAAGAGGCCGCCTACCTTCCAAGCTTCGGAGGGCCCGCCTCAGGGACGAAACGAAAGCTGACCGAAGAAGAAGAGGCTAGGAAGCTTCAGAAGGAGGGCAGTGGCCAGCACCGCCCGACTCCTCGGTTTGAGAAGTTCACCCCCCTCGTTGCCAATATATCAGAAGTTCTTATGGAGGTGGACAAGGAAGGGCTCCTCCGCGCTCCCCCGAGAATGAACACACCTGGCAAGAAGAGGGACAAGCATAAGTGGTGCCGCTTTCACAGGGACCACGGCCACGACACAGAAGATTGTCGGGCTCTGAAGGAGGAGATCGAAGAACTCATACAGCGGGGGCACCTGACCAAGTTCGTCCAGAAAGAGGGGGCCGAGCTTCCCCCCTGAGGAGCCAACAAACGAACTGAAGGGCCCGCCGAGCTTTACGACTCAGAACCTCCCGGCTCTTCCCAAGAGGTCTTCACCTTATTGTAGAAGTAGGACCCTGATTTTCAATAAGGCCGATGCTTGTAATCCGGCCGATAGCATGTAATAAGGGCTCGCCATATTGAAGCAGCCACTTAGTTTATTTCAATAAAACTTTACATTTTTTCATTGGAAATTGTTGCTCTTGCTTCATCTCCACCTCTACCGATGGTTCGGAGTCCAACACTTGGCTCGAGTCTGCTTCGAATAACCTGCTCTTCAGCGGGTTAGAAGTGGTTCGCCATTCGGAACTGCTCCCACAGCCGTTGAACACCTCTACCGATGGTTCGGAGTCCAACACTTGGCTCGAGTCTGCTTCGAATAACCTGCTCTTCAGCGGGTTAGAAGTGGTTCGCCATTCGGAACTGCTCCCACAGCCGTTGAACACCTCTACCGATGGTTCGGAGTCCAACACTTGGCTCGAGTCTGCTTCGAATAACCTGCTCTTCAGCGGGTTAGAAGTGGTTCGCCATTCGGAACTGCTCCCACAGCCGTTGAACACCTCTACCGATGGTTCGGAGTCCAACACTTGGCTCGAGTCTGCTTCGAATAACCTGCTCTTCAGCGGGTTAGAAGTGGTTCGCCATTCGGAATTGCTCCCGCAACCGTTGATTCTCTCACATAAGCAGCGAGTTCGGAGCTACAGCTCTCCCCTAGAGTTGCTCCTTACACTTGTCTCACAAATAGCTCTCTTCCAGAGCCGAACTCTTTACTCCGCTCGCTCCCGAAGCGGACCTCTTCTCAACGAGTTTGGAGCTCAACTCTCTCATAGGGTCCCTCCTCAAACTCATCTCACAAATGGCTCTCTTCCAGAGCCGAGCTCTTCCCTCCGCTCGCCCCCGAAGCGGACCTCTTCTCAGCAAGTTTGGAGCACAACTCTCTCCTAGAGTTCCTCCTTACACTTATCTCACAAATTGCTCTCTTCCAGAGCCGAGCTCTTCCCTCCGCTCGCCCCCGAAGCGGACCTCTTCTCAGCAAGTTTGGAGCACAACTCTCTCCTAGAGTTCCTCCTTACACTTATCTCACAAATAGCTCTCTTCCAGAGCCGAGCTCTTCCCTCCGCTCGCCCCCGAAGCGGACCTCTTCTCAGCAAGTTTGGAGCACAACTCTCTCCTAGAGTTCCTCCTTACACTTATCTCACAAATAGCTCTCTTCCAGAGCCGAGCTCTTCCCTCCGCTCGCCCCCGAAGCGGACCTCTTCTCAGCAAGTTTGGAGCTCAACTCTCTCATAGGGTCCCTCCTCACACTCGTCTCACAAATAGCTCTCTTCCCATCCGAGCTCTTCCCATCCGAGCCCCAACATCAAAGAGCCCGGTCGGCTGCCGAGCAAGTGCCTTCCCGATCTGGTAAATGGAGAAAACACACTTTCTCCTCAACATTCGTGTAAGATCTCGATCAGACGGCCCAGATCTTGCCAGCGACGCTAAACGACAAGATAACGTTTTCTTGGGAACTGAGCCGTCTCGAGATTCGTGCCATCATCCAACGGCCCAGATCTTGCCAGCGTCGCTAAACGATAAGATAGTGTTTTCTTGGGAATTGGGCCCGTCTCGAGATTCGTGCCACCATTCAACCGTCCAGATCGAGACACGCTGCTCGAATCTCCAATCCGAGCTACTGCCCTACCGAGCTGCAAAATGGCCAAAAATTTGCCTCAAAATCCGTGCTCGGATTGGCCGAACAAGAAGCAGAGGAGAGGAGCTCGGATCTGCCAAACAAGAAGCAGAGGAGAAGAAGAGGACAAGAAAAAGACAAAAAAAAAAAGGTAATATAAAAAATATGTATTTTGTGCCACGTGGCGCCGCGTGGTTGGGCGAAGTTACCTCTCGGTCGGCTGCCGAGCAAGTGCCTTCCCGATCTGGTAAACGGAGAAAACACACTTTCTCCTCAACATTCGTGTAAGATCTCGATCAGACGGCCCAGATCTTGCCAGCGATGCTGAACGACAAGATAACGTTTTCTTGGGAACTGAGCCGTCTCGAGATTCGTGCCCTCATCCAACGGCCCAGATCTTGCCAGCGTCGCTAAACGACAAGATAGTGTTTTCTTGGAAACTGTGCCCGCCTCGAGATCCGCGCTGAGATCCAGCGGCTCAGATCGCTCCACGTCGCTCAGTATTCCTAGCCGAGCGACTAGCGATCCGACCCACTCGCGCCTCTTCTTCGCCCCAAGGGTCTTCCTAGCCCAAGGGTCTTCCAAGCACAGGGGTCTTCCTAGCACACCTTACAAGGGTCTTCCTAGCCCAAGGGTCTTCCAAGCACAAGGTCTTCCTAACACATCTTCTCCGCCCCTAGGAGTGGAGCTCCTCTTCCAAAATCCCCAAGACCAAAGTACTTATCAACTTCATGAAGACAAGCATCTTGCGGGGCTATTTTGACCATGAAGGAGGGTGAGTCTTCATCCCACTCCTAAAGAGAAGTTGTAGATCTTCGAACTAGCTTCGAAACGAGTGGTCGCACCCCCCGATCGGACCTCCGTAGCACCGGGAAAGTGGATCTCAATGCAGCTGCGCCGAATAGCTCGGAAATCCGAACCGAGCTCTTCCAATCCGAACCGAGCTCTTCCCATCCGAGCAGGAATCCGAGCTCTTCCCATCCGAGCTCTTCCCATCCGAGCAAAGGTCCGAGCTCTTCACATCCGAGCCCCAACATCAAAGAGCCCGGTCGGATGCCGAGCAAGTGCCTTCCCGATCTGGTAAACGGAGAAAACACACTTTCTCCTCAACATTCGTGTAAGATCTCGATCAGACGGCCCAGATCTTGCCAGCTGCACTAAACGACAAGATCGTGTTTTCTTGGGAATTGGGCCCGTCTCGAGATTCGTGCCACCATTCAACCATCCAGATCGAGCCACGTAGCTCGGATCTACCATCCGAACTACTGCCGTACCGAGCTGCAAAATGGCCAAAAAATTGCCTCAAAATCCGTGCTCGGATTGGCCGAACAAGAAGCCAAAAAAAAAATTAATAAATAAATAAATAAAAAAAATGGGTGGGGCACAAGGGGCCGGGTTCGGACCCATCAAGGGGATCCGACCCGAACCCCTGCCCATCTCCTTCTTCATCATTTTGGCGCCAAAACAGAACCCAAGCAAAACCAAATAAAACAACACCGTTCGTCACCCCCTTCGTCGCCAAGCTCCGACGAGCTTCGCCGCGGCGTCGAGCTTCGCCGTGGCGTCAAGCTCCGTCACCGAGCTAGCATCCATCACCAGCCGCCATGGCCGAAGCACGAGCTCCATCATCGCCGATGCCGAGCTCGAACCCAGCTCCTCCGTCAGCGACCTCCGCCGAGCTCCGCTCCACTTCGACGAGCTCCTAAGTGCCGAACTCCACCTTGCCTGCCTCCGAGCTCCGCCATGGCCGACCATCTAAACTTCCGACGAGCTCACTCCGTCGTTGAGCTCCGTCGTCTTCAAGCTTCGAACCCAACCCCGAGCTCCGCTGCACACACCTTCGCGCGAGCTCGACCTCGCCGTCACCGACCTCCTCCACGGCGTGAGCCTCGCTCAGAGCATAGCTCCGTCGAGCTCCTACCTCGAGCCAGCTCCACCGTGGCCTACGGCCGTCGACCTTCACTGCCATGGCTCAAGCTCCCCTACGCAAGCTCCATGGCCGAGCCCTTCAGTTCTCCACTTCATCACGAGCTCCCATCACGACTCGTCGCCGACCACCGTGCCGAGCTCCGAGCTCGCTCGAGTGAGCTCTCGTCGACGAACTCCTCCTTCGGCGAGCAAAGCTCCAACGCCGCTGCCGTCCTCCTCGCCGAAACCCATCGTTGCCGAGCTCCGTCTCCTCCGCCTCCGCCACGTCACTCTCCTCCAATATCCCTCCAAGCTCCTCAACCACCTCAAAGAGCTCCGAACGCCACCAACACTGAGCTCCGATGCCAAGCGCACCACTGCGTCGAGCTCCATCACCGCCTTGACGAGCTCCGAACTACGCGGGCTCCCTCTCCATCGATTCCATGGCCAAGCTCCGTTCATTCCAAGCCCGCCGCCGAGCCCTCCACTTCGCGAGCTCGCTTTGCCACTTCGACGTCACCGAACTCCGTAGACGCCCTCGGGGACGGAGACGGGGACGGAGTCATTGTCGGAGTCGTTGCCAAGTCGAAGGTTGGGTCGGAGCGGAGAAGGAGAAGAAAGAAGAGTCGAAGCAGAGCGGAGAAGGAGAAGAAAGAAGAGAAGCAGCAGGAAGAAGAAGAAGAAAAAAAAAAAAAAAGTGTTTAAATGCCACGTGGCCTCGCGCTAATGGCCGAAAGTTACCTCTCGGTCGGCTGCCGAGCAACCCCCTTTCCGATCTGGTAAATGGAGAAAAAAGCTAGCCGAGCAACTACAACCGTTGGATCTTCCAGAAAATCGCGCAAAAGTTGATGGACGGCTCAGATCGCGCCACGTGCGCTAAACGACAAGATAGCGATTTTTCGAAAAGCGCGCCGCCTCGCGATTCGCGCAGGAATCCGACGGCGCAGATCGCGCCACGTGTCCAGGTATATTTAATTGATTAATTTATTTATTTAATTGTATTTTTTATTTAAAAAATCCGAAAAAATATTTAAAAAATCGGAAAAAATTAAATAAAAATTCTAAAAATAATTATAAATTCAGAAAAATTATTTTAAATTCTGAAAAATATAATTATTTAATTAGAATAATTATTTAATATTTTCGATAATTAATTATTTAATTCGGAAAATGAATAAAAAATTCAAAAAAATGAGAAAAAATTCAGAAAAATCTGGAAAAATCACCAAAAATCCAGAAAATTCTGAGAATATTTTTGGGCAATTTACAAGCCCATAATAACACTGTTACATCCCGAGCAAGATTCCAAGCTCCCTTAAGAACACCGATAAAATCCCGTACGCCATTAGAACAGTTAAACTACTCCTCAAAGGCTGATTACATTCAGTCTTTAGGAGTGGGGGGCTCGTGATATGGCTAAAAATAGGATTAAATCGGGACCGTTCACATCGGACGCGAATCTCAAAGCTCAGGGGTAAAACGGTGATTTCACCTACTAGCGGGTCCGAAGCGGGTACTGGGTCTCCTTCTCACAGATCCAATAACCCGCGAACGGATCCACTCCAACTGGGTACGGGTCCCGACCCAAGACGAACCCAGATCAGCAAGAGGAAAATCAGGGTTACTGATTTGACCAAATCAACAGGCCTGATTCGCTCTCACCGGGAATTAAGGGATTACATTCCTAATCTGATTACGGGGACTTTATGCCTTATCAGATCACAGGAATCACATTCCTAATCTGATCCCAACGGCGACTATAAATACCCCCCACCAACCACTGTTACAGGTTAATCACTTTTTACCTGCTTAAGCTCTTTTTTAATCTCTTCTGGTTACTGACAAGAGCGTCGGAGGGTGCGTCGCCGGGATCAACCCCGGTGTTTCGCACTTTCCTTGCAGGTGCACGGCGGGAGCTCAACTGTCCAACTCAGACGAACAGGTTCGGATCTGCTATTCAGGTTTTTCCACGAACCCACAAATTCTATCTGTTTACCCCCACACCGAAATCAGCGGTAACAATAGTGATTTTATATTTTGAAGGAAACTAGAAAAGATCTAACATTTGATCGTCGCTGTAAAAAATAGTTAGGAGCTAGATTGGATCTCGATCGTTGAAAGAGCACCTCGATCTAAATCTGACGGTTGCTGAAGCGACCGATGAACCTGCAAAAAGCCTGAAAATTAGGGATGGCCCCGGCGATAGACCCTCCGACGCTCAAGTCAGAACCAGAGAGAGAAAGAGTGTTTAAGCAAGAAATTGCAGATTACCGATTACCTTCTGACTGAGGGAGAGGGAAGGGTATTTATAGGCCTAAGAATCAGTTAGGAGATTGATATGAATTTGTCATCTTCTATTTGATTCTCCTCCTTTCAAAAGATAGAATCGTTATTCTCCTATTTCGGGATAAGAGATTTGACTTACAGCTCTCATGAGATGGGTGTCTCTACTGGTGGGCCCAATCACTTTTAATGGGCTTGAAAGCGGCATTTGTCTTGTTAATAAGCCTGAAGAAGGCCTGGACCTGTTAAAGAAGCTCGTTACTGTTAATCTACATGTAGAAATTTTACGATCTGTGCTGGAATCATACGACCCTAATTTACTACAATTTTAACCATTATCATTAGCCCCTACTACCGGAAGTCAATTTTCTCAGCTTTTAGGAAGTAGTTCACCTTGTTTTAGAGTTCTAAGGTACGATCTTGGCTTTTAGAGACAATTGGAGATTCCTGAATCTGTTTAATCGCTTCTTGAGGCGGCAAATACTTTCTTAGACTGTTCTGAATTTTCTAAAACTTTTCATAATTTATTTTGAGATGTTTAATTATCTTTCCCCAATTGATAATTGCCTTTTTGAATTTTTAATTAATTATTCCAATTTTTAATTATTTATGGAAATTTTAAATAACTATCTGAATTTAATATCTAACTTTGGAATTTTTAATTATTTTTTTGACTTTTTAAATAATTTTAGGGATGTTTTTTATTAATTTATCTGATCCGACACGAATTTTAGAGCGATCACGGTCGTCGGTCTTGACTCGGCTCACTCACTGATGAGATCGGGTGGCTGTTATGAGTGGGTGACGTTGCTTCATCTGGAGCGCCGATCAGGGCGAGGCTCGCCCGATGAGTGAGAACGAATGGCTGAAAAGCGAGTGGAAGGGGATGGCGACGTGGCTTTATCTAACACATTGATCACGAGAGGGTGAGCGTTTCTGAGTGATCCAACTATTTTCGACGGTAGCGGGCACCCCCTTGGTTTCCCAACCATTTTGGGCAACCATCTTCCTTGCCAAGCTCTCATTTTCTTGGGCAACCAAAACAGATCGTCGACCACATTGGCTTCGTCCACCATGCTCGTGGCAAGCAAGCTTGTTGCGAGCATGTTCTGGCAAGCAATCCTTAAGCGACCAATGGGTTTCGACGACCCCCTCTTCATCTTCTTTGGTGAGATCAGAACATAGGGCAATCAGGCATTGTCGACCAGGGTTGTGGCAAACAGGAGCCTTGTCGAACAAAGTTGTAGGCAACCAAGGCGACCAGTGTTTTCGGCGAGAAAGTCTTCTTCCTCATCGAGCATGGCTGCAGGTGACCAAGTTCTTCTTCCCCATCGAGCAAAGGTGCAAGCAACCAATGCGACCAATCTTTTTGTTGAGCAAGGGCTTTTGGTCAAGCAGAGTTCCTCGGTGGCCAAGCTCTGGTAAACCAAAACTCCTGGCGACCAAACCCCCTTCGACGAGCAGAGCTTCTCCTTCCTCAACGAACAAAGGTGTAGACAACCAAGGCGACCAATCTTTTCGTCGAGCAAGGCCATTTGCGCGAGCATGGCTCTTTGGTGACCAAGCTCTGATCGACCAAACTCTTGGCGATCATCTTTTTCTTCATCGAGCAGGGCTTCGGGCAACCAGCTTGAACTTTGGCGACCATCAACTCTTTTGTGACCAACAGTCTCGGCAACAAAAGCCTTTGGGCTGAGTAAGCTCTTATTGGGCCTTGAGTCCCATTTATCTTGGTCTTTGGGCTTTTGTCTCATTTGTTTTCGAAACAGGTGGTGCTCCTCCGTCGCTTTGGGTTTGAGTTTAGGACATAGCTTAGATTTTGGCGAAGCTTTGGAGCAACGGGTTGGAATTGAAATCTTGGCCAGGTTGTGTTTGAGCGAGGGTATGTTGTTAGATTGAAGACCTTAGTCGGGCTGGAAGTAGACTAGCTCGACTTTGATTGAGTGGAGCATGAGGTTGGAGTTCAGGTCTTTTAGATCTTCGATTTGGAGGCATGTCTTCGTACCTCGATCATCTATTTGTTTGAAGCTTCAATTGGAGTTGTGCAGAGTTTTTGAAAGCTTTTCCCTACAGCTAAGGTTGGAGGTAGGCTAGCTTGGACTTGCTAGGTTTTGCAGCTTGATCATCTCCTACCTTGAAGCTCCAGCTGGAATTGTTTGGAGTTTTTAAAGCTTTTTTTTTTATTTTGGGTTTGTCCGAACTTGGTTTTTTGAGAGTTATGGTATTCTAGAGTATTAGGATTGGCGAAGCTTGAGTTGTGTGGAGCTAGGGCTTGGAGCTTAGGGTTTCTTCTTGTAGTCAGGGTCGTTGTAGATCTAGACTTGATCAACTTGGAGCTTGGTTGAATTAGGTTCCTTCTTATTGATGTTGGTTCTTCGTTTGCACCCACAAGTGTTTGTTGATCGGTCTACCCCATTAAATTCAAGACTAGTTGATTTCATGTTTCGAATAAGTTGGTTATCATCTATCTTGGTTTGAAGATTTCTTGATTTTTTTGCCCCCCACGTGTTTATTAAGTGGTCTATCCCACTGAATCGTTCTTTTATCGACCAAGCATTATGTTGTTTGCATGTTTTGTTGAACAAATGTTTTGTTGTTGGACGATTGCTCTTATTGATTTGAATATTGAATGCTTCAACCGTTGGATCTTGTGGATAGCTCAGATATTGATACGTGGAAGTTTGATCCTTGAAGCTCTATAAATAAGACCCAATCCCACGCTTAATTTGCTCACTTACCTCCTCCAATTTTTCTCCCTACAAATTTTTGAGAGCTTTACTCTCTAGATCTTGTCGTGGTTTATCGGGCGGTGCTAGTGGTTTGCCCGATGTTTTTACGGTGGTGCTTGCGGCCATTGACTCTGTAACACCCCGCAAAATTGAGTAATGAAAATTTTTCCCTCGTGTGTTATATACGTGTATCTTGTACCGTTACGAGTAATATTCGTAACATATTTTTAAATAAATGTCATACGTATTCTATATTCTAACTATTTAAAAAAAATTCGTCTTCTCAAAACTCCTTTTTTATCCTATTTCGAGCCAACTCAAATATTTATTGTAATTTTTGTGTTTTTACATGTATTGGACATGTTTTCAATACACGTGTCGATTACATATATTTTTCGTTACGTGAAATGTCCGTAACATTATTACATATACATGTTTTGTATTTTGATTGTTTTTCGTTCTCTCAAATTAATTTTAAATATTTGGCACGTGCATCGCACTAGCAAATTTTAACAATTTAATCCATAGAATTTCTAAGAATTATGCATATCTATTCTCATTTTTATCTAATTTATTTATTTTGATCCATAGACCATAACCTATTTTAAAGGACTAAAAGAAACTAATTTCAAAATAAAGGTACATGAAAAAGTTTTATATTAAATACTCTTTTAAATGTGTCACCATACTTGTCATGTAACAAGTATATGCATTTAGGCTATAAAAAAATAATTAAACAAATCAATGAGAGTGTGTGCATGTGGGGTGCATGTGCACGTGCGTGAACATCAAGGGTCAAGGAGATGAAGAGATGGTGGTTTGTGGTAGTCAATGATGAGCAGGTATTTAATTTGGGTAGTGGGTGTCTCTTCATTCACCCAAATACCCTATGAATACCACCTCTTACTTCATGAACATTGCACCAAAAATTAAAGGAAACAAAAGAAAAAAAAAAGAAAGAGAGAAAAGAGAGAAGGAGATTTTGGTGTTGGCAAATTGCTAGGAGGAGAAGAAAGAGCTTTTGTGTTGGAGCTAGGAGCCACATTCTATGAATCTTCTTCCACTTGTTCTTCAAATAAGGTGGGTGATTCTTGAACTTTCTAAAATATAGTAGTATGCATGTGTTGGAATATTGATGCATGAAATTGATAACTCATATGAATTGTAGTTAATTTTGTGATGATGTTATTTAAATTTTTGATACATATGAGTATGAAAAGAAATGCATGCTAATTGAAAATTTGTTATGAAGAAAAGTTGAAATGAAGTTGTTGACTGCATGGTAATACATCCAGCTTAGATTGAAAAAAAATTGGGGGATAAATTCATACACAAAGTTGTTAATCTATGTAAAGAAAGTTGTTGTTTTGAGTTTTGTTTGCACTTCAGAAAATCATATTTAATAAAATAGTTAGAATCTAGAACTAAAACTTTTATGGGAGCATCCTCTATATGTCAGCAAACATCCCTTTAAAATTTCATAAGATTTGGAGGTCGTTTACTATTTTAATAAAATTTAAACTTAGGACTGGTTGGCAGTCGACTAGTTGCTGGAAATCTGTATATATTTCGGTTTTTGATCATTTCAGCATCGTAAATGAAGTAATTTGTGAAAAGTCAAAACTAAGAACTTGTAGTAGATTCGTTAAACTTTCTGTAAAGTCTAAGAAATCAAATTTTCACAAAGAATTGAATTTATAATGAATTTTACAAGGCTGAACAAGTGGCAGTATTTCGATATTTTGACCCTACTGTATATTTCGAAGAATTCAAGATTATAGATACAACATTTTGGATAAATTGTAGTAGACATGTATACCTTTATTTTGATGTAAAGAACACAAAGTTTCATGAAGTATATAAGTTTCTATGATTTTTACAAGAAGCAGGAACTGCAGTTTTCTGGTTTTAAACTTACTATTTTGCACATGAATCTAGATGAAGTAATTGATGATGATTCTAAGTGTTTTTAACTACAAAGTAATAGTAAAATCTTTTATGGGAATAATGAATCTATCTTTTGAATAGAATTGAGATTCATAATTGAAATATGATTGAATATGAAAGGAGTTTTATGGATCAAAATGAACATTGTATTTGGAATATATTCTTGAAGAATAAATATATGGGAAATTGAGTTTTGTTAATCAAAGGGACTTGGTAATAAATTGTTGGTTGTGTGATCAACCAAGAAGTGTTTTCTTCATGATTAGTAAATCAGAATGAATGAAAGATTTTGATGAAATAAGAATACATGAAATTGAGAATATGAATTACAAGGGTATGCGTACCCCATAATGTTGAACTTAAAAAGATGTTGATTCTAGAGGCTTGGTGATACCCAGGTACCGACAAATGTTGAGAATCAATAATTGATTTAAGAAGTGGCCAATATAGGCTAGCGTTCTCGGTATTTTTTGCATAAGACCGGTAGGAGGGTAAGCTAGCTCTAGGTAGTATTATTTTGTTCAAGTTTAAACTTAAGGATTAGGCACTAAGTTGAGATGTAATAAAATTTGGGCAAACGTAAGTGGGTTGCCTCTATATAGTATGATGGTGGACTCTAGGACTATAGACCCAGTTTGACGGTGGACTCCGGAACTGTGGTTGCTTGCGATGAAAATGAGCCTTAATTAAATTCGGGGCTATGATTGATTTGACGATGGACTCCAGGATCATGAATAGTTGGGCGGATGGGAGGCCGTTCTCCAGTATGTATGCGTATACCGGGGCTAGAGGGACACTTGCGGGATGTTCGCACGATGGGAATTTCTGTATAAGCTTGACGGTGGACTCCAGGGCTGGAATCTGTACTCGTGGAATGTCTAAGACTTGATTTGTAACCGAGTAGTTTTTTTACGACAAGGGAATAAACCCTTTAATGTGGAATACATATGTGCTTGCCCTCGGACCTATGTAGGATGGGGTGCATAGAATCTGAACAAGTATGCATTAGTGTTGTTGCAGTATAACATCTGCATTAGGCATTAAGTCATATCATTCACTGACATGGTTAGGATAGTCACTCTATACATTTTTATATGCATTCAAGTGTGTGATTGTTAAACTAAGACAATCGTTATATTACAGCATAATGAGGATCGTTGTTTTATAATTGTAACTCCTGTATTCCCTTTTTTCTTTTATTTTTGTATTGTATTTATTTTTCCTGAGTATTTATCCTGATTGTATTCTTTCATTCTTTTCGAACCGTGTAATTTTTTTTCTCTTCGTTCTCAATAAAATCTATCTATTTTTGTCGTTGGTGATTTCAATCTCCTTGATTCAAATTCTTTCTGCAAATTATTTATCTCTGGATGATTTGTTGATTCCGAATTTATTTATAATTCATAGCCTAATTGTCTATTATTTGATTGTCTACCATGTTGGATCCGGATTCTAACCCTATCTACCCCTATTTATACCCAAAACCCAATCAATCCGCCCTATTGGATCCTAAGCCCGCTGCCCAATACCCTCTTCTTTTACCTAGTCTCCCTCAAATCTTTCCTCATGTTCTCCATATCTGCCTAACAAGCAGATCATGTTCCTCATTATCTTCCCTTGATTCCTCAAAATCCTAACTTGCCAAAATCTCATTATAATCACAACCAAATTTGTTATATCCCTCTCTACAGTCATTATCTCCTAAACCCTAAATTACAATCTCATATCTCTCTCTCTCTCCCTGTGCTCACCCGACCCCCGCCTTCCAGCCACCGCCCGTCGCCCCTCCGGCCGTTGCACCCCCATCGCGACTGCCCCGACGTCGCACCGCCCTGTGCCACACCCGCACCCCTACCATCTCTACCTTCCCCTCATCCCGAGACTCCCACAGCCACAACCCATCTCCACCACCCGCCATTGCTGTTGTGCCCTCTTCCGCCCCACTACCGTGTGCCGCCGTCTTCTTCCCCGTCCGAGCCCATCGCCGTCGGTCACCGAACCTGCCATCGACTTCAATCCCGCAAGCCCTCTTGTTCGCGAGTCATGTGTTGTGTTCGTTTCCCGGGATCCATTCCCGTTATTCTTTTCCGTCGGATTCGTCATCTTCACTCCAAGGCAAGTAACTTGTATAATAATTTTGTTTGTATACAAGTACAAAATACCGCATGTAGTCTTGCTCTCATTTTTTGTGTTCGTTCTCATGATGATCTCTTGAAAAATCTTGATCTCATTAGTTTGATCCGTTCGTAGTCATGATCCATCATCATAGTTGTCACACACACACTACATAAAAAAAACTAAATCTAGATATACTCTTGATACATGTATATACTCTTTCGTGTTCTATTGTATGTTGTGGATTTTTCTATGTGATTGATGTGCTAGATGTATTGTCTCGTAGTAGACTTGTTAATAACCATGCCATGTTGATTTGAATATCTAATATATCATGTTTTGCATTATATTCTAATTTGGATCTATTGTGTATGAGTTGTTTGATTAAATGCATGAAAAGAGATTTCATTTTGCTGCTACTCTGATTTGGTTCAACATTTTAGACCCTGTTAAGGTCATTACAATAAATTATTTTGTGAATATGATTTATAGGCCTCGATGTCTATTTTTCAGAACATTTGACGGATCTAAATTTTGATTTTTGATGTGTGAGTTATCGTTGTTTAACTACAGCTGTGTTGAAATTTCCAGATTCTGATTTATGAGATCGCTGCACGTTCTATTATTTTAAAACTGATGTTTAAAGTAAAATTTGGATTTAATATTTTTCTGCGTTTTCCTAGACATGACTCGGTTCAACCCCTAATTTTTATAAAATTGTTTAATGACTCTTATAACTTATTTCATGCTTGCGAAATAAACCAATATACTTCCAAACTGCATGTTGTTTAGTAAAGAACTCTATTTTCAACCCGATTCCACTCACTGTTGATTAAAATTTTGTGAACATGAAATATAGCCTGGTATGTCCATTTTACAAAACTTTTGATGGATTTGGATTTTGACTTGTATTTTGTGAATTATCACTGTTTTAGTACTGCTGTGTCTAAAATTTCAGATTTCATAAGTTGTTGTGTCATTCTATTTTTCAGATTTATTCGACTATGCTATCTGTAACGAAATTTTATGAAATTTTATATGCTTAGACTAGATATGCTAGGGAACCCTCCATATTTTTCCTAGATTTAATTATGGTGTTTTATACTTTTTTCATGCTTATAAATAAAACTTTGCATTTCTGGCTGAACTTGAATTCTGTGTAAAACGCTGTTTTGAACCTTGTTGCTGTACTTGTTATGTGACTTGTGCATATGCGCTGGATTCGGCTGAGAGTCTAGTTTCTAGATTTTTCTAACGGATCTAGGTTTATATTCTTGTGGCAACGGGAATCTTAGATTTGGTGCAGCTATGTCTTGTTGTCCAGAATTTAAAGTCTCGTTGTCCTAGCCTATTATGAGTTATTTTGCCACCCGCTCATGTCTTCTACCCAATTTGAACTTGTCCCTCGTTTCTTGCCATTTTATATTGCATTGTTTGTGCACGTCCATGCTTGATCTAATAATAATAACAAGAAATCAAGTCGTGGTTAAGGGAAAGATCTAGTAGTGGAAATCTAGAAATGTGTACTTGGAAGGGGATCCGTAGATCCTACTTGATACTTGATACTTGATACTTGACACGAAACACTTGGCACGAAATACTTGACACTTAATTACTTGACACACGACTACTTGATGCTTGATACCTGAGTACATGGCTCTAAATGATCTACTACGAAATCTAAACGCAACTTGTCTTAATGTAGCAACCATGTGGTAAAATTTGGGACGCATGAAGTGCTACAATAGGATTAGATATAAGACTTGAAAATAACATGATCACTTGCTCATCCTTGCTACTTGCTTGAACATGCTACTGGATACTTGTTACTTGTTTGCATGCTTCTTCATACTTGATACTTGTCACATGCTACTTGCACCCTGTCATCTTATCATGTTACTTGATTCTGTTATTGATTAAGATTTAGTTGCTCTATTTTTTTGTCACATCTCTTCCATGCTTACTTCAGTACTTGCTTCTTGTCGCTACCCTGTATATTCTTTATCTATTTTCCGTACTTGTTGCCTGCACTACATACGCTCCGTAACTTGCACTGACGAGCATTTTGTTTCCTGTTCTCTTTTCCTATAAATTGTCAATTTGCAGACTTTGGTGACCAGCTGCCTGAAGGTGTAAGTAACCAAATGTTCTAGGTTTGGCTAGAGCTCCTGCTTGGGTTATTTCTTATTTTGAATAAATTGTATTAACTGCTACTTGAATCTTGTATTAGGCGTTTTTGTCCCAGAACATGTGACTTCTTGTTTTCAGATCTAATTATTTGAGAATTTCGTATCTGTTTCAAGTAATTCTATTGATCATATTAATTTGATTCATTCATGCGAGGATAATTATTTTATGTTTATTCATATTTATTCTTGTGTATTGCTGTGAAGATCCTTACAGCTCATGAATGGTGAAAGCCATTCGCTGGACTTTTGTCGCGTATCCGTATTCTATATTCCTTTTTGGGAAGCGGGGTGTGACAATAATATTGCGTCGGTTGTAAGCTACTGACGTGCCTACAGATTTTTAGTGCAGGGCTTGGATTGGATTGGCAAGGACATAAAGAAGGATGATGAAAAAGATTATATTCATGATTAAAGCTGTTGATATTAGAGTTGTATTTCATATTGTATTTTATTTAACTTCTACTGTGTGACTCTGTAATAAATATTGTTGTGTAATAAAAAAATTTAATTTCCTTGTAAAATTGTACGAAATAAAGTAAAAGTACCTGTTGTACTACGAATTACATGTAAATGGAATTCGAGGTGTTATAGTATCTTTGGTGTTCTTGTGAGCTTGATCAGGTAACACATTTGTGACCGTTGTCAGTTATGTATAGCATTTCGGCAAGCAATTAATCTTCCATTGCGATTTGTTTAGAGGTAGGCATTGATGTTCAATCTAGCCATTTCACTAGAGAAGAGAAGGGGAAAATGTGATTGGTCGTTCTACTATTGTGGAGACGGTCGTTGAGCAGGAGAGGGATAGGGTGAGTGCACTTAAAACACCGTTGTTTCTAGTTCCCAAATTGATTAGGGAATACCACGTAGTAGATCAAGATTTCCTTAGGAATGGCATAGAGTATGTCGAGCCCGACTCAGTACACACCACTAAGGATGATTTTGCACTACTCTTAGCATGGAAGAGCTTTTCGTGATAAGGGTGGCCTTCGGGATTCCCTCTGAGTACGAGTTACTCTTACCGAGTACCGGAGTTAGAGCATCCTACACGATGTGTGAGGAGTATAGTTTCTTCCCTAGTGATGCCTTCTATGCGGGGTTTCGTTTGCCTTTTAACCTTTTTGTTAGAGAGGTTCTCAACTAGTATAGGCTGTGTCCGATGCAACTTATGCCAAACCCGTGGAGGCACATTGTGGGATTCGTCCTACAATGTCGTAGGCTCGGAGCTGGGCCGAGTCTTACCGTCTTTAGGCAACACATCAAGATCGCCCAACAGAACAAAATGGTGGAACGATGGTACCTCTGCCCTCATAGCAATGGGGGGGGAGGGGGGTAATTGAGGTTCCCGACTCAATTAAGAGTTGGATGGAGAAGTTTCTCAACGTTCGTAGTGCTGAACTGTAGGTGATTCCCACGATATGGAGAAGGATGGTTCCATCGACGTTGAAGGCAGAACCGGATGTCACCGCTGTGGAGAAAAGTTTTAGTGACGCTCTTTTCACGCTGAAGATGTTGGCGTGGCTAGATATCACCGACGAAGTACTCTTCAAATGTGTTCTTAACCCACTTGATCCTAGTACGGTTTATTGCTTTCGTTTCCTTCTACATCTTGTTGCTTTAGTGATGTTTTTGCTATTTGTTGCTTTGTTTTGCATTATGAATTCTCATCTCTTCAAGTTTGTTTCATCTTGCAGGGAAAGCAGGTATGGACTTTGAAGACTTGATCGATGATCAGGAGGCCCTTCAAAACAAAATGACCGACAAGCCCAAAAAGTCCAAGAGGTCGGCGAGCAGTCCCCCTACTTCCCTAGATCCGTCTACCCCGGCCCCGATTATTCCGACATGGACACCTTTGGAATTGTCACCGGATGCCACTGTAGGGGGTTCTTCTCTGGCAGTGATCGTAGCAAGTACTACACCCATCCCCCTGATCGCCCAAGCCGCAGCGATTCTCAGCAATAAGAGGGAGATTAATCACGTTTCATACTGGGGCGTGAAGCTGCAGGAGAGTTTCCTCGGAAACTCGATCGCTTTCTTAGATGGGATTCTTCACATCCCCACTCCCGCTGATCGGGAGTGGCTGGATATGGAGCCACCCGAAAGATCCATCTTAGAGATTGCCCAAGCGCATATGACGGTATGTTTCTATTATTTTTTTAAATTTTGGTTTTTGTATCTTCCATTTGTAGTAACATTTCTTAAAAGTTTTCATGTTGTTCTAGATGGCGTCACTTCGGCCACCTTGTCGATTTCTATGGCGACAAGGGGAAGAAGGTCGTCAAGGGGTTGAAGATAGAGTTTGAGGCATTGAAGAAGAAGGATGAGGAGGCACACATAGAGTTGGAGGTGTCGACGAAGAGGGAAGAGGGTGATCGACCTCGTGCTTGAGTTCGAGAAGGCACAGGCTGAGACGGCGTTGGCTATTAAGGCCATAGAGGCCAAGGTGGAGGCTGAGGCTAAGGCCATAGAGGCCAAGGTAGAGGCTGAGGCTATGGCCAAGCTGCATAGCATGATTGATAAGTCTTATGCCTGAGCTATCACTCACGTGGCAAAGCATGTTCCCGGCTTCACTAGGAAAGGGTATCACGTGATGCTCCGTCCTGGAGAAGCTCTTGGTGTGGACGGAGGAAAGGAGGATGGAGAAGAGAGCGGCACTCTTGCAGGGGGTACGAAGAGTGGCTCGGGGAAGAAAATCAAAGAGAAGGTGGTTGGGGGCTCCTTGCCCTTAGCTCCGCCGAAGCAGGTGAACGCTTGATTCATCCCCTATATTGTTTAGTTGTTTTTGTTTTCATTTTCTATATGACACCATATAGCGAACTGGCAACTGCGCCCTTGTATCTTCCTTTTCATAGGAAAAACTGATTTATTGCGTTATCAACACTTGTGTATAGTTTCGATGTACTTTGAGTTACTCTTGGTTGCGACATTTTGTTGTTTCTCTTTTTTGACTGTATCTCTCGCCTTGTCAATGTTGAGATAAGTCTTTGGTCCTTCGCATTGGCAGATGATTTTCGGGAGCGGGGTCGAAGTCCCAAGGCAATGAGGTTGAGCAGCTTCGCAAAAGGTTGAGCATAACGGAGTTAGCGCTTGATCGCCTGCGTGATCAGTCAGATGATAAATGGTTGGCGACAATTTGTCTTAAGTTAGAGCAAATCAAGAGGGATTGTGAGTTAGCCTTTCTATGTGTTGATCGCCTCGCTGATATGCCCTTGCTTCTCAAAGTAACAAAATACAATGTTGGGGAGTATGCTCTTCTTAGAGAGGTGCTTGTTGAGAAAAACCTGGAGATATATCATCTCCAAGCGATGCTTGGGTGGCTGCGCACGGCTAGCACTTTGCGTACTACTGGTGTAAGAAAGGGTGCAACAGTCGGTAGAGCAGGGTTGACTGTTGGAGGAGCGGGCTCGAATGTATCGGTAGCCCCTCGCCATCCTGGTGATTCTCAGAGTGGGGTGACCATGTTATCGAGTTTAGCTTCTATCCGTGGAGGGTCACATGCATCGGGTCATGTCCCCCAAACTTAGGTCACGGGATCGGCGCTTCCTGTCAAAGATGTAAGCGGTCCAGGAAAGGTGGTGCCGGCCAGCACTCCCGTGACGAGGCTTGTGTCCCTTCGTAGGAACGTTCCTCTGCTACGTAGCCGAATGGATAGTCTGTAGATCATCTTGCAAGACTACTATCCCGCTCAAAGTTTTAACACATTTTGTAGTGATGCTTTTATTTGAAGTTGCACTCACTGTCATGCGGAAATTGTAACATGGCTCATAGTTTTGTACCTGTAAATTTTGGTAGTGATATTGGATCTGAGACATAGATTTGAAATAATTTCGTGATTGTGGAGAAACTTGTTATTTGTATAATAAGGAACTCTTTTATATGCTTGATCTTGTAGTATGATTCATTGTATGATTTGTTATACGAAGTTGATGAGTTGTTGAAAGGACTCTTGTGAAGTGCAAGGCATCAAACTCGTTGCCTAGAGTGAACGAGTTGTTGATGGAGCTCGAGCGGTGAGGAGCGTTGGACGGGGTTGGAATATGTCTGTTTCTTACCCAACTAGTTGTAGGAGAACTCTATGGAAGAGTTGGACTCCGAACTTACTGTATGGGTGTTAAGCTAGTTGTAGGAGAAACTCTAAAGAAGAGTTATTCTCCGAAGTTGCTATATTGGTCCTCTGACGAATTGTAAGGAGCATTTAATGACATTTTGGTGACATTTTTAGGTACAAGTTTGGCGTAACTCATTGTTTGCATCCAGAGAATTGTACAAAGTCTTTGAAAAGCTAAATGACTGATTTTATTGGGAAAATAGACCAAGTCGCTGCTCTAGTGACTGGTCATTATTACATGCAATGACCGGTAGCGGAAGTGATAATTATTGAAAAATAAAACTAAACGACAGCTCTAGTGGCTGGCCTTTATTACAAGCTAAAAAAAGTTACAACTAAGAGATGACATTTTAGACGCCCTCGGTGTACTTCATAAGGTACTCAACAATCCAAGTTCTTTGTATCTTCTCCCCCCCCCCCACCCAGGACTTCAAGTTGGTAGGCCCTTGGACAAACCACTTGGGAGACCTTGTATAGCCCCTCCTAGTTAAGAGAGAGCTTTCCCTTCCTTCGTAGATCGAAGATTTTGATTTTTCACAAGAGAATATCTCCCTCTTTCAAATTAGTGGGGCGAACTTTCTTGTTGTAGAACATCTCAACCCTTTGTTAGTAAATGGTCCTCCAGATAGCCGCTCTTCCCATACCTCTTCAACGATATCAAGATTGGCTAGAAGATTGCTAGAGTTTTGTTCTTCGTTGAAGGAGAGGAGACGGGGGGATGGTAATCCGACTTCCAAGGGGATGTGTGCTGCCGAGTCGTACGCGATGTTGAACAGCGATTCTCCAGTTGGAGTAAGCTTCATGATGCTGTAGGACCATAGTACACTTAGCAGTTCCAAGACCCACAATCCCCTTGTAGCCTTGACAATCCTCTTTTTTAGGCCACCTAGAATCTATAGATTAACATTCTCAAATTGGCCATTATTTTGGGGTTGTGAGACGGAGAAAAAGCATTGAGTGATCCCCAAATTGGTGCAGAATTGTCGTAATCCTTTACGGTGAACCGGTTCTGTTGTCAGAGAATAGTATGCAGGGAATTCCAAACGTGCAGACGATATTCTTCCCAAAGAACTGCTAAATCTTCTACTCAGTGATAGTTGCTACTGGTTCCGCTTTGACCCACTTTGTGAAATAGTCAATATCTACTACTAGGAAGGTTCTTCGGCCGGTTACTGGTGGAAATGATCCAAGTCTATTCTCCATACGGCAATGAGGATAGGACTCAACATGGAACCAAGGATTTCTTGGGGACCTCGCTTAATGGTCGAGTGTTTCTGACACGGGCCACATTGGCGAACATATTCCTATGTATCATTGAGTAATGTGGGCCAATAATACCCGTGATTGAGTATCTTGCATGCGAGGGACCTTGCTCCTTGATGGCAACTGGCAATTTCTTCATGTTGTTCTCTGATGGCATACTGTGTTTCTTTAGGAGAAAGACATCTCAAGTAGGGCATGCCGTCAACTATAGTATATGATCGTTTGTACAGGAGTCCCTCCACGAGAGTGTATCTTTCAGCCCTTGTACAAATCTTCATTGCTTCTTTGCGTTCTTCAGGGAGTATTTCCCTGTCGAGGAAGTCGATCAAGGGCTCCATCCAACATTCTTCGGACATCTGGGGCATGACTGCCATGAGATCCAACTCTTCCTCCCAGATGTTTGGCTTGAGAAGTAGCTCAATGAGGACCGTGCAATCAAGCTCATCGAGATATGAGGAAGCTAGCTTGGAGAGGGCATCTTGTAACCCATATTCCCTCTAATAAGTATTTTCTGTGTATTTCTATATTTTAACCATTTAAAATTCATTTCGAATATGAGGACCGTTTCAATTTTTATTAAGGTGTTTTCTAATCGAAAATTATATTCATTTCGAATAATGGGGTATTTTGATCTTACTTTCTAATTCTGATTGATTGGCTACTTGTTTCGAGCCTAAAACAAATATATTATTATTATTGGATTATTTGAATAAATTGTTAAAACCGAATGCTATTTTATTTTTATTAAGATTATAATTATCAATTGTTATTTCTTGATTACTCATTAAAGTTCATATATTAAATTATTTTATTATTTGATCTAATTTTCTTGGTGATATCTAATTTATTTTTCAAGAGCCCAAATTTATATTTATTCATTGTATTAATTATTTATTTAATTGATTTAAATTTTTGCTCATGAACTATTGTATCTTTTGATGGGCTATCTATCTTGTGAATTGTATTCTATTGGATTGTGGGTATTTTTACTTGAACCCTATTGATTTAAATCTATCTCTTATTTGAATCCTAAAACCCAATTTTTTTTGTTCTTGACCCAAAACGGCTGTTATTGGATCCTAAATCACTAACCCAATACCCTAATTGTACCATATAAATACAACCCTAAAGCGAACCGTAAAAAATTGCACAATTTTGAAACCCTAGCTGCTTATTCTCTCTTTCCTCTTTCTCTCTTCTTGTCATTTCTCTCTCCCCGAGCTACTCCCGCCCAACTCAGAAACCCATCCCCTGCACCTTCTTCTTCGGCTAACTCCGGCCACTCCCCCTCCCATCGACGACCACCCCTGCCCTACTTCGTCGAGCCACCCTCCGACCTATCCCCGATCATAACCCATCGACACTGCTGCTATTTCTCTGATTTCCCACCCAAACAACCCAGCCCCGTCGACCTCCAGCGATGCCACCGCTGTCCACGCCGCCGCCATTTGCGCCACCCACCGTCACCGTCGACGTCAGTCGGTGACGCCACCAGACCCCCCTCCTTGCTGTTGCAGTGACTGATTCATTGATTGTTTGGTTTTTTGTGCACGTGATTTGCACGTAATTTGTGTGTTCGTGGGTTCGTTGTTTCGGGATCCTTATCCCGTTATTCTTGTATTCAATTTCACCATTAGTAAGGCAAGTCACTGTCCTCTTGAATTGTACAAATTCTTACAAGTAGATCACATTCGTTATCATATCATTGTATTATTCTTCTTCGTTGGGTCTATTGAGAGTTTACACGAGTTAATCCCAATATTCTTGACATTGTGCCAGTTTTGACTCTAAAGATTGGATCTTTCAAGTATTCATGTAGAATTGATAATAGGGTTAACCTGTACAATCATGACACAATCAATTATTGTAGAAACAACTACTAGGTTGTATGTTTGGTTGATTAGTTGTTGTTTGATCGATGATAATTTAGTGTATGTATATGATTTTATTTTTATTTATCATGTTATTGCACCCATCATGTTGATTACACAATTTATTGACTAAAGAATCGATACTCATCATGTTTAATTTATTTATTTTCACGAAAAATACCCCAAGTATGTTTCTTGCTGGCTGTATGTTGCCTCCTATTTTTGACCCAGTAAATGATCTTAAAATAAATTACTTTCTCAATTAGAATTGTAGCCTTATCTTTCTAGTTTCCAGAACATCTTGAATTTTTGAATTCCGAGTTGCGTAGCAAAAGTTATGCCCATTTTACTACAGCTGTGTTTGTACTTTCAGATTTTTCAGATTCATGTTTCCATGCTCAAACAGTAAAACGGCTGATCAAATGTTGAAATTTTACTCTGATAATTTCCAGATTGTTAATTAACATGTTCAGAAGTCTAGAAAATATTAATGAATTTAATTTTGAGTTTTTGCTGTTTCTAAAATTATAATAACTTAATGTCGAATTTCTGCCTGAACATGAAATCTAAAAAGAATGGGGTGATTGACCTAGCTACTGTTGTCGGATTTTGAACTTGAAATATGCGTTGGAACTATGTGGAAGTCTAGTTTCTAGAATTTCTGACAGATTCAGTTGTCGAGTTCTGAAACAGAAGGAAATTATATTTCTGTACGGACTAGTCTTGCTGTCAAGAATTTTATATTCCAGATTTTAATTGCTAAATTATTCCTACAACGTAGTATTGCATGAATCGAGGTGTGTATGTTGCATTGCATGATCCTAATGAATTATTGTCATCAGTCTAATCGTCTTATCCAAGTTATCGTCCTATTGTTCTCTAATTGATACTATTTTTCATCTCATGTCTCATATTTGTATATTGTTTTGTTGCATTAATAAAATAATTAATAAGCCGTGGTTTAAGGGATTGACTGGAATAGTTGATGATATAGTGACTATACACTGAAGTGTGGACCTTGTTCCTAAAATATTGTGTGTTGGCTATTGTTATTATAATTGGTTTATTGTTGGAATACTGACACAGTATCACAATTGATCATGTATTGTTTATTGTTATTGAGCCAACCATTGTGCACCAATGCGTCAAATATCGTTATCGTGCCGTGTACATGATCTATAGAATCTTCCACTTGAGTCTAAATGAAATTGTATGTATGTATCAAACTTGTGGTATGGAACATATGGGACACAGTAGAACGTGCATTAGTTAGGAGTTAATATGAATAATAGACTTAAGGATTGACATCACACCGACATTGCATATTGTTTATCATTGTTCCTATTGATATATATCAAATATTGGCTAAGTGTTATTGATATTGAGCATTGATTATTGTTACCAAATATTACATTATTGTTTATAGCCATTGGATCGATTACCGTGATATTGAATATTGTTATCGTGCCATATTATTGATTCCTATTGATCCATTGATTCATTATTATACAGTTATTCCATTGTTCTTTGCTTTCTCTACTTTCTGTCCACGACTTGCTCTAAGGACAATATTTCTCCTCTTTTTAGATGAAGTGTGTACATGTGTTGATGGAGAATTGCCTGATGGATTAGGTGAACAACATTGGTGAAGAAATTGATAGCATTGCCACTTAATAAATTATTGTTTTGCCATGAAGACTTAATTATTGAGCTATTATTATTTCATTGTATTGGGCTTGTGTCCCAGATTTTATTATTATTCCAGATGTTGGATTATTATTATATTTGGATGTTTTATATTGCTTCATTCTAAGTATTATTGTTCATGAAATTATTATGATTGCCTGGACAATTGTTCTATATTGATTATATTATTGAGTTAATCTGATAAACTGCTTATAGGTGACATTAGTCATTTGCTGGGCCAATTTCATGTACTTGTATTCCATATTTTTGGAAAGTGGGGCGTGACAAGATTTTCAGAGCTCTGGTTTGGATAATATATCAGTCAAACGTGACTAACGAAAAGAAGTTTGGCTTTGATTGACATATTAATCAGATTTGGGTTTTATCGGGATGACTCAACAATATGTGCAATACAGGAATCGCATGAACAATTGTTATCTAACTTATGATCTGGACGCTAACTGTTTGATTTTTATTGCAGACCATGGCTAGAAAATGTACTTCATCATCACGTGCTGGAGATGATCAGTCCGATGAGCCCACTATTGCACAGTTGATGCAAATGCAGCGTGAGCACAATGAACCGATGTTGCGGATGCAACGGGAACATAATGAACAGCTAAGAATGGCTTATGAAGCTGCTAACAGAGAACCCGTTGTACCTGCACCTGGATTGCTGCCATCGAGACCTTGTAATGTGGCAGATTTCATGAAGCTACATCCAGACAAATTATCGGGCACTGAAGGTCCGCTTGAAGCCGAGCAATGGCTTGTCAGGACTACACAGTTTGTTGACTGCAGCACGGATAGCAGATGTTGTTCGTGTGGATGTTGTGAGCATCCAACTTGTTGACCTTGCCCACATCTGGCGGCAAGCTGAAGCTAAATGATTGGGGCGACCCATCCCCTGGGCGACCTTCACGGAGAGCTTCCTCATGAAGTTTTTCCATAATGTCACCAAGAATGAAATGGAATGATAGTTTGTCTCATTAACTCATCTTCGTTAGATGGTGTTTAATCATTATTTTTCGTTGTTATTTCATAAAGTAACGACGTTAAACTAAACACTGTCTTGCATCAGGGAAATCGAACCGTAGACGAATATGCTGCAGAATTCACCCGACTAAGTCGTTTTGCTACTGCTATGGTGGCAAATGACGAAGATAGAGGTCGTCGTTTCCTGTTGAGCTTGGACATTGAGATTCAGGATCATCTTGCTGCCTTACGAGTTCATTCTTATGCTGATATCCTGGATGCTGCAAGAATTCAGGAGTAGACTAGTACACGGAAGCATTCTATTCAGTGGTCTATTCCACACCCTGTTGCTACTAGGCCCTCTGGTGGGCCTATTAAGAGATATGTTTTGCCCCTTCCTGCTAGGGCATTGCCATACCCACCTGCTATTCAAAGGTCGGATCTAGTCTGTTCACATTGTCGGAAGCCTGGGCACTTGCGCAAGGACTGCAGAATGACCAACCGCCAGTGCCTACGGTGTGGAAGTGATGATCACATGATTCGAGACTGCCCAAGGAACCGGCACAATGCACCGACAGGAGGACCAGCCCCCAATGGAGGACAGACTGGAGCTCATGGTCAAGTTTACAACTTGAACGCTGAAGGAGTGAGTACAGGTATTTAGCAATAGATTTGTTTTCTGTTCTTGCATTACTTATTCTTTTTTGCATCATTTATCCATTCTGCATCTTGCATTTACCTTTACTTATTGATTCATTATTGAGTATCATACTAGTTATTTCTTCTCTACCATACCCTTATCAAATTTCAGTTGTACCACCCTACTCGTTTCTCCCCCCTTTTCATCCATTTGCATTCGTCATCACTCATTGAATCTTTATTTGACATTATTCTTGATCACTTCATTTATATCCATGTTCCTTCTTATTCTGGTATTGCCACCATTTTGTTGCCTTCTCTTTAATTCCCAGTTTTGTTATTTCAAAAGTTTGCCATTGCTTTGTCCTATGTACCGCCTGAGCAAATTTCGAGGACAAAATTTTATTGTAAGGTGGGTAGGATTGTAACCCCTATTCCGGCTAATAAATATTTTCGGTGTATTTTTATATCTTGACTATTTAAAATTCATTTTGCGCTAAATTTGTTTCAATTTTTATTAAAGTGTTTTCTAATCGAAAATTGTATTCATTTCGAATAACGGGATATTTTGATCTTACTTTCTAATTCTGATTGATCGGCTATTTGTTTTGATTCTAAAACAAATATATTATTATTGGATTATTTTAATAAATTGTTAAAACCGAATGCTTTTTTATTTTTATTAAGATTATAATTATCAATTGTTATTTCTTGATTACTCATTAAAGTTCATATATTGAATTATTTTCTAATTTGATCTAATTTTCTTGGTGATATCTAATTTATTTTTCAAGCCCCAATTTATATTTATTCATTGTGTTAATTATTTATCAAATTGATTTAAATTTTTGCTCATGGACTATTGTCTCTTTTGTTGGGCTATCTATCTTGTGAATTTTATTGTATTAGATTGTGGGTATTTTTATTTGAACCCTATCTTGTGAATTTTATTGGTTTAGATCTATCTCTTATTTGAACCCTAAAACCCAATTTCTTTTATTCTTGACCCAAAACAACTGTTATTGGATCCTAAATCACTAACCCAATACCTTCATTGTACCCTATAAATACAACCCTAATGCAAATCCTAAAAAATTGCATAATTTTGAAACCCTAGCCGCTTATTCTCTCTCCTCTTTCTCTCTCCTTGTCGTTTCACTCTCCCCGAGCTACTCCCGCCCAACTCAGAAACCCATCCCCTGCACCTTCTTCTCTGGCCAACTCTGGCCACTCCCCCTCCCATCGACGACCACCCCCGGCCTACCTCGTTGAGCCACTCTCTGACCTATCCCCGATCAGAACCCATCGACGCTGCTGTTGTTTCTCTGATTTCCCGCCCAAACAACCCAGCTCCGTCGACCTCCAGTGATGCCACCACTGTCCACGCCACCGCCATTTGCATTGCCCACCGTCGTCGTCGACGTCAGCCGGTGATGCCGCCAGACCCCCCCCTCCCTCCTTGCTATTGCAGTGGCTGTTTCTTTGATTGTTTGGTCTTTTGTGCATGCCATTTGCACGTAATTTGTATGTTCGTGGGTTCATTGCTTCGGGATCCTTATCCGGTTATTCTTGGTATTCAATTTCACCGTTAGTAAGGTAAGTCACTGTCCTCTTGAATTGTACATTGTATCAAATTCATGTTTTATTGAAATTATTGCAAGTAGATCATATTCGTTATCATATCGTTGTATTATTCATCTTCGTTGGGTCTATTGAGGGTTTACACGAACTAACCCCAATATTTTTGACATCGTGCCAGTTTTGACTCTAAAGATTGGATCTTTCATGCATTCATGTAGAATTGAGAATAGGGTTAACCGTATAATCATGACACAATTAATTATTGTAGAAACAACTACTAGGTTGTATGTTTGGTTGATTGTTTGTTGTTTGATCGATGATAATTTAGTTTATGTATATGATTTTATTTTTATTTATCATGTTATTGCATCCATCATGTTGATTACACAATTTATTGAATAAAGAATCGATCCCATCATGTTTAATTAATTTATTTTCACAAAAAATACCCCAAAACCCTTTATGTTGCTTGTTGGCTGTATGTTGCCTGCTATTTTTGACCCAGTAAATGATCTTAAAATGTAGCGCCCCGAATTCCTAACATAGGAACTCGTGACACACTCTAGAATCTTTCTTCAAATGAGTCACAACACAACCAAAATCACAGGAAATTAAACACTTTTATTATATCAAATTGTTATTACAATGTCCAATAATTACGACAATTACAATTAATTGTTACAACAAGAATGTACAATAAAGTTTGGACAGTAACTTTCACTTGGATGCTTTCCCCTGCTAGAGCTTTCCCACGATCTCAAGTCGGCAATCCTGCACTGATAACTGTGGGCATGTCAGTTGATTACAACTAACAAAATGCTATATTCGACTATCCTCTCTATGCCATAACATAGCGATTCCAACCTCAACAATCACAAATCATATTTGATGCGAAGAAAAAAGTTGGTGTCAAGCAAGTGTCGGTGTATGCCATGACCTAATCTAATGCACGCTATGCACACATGCTCTTAAAGCTAATGCATGCTTGGTTGAAAGATATGTATCCCATACTACACACCCCCTAACCAAACGACGTTGTTCAGTTTGATGGGGCTCGATCCCCCACTATGCATCCTACTCTTGTACTCTCTCCTATTTTTGTTTCCTGTGATGGTAAGGCTGCAGTCGTCCGGCTTACCCGTCACTACCGTCATTAGTGGTGTCCAATCCTCGTGTTTTATCCACTATGCCCGGGATCCCAGTCGCAGGCTTACCCTACGTGACTGTAATCATGGTATGTTGTTGTATCTATGTCTCCCCAGACCTCACCAAAAGCTGATACAGGCATCAGGGCTCCCCGTCGGAGGACTTAGAGTCTTTTCCGTAGAGTCTCGCTTTGTGCAGACTTTCTCTAAACCTCCTGCCCGCATTGATCAACAAAGGACCTGACGGATATAAGGTTTTTCCAACTCCGCTACACTCATCCTTACACTAATGCAGAACTTGCAGTCGAGACGACGTCAACACTCCAAACCTCCTCAAAGGTTGTTACGGATATAAAGGCATTTCTGCCGAAACAGCGGAGCCCCCACAGAGTCTCCCCGACTCCGTTACAAGGTAGCTCGGGGTCCCTGTCCGCGTTAAACGAACGTAGGATTTGGCCAGGCATGATGACGCCATGCGTCCCTCTGACAAGTGAACACCTTCGCTAGTGCCTGTCTATACAATCAACCAAGACTCAATCTAGTCCTACCAAAGTATCCATGCTATCCCACTCCAAGATGAAAGATAAGGTTAATTACATGATTACTACTCTTTCTTTTATCAACCAATTACTAAAAGCAATCACTTTAGCCAAACTCTAATTCTCTTTCATTTTCTTATTAGAAGTATGAACCTCCAGGCGAGCTATCTCATATTATACGTTCCCTTAGTTAGGCGGTCTATCTACCATATCCAATCCCTAACTTAGTAATCGACTTGGCTTGCTATGAACAACTAGTTAAGTTGCAGACTCTTTCTAATTAGTTACCCTTTTGTCATTAATGGATCTTAACTCATCCCTCACTATGACTCAACTAGCCCTCAAGTCCAGCCCAAAGGTTGGCCGGCCTCGACTTACACTTGGCACGAACCAGCGAAGAATCGACCCCGTCGATCGCCGCAACCGTCATCTACGCGTGGAGTTCGATCGCAACCTCGGTCCGACCAACAAGTAGCTCCTGCTAAACTTAACGCTCCACGGTCCTCGACAGGTGGTGCGTCGGTGCACGAGTCATCTCCTCCTACAAGTTCGATGTGATACGGGTCCTATTCAACCCGTCTTGGTTTGTCAACAAGACTTAGTCCTAAAGTCTCAAATACTCAACCCGATGTATCCAAACAAGGTACACTACACTAGGAGTAAATCCTAACCCTTCAATCCACAAAAAGGAAATCTAAGAGCCCTAAAAGTAACAATTTACAATTCCAAACAGCAAGCACACATTCGGCGTTTATGCCATAATGAAGTCATTCCCGGTCCCGTTTATTTGAGAAATCGTGATCGGGCGCTCCCATGCTTCTAGTCAAGATAGACAGCAAGTAATAGCACACTTTGGGCATGGATTTCATCCAAAAATGGTCAACAACACTACCCCAACATTCAATACAATTTTTACTTCAAAACAGTGAACAACGTTGCCTATATTGGGGTGTACAAGCAACTATAAGCTACCCTTAGCAAAGAACTTTAGATAATTTAAGTCCTAACTCATGTACACATCTATAACATGATTCTTTACCTCAAACAGAAACTCTAAGCGAACAAGATACACATTCAAACACATTTGAATGAACATGGTGCAAAACAGTAAGCTCTAGAATTTAACGGTTTCTATCGTCAGTTGTAAAAATCATATAAAATCGCACGCTTATCCAAATCATGATTTCTCGGTCAATCCAGAAAGTTATATGTATCTATTATAACTTACTAGTTTCAAGTTTCTTCATACAAGATCGTTTACAAGCACTTATTGTCCAATCTTTAACAAGTGTACACATTCTCAGAACAGCACATCATAATAACAGAGTCATGGGGTAAAATCTGATTAAAATAGTAAACAGTGTCAGAACATTATGAAAATTTAGATTCTATCTCCTGACACATGACGTGATAACACTTCCAAAAATCAAGTGATTCTACCAGGTAGATTTTCAATTATGTCTCTTTGAGTAACACTAAAAACAAAGCAATAACAGCAGCAGTTCTGTTTACTAAAATAACTAGCTAAGTTTGCATGATTTTATTAACATAGCTACAGTGGTCCAAAACTCATGAAATTTGAAACATAGGTCTTAGATACATTCAACATTGACATACTAAAATTTCAGATCATTCCCATAAGCATACAGCAAGATACAAGTCATTCTTTTCACAACAGTAACAACAAAAAATGTTTCTTTCTATTCTGACAAGCATGCAAGTTTGCATTCTATTTTAATAGCAGAAAAAATCATAAAAATCTGGAAAAATTACTGAAGGTTTACAACACATAAATGAACATCATGTAAAAATTTCAAGTTAACCCAAGCAGTAGTGTTCAAGATATGAGCTACGAACTGACAGCAAAAATTCAGCTTTTTAACTGGATTTTCTGTTTTGGGTTTCTTAGCACAAAACGGGTTATCTAAGTTCATTCAAGATCATGCATGTTATTTTTAGTCACTAAAATCACCATTCAGCAATCAAAACAAATCAAAGAGATTAGAATCACCCATCTTTACTTGTAGTTTGATCTCCTTCTAGCTCCTTGCTTGTTGGTCTTCCTTCTTGACTCCAACTTGAGCTTCTTGCTTCTCCTCCTTGTTTTGGCCTCCTCTTTTCTTATCCTTGGCTTTTTCCTCTTCTTCTTCTTACTCCAAATCAGTAGCAAGAGTGTAGAGAGTGAGGTTTGGAGGTTTAGAAAAGTGTAGGAGTTGTAAATGAGAAGTGGAGTTGAGAGGGGGCTTTAAAACAAAAGAGAAGAAGGAGATGGAGGGGTTTGGCCGGATTTTGGGTGTGGGAAAAGAGAGGGCATCTTCTCTTGGATTGGTGAGAGTGGGAGGTGGAGTGTAGAGATGGTGAAAGACTCATCATGAGTCAAGATTCCATTTTCAAACCCTAACCCTAATTCTCTTTCCCTCCTTCTGTTCCCTCCTAAATCATGGCCGGCCACCCCTTGTGCATGTGCACAACTTTTTTTTTCTTACATGCCATGGTACCCTACAAGTGTTGAGTTACACTAGGGTCAACTCGGGTTTAATCGGATCTAGTTGAAGCTTATGAGTTAATTTCATACTAAAAGCTTCAAAAGGAAAAATAAATAAATAAATATAGCATTTTAGTGCTTAACAAATCATACATATATTCATATGAAAATCTGGGTTGTTACATAAATAAATTACTTTCTCAAAAAGAATTGTAGCCTTATCTTTTTAGTTTCCAGAACATCTTCAATTTTTGAATTCCGAGTTGTGTTGCAAAAGTTATGCCCATTTTACTATAGCTGTATTTTTACTTCCAGTTTTTCAGATTCTTGTATCTTCCATACTCAAACAGTAAAAAAGCTGATCAAATGTTGAAATTTTACTCTGATAATTTTCAGATTGTTCATTAACTTGTTTTGAAGTCTAGAAAATATTTTTAATGGATTTAATATTGAGTTTTTGCTGTTTCTAAAATTATAATAACTTAATGTCGAATTTCTGCCTGAACATGAAATCTGAAAAGAATGGGGTGATTGACCAAGCTACTGTTGTTGGATTTTAAACTTTAAATATGCATTGGAACCGTGTGGAAGTCTACTTTCTAGAATTTCTGTTGGATTTAGTTTTCGATTTCTGAAACAGTAGGAAATTATATTTTTGTAGAGACTACTCTTGCTGTCTAAAATTTTATATTCTAGATTTTAATTGCTAAATTATTTCTACATCGTAGTATTGCATGAATCGAAGTGTATATATTGCATTGCATGATCCTAATGAATTATTATTATCATTCTAATTGTACTATCCAAGTTATTGTCCTATTGTTCTCCTATTGATACTATTTTTCATCTCATGTCTCATATTTGTATATTGTATTGTTGCCTTAATAAAATAATTAATAAACCGGGGTTTAAGGGATTGACTGGAGTAGTTGATGATATAGTGACTGTACACTAAAGTGTGGGCCTTGTTCCCAAAATATTGTGTGTTGGCTATTGTTATTGTTATCGGTTTATTGTTGGATTACTGACACATTATCCCAATTAACCGCGTATTTTTTATTGTTATTGAGCCAACCAATGTGCACAATGCTGCAAATACCGTTATCGTGTCGTGTACATATTCTATAGAATTTTCCACTTGAGTCTAAATGAAAGTGTATGTATGCATCGAACCTATGGTATGGAACATATGGGACACAGTAGTACGTACATTAGTTAGGAGTTAAAATGAATAATAGACTTAAGGATTGACACCACACCGACATTGCATATTATTCATCATTATTCCTGTTGATATCAAATATTGGCTAAGTATTATTGATATTGATCATTGATTATTGTTATCGAATATTGCATCATTGTTTATAGCCATTGCATCGATTATCGAGATATTACTTATTGTTATCGTGCCATGTTATTGATTCCTATTGATCCATTGATTCATTGTTATACCATTATTTCATTGTTCTTTACTTTCTCTACTTGGTATCCATGACTTGCTCTAGGGACAATTTTTCTCCTCTTTTTAGATGAAGTGTTTACAGGTGTTGATGGAGAATTTCTTGAGGGATTGGGAGAACAACATTGGTGAAGGAATTGATAGCATTGCCGCTTAATAAATTATTATTTTGCCATGAAGACTTAATTATTGAATTATTGTTATTTCATTGTATTGGGCTTATGTCCCAGATTTTATATTGTTCCAGATATTGGATTATTATTGTATTTGGATATTTCATATTACTTCATTTCAAGTATTATTGTTCATGAGATTATTAGTGTTGCCTGCAGAATTGTTCTGTATTGATTATATTGTTGAGTTAATTGGATAAACAGCTTATGAGTGATGTTAGTCAATCGCCGTTCAATGTCATGTACTCGTATTCTGTATTTTTGAGAAGCGGGGCGTGACACATCTGCTTGGCATTTTGCTCGCGGGGATTGCGAGTGACATTTTCTTCTTTGAGCGCCATTAAAAGTTTCTTCACATATGTCACACCCCGCTTTCCAAAAAGAATACGGAATACGGATACGAGACAAAAGCCTAGCGAATGATTTTCATCATCCATAAGCTGTTCAAGAATCTTTACAACATCTCACGAAATAATCAGAGTCGGAAGCAAGAGTATCAACCATCATGCACATATGAACCAAAATACCAACAAGAATACTTGAAATAAAATATATTAATCTCAAATAATCATGATCTGAATAAGTCAAATATCTTGAGTCACATCCAAGTATCAAAATACAATATTGTTCAAGCAAGAAACAAGAATTAATGATAGCAAAATCTGTAGCAACTAGTATCTCATGTCGCCGATACCATCTGGAACGTGTTCTCCAAAATTTGCAATTTAACAATTGTAGGAAAGAGGAAAAGAGAAAACAAGTACCCGTCAATTGCAAATTACGGACCGCTTGTAATGCAGGATACAAGTACACGGGAAAACTAACTAATAACATGGAATAGGAATGATATCAAAATATAACAACTAGCATGGTAAGGTGAACAAGTACAAGTAACATATATCAAGTGTTATGTGAGCAAGCATCATGTAAACAAGCAACAAGTGTCAAGTTGTAGCTCCCCGAATTTCTAATAAGATATCTTAGAAAATACGTGGCACATTCCCAGCGATCCACTTCAATATAATATTAAACATAACCAACACCACTAAAATTTTCAAACTTTTATTACAACCAACTTTTAAAAATCACAGCGGAATTCAAAATAACTCAACTCAATATTTTCTTTATTTACAATACAAATTTATCTCAAAACTGTTATTACAAATTTACACAATCTCTTGTGAGTCAATTATATCTCAAAACCACTCAAGCATCCCATCTCCAACTCTAAGCAACTACCTGCAACATGAGAGGCTAGAGATGATCCCTAACCCCCAAACTAAAGGGCTCAGCCATAAATGGTGTGAGAAATATAAAAATAAACAAACAACATAAAAGATCATACCTCATAAATTCTTAAACAACAGGTACTAAATAAGAATATAGGAAGTACGAAATGACAGTAACATAAAATATCAAGTGGAGCTAAACTAAGTGTCAGGTGTAGAAAAATAGAAAAACCACATGCATAAAACCAAGTCAAAGAAACACAATTTCTATATGCAGACTCTCTAATGCGTACTTGTCGAAGTCTATGCATCCCATTCTACATAGGTTCGGTGTAAGTCCTTAACGTCTTCACTTCATAGGGTTCAATCCCCGCGTTATGAACTAATCCTAACACGATGACTACTTCGAGATAAAGATAAACTATGGATAGTATCTCATGCCCGATAATTCCGGAGATGGATCCCACACCCAAGATATTTCACTTGAATAATTCCGGAGATCATCCCACACCGAAACATTGACACATCCCCATACGAATACCACATGTGCTTCACCTCGACTCCGATAATTCCGGAGATCAATCCCACACCACAAGTAGTTACCGTGATAATTCCGGAGATTGTCCCACACCACAATATTGTGATAATTCCGGAGACATATCCCATACCACTAATAATCTACTATGATAATTCCGGAGATTGTCCCACACCGAAAGCCATACTGAGGTTCTTGACTCATGTTCCCGTTCATCATATCACCACTAGTGCCTGTCCTTCTTATTTTGGGTTAACTAATTACTTAACGAATCTCCTAGAGTGGTATACCCTACCTGCCTAAATTCAAATCTCAATAACTGAAATGCCTCATGGGGCATCAACAAGTAACTCAACACTAGTATACTAGGGTCACACGCCTCTAGAGACTCAAACTCAAAAGGTCTAACCCAATGTTCCACTAAACAAGAGTGGCTCAACTGAATATCTTAAATCATATACTAAACTGAATGTCTCAAAATCAAATACTGAACTAAACGTCAAGTATAGACTGAATTATCTGAAAACCAATCATTCGAAATAGCACTAAAGTCTACAAAGATCCTTCAGTACCAGTCGACTTATACTGTAGTAAGTCGACTGTCCAGAGGACAAATATCCAAGGTTTTACAAAAATAACTAAGTCATATAACAGTCGACTTAAGAGAGGATCAGTCGACTTACCCGAAGTAATTTCCAATAATCTTCTCAAAATTATTCTAAGTATATGAGTCGACTTAAAAGAGTCATAGGTCGACTGTCCAGAAAGGACTAATAATTTTTCAAAATAAATTTGTCAGTGGACCAGTCAACTGCCTAGGAGCTAGGTCGACTGTCCAGAACGACTATTTCAAAGATTCTAAAATACAGTGTCAGGCTCGTACCAGTCGACTGCACAGTAGGCCAGTCGACTGTCGGCCTACAGATTTCAAAAATTAGGTCTGATTACAAAATCAAGTCTGAAGTTTTCTAATGATTCAATGTTTATGAAAAATAGTTCGTATTCAGGAAAAATGATAAATCTTCAACAAATCCTCATCATGTATATGTATAAATTACTCAAAACATCAATACGTCATAATTCAAGTTCCCATGTTCTAAATCACAAATTCTTTCATTAGGGTTTTACAAGATCTACATTTCTTTCACAATCTAAATCAAAATCTGATTTATAATCTAATGTCCAGATGTTCATACTCAAATCTCAACATGCTTTTAGCAACACAATTTTAATAGTAAAGATCTACTATTTCGTCCACCATTACTCACATGATTCATACCACAACACAAGGTCTAAATCGTTCACACATCAAATCAATACATCATTGATACATGCACACACGGATCAACAACAAGACGAATTTACAACATTCACAAAATCAACAAACAAAACAAAGTCACTCACATGAATCAAACAACAAAACAATTTTTATATATCTCACCTTGGATTGAGAAAAGTCCACGGAAAAGAATCCTCTTTTTGCTAGATCCAAAACTCCCTTCTCCACCAAAATAATTCTCCACAAAGTTTCTGTATATTATCAACAATGACGGCTGGAGAAAAATCCCTTAAATATCCGGGATTGAATATTAGGGTTTTACCCACATTTTTGCAAAACGATCCTTCCAAAATACAATTTACATATATAGTTCTATCCTTGAAAATTCTATCAAAACTCATTTAAATTAGGATTTAAAAGAAAATATACATTCTAAATCTCAATCAATACTGTTCAAAACGTCCAGGATGTACATTTTGCACTTTAACCCCTAAAATGTCAATTTTGCAAAAAGGTCCTTTTCTCAAAAATTGCAAATAGTTCCAATTAATTTTAGAAAAATCGGGAAAAATACTAAATAAATCCCAAATATTAAATAATGATTTTCCATGAGTAAAACTTAATTTTTCAAACTTCTCAAAAGTACTTGCACGTGTTTTGCACGTGTACAAAAAGATAAATTTTTCGGAAAATATCCACTAAATTATCCAAAAATCAATTTAAATTCATTTTCAAATATAAAAATAATATTTGAAAATACGGGATTCTACATCACTCCCTCCTTAGAAGAGTTCTGTCCTCGGAACTACTACTAATGAGTCCAAACAATATATCAGCAAAGAAATCAACATCTCATAATGGAAACATAGTTCAAACAATTGTATAAGACAACTCAATCAAAATAGAAGAAATACAACTCAAATCAAAGTACTTATCATTCAAAGAATAACAATCACATAACAGAAATACACTCATACAAAAAGTTCGGGGAAATCCTTCTGCATGCGGTCCTCAGGCTCCCAAGTAGCCTCCTCGAACTGCTGATTTCTCCACAACACCTTGACCATAGGTATCACCTTGCGCCTGAGAACTTTCTCTCTACGGTCAACAATCTCAACAGGCTGTTCCTTATAACTCAAGTTCACCTGTAATCCTTCAGGAATCTCTACCAACTGATGATTCTGATCTGGCACATACCTCCTCAACAATGACACGTGGAATACATCATGTACCTGTGTCAACTCCTCTGGAAGCTTCAATCTATATGCGGTCTTGCCAATCCGCTCCATGATCCTGTACGGCCCAATATACCTTGGCACCAACTTGCCTCCCTTACCAAACCTGATCACTCCTTTGGTCGGAGACACCTTGAGAAAAACTGTATCCCCAACCTCAAACTCCAAGTCTCTTCGCCGAGTATCAGCATAACTCTTCTGCCGACTCTGACCCTCGACCAACCTCTTGCGAATCAGCTCAATCTTCTCGGATGTCTGTTGTACGATCTCAGGACCATACATCTGCCTCTCGCCAACCTCATACCAACAAACAGGTGTCCTGCACCTCCTCCCATACAAAGCCTCATACGGTGCCATCCCAATACTTGCATGGTAACTGTTGTTATAAGCAAACTCAACCAAATGCCAAGTATCTCTCCCAACTACCACCAAAATCCATAACACAAGCCCTCAACATATCTTCCAGCACTCGATTCACCCTCTCCGTCTGACCATCTGTCTGTGGATGAAAAGCGGTACTGAAATCAGTTCTGGTGCCTAAAGCTGCTTGTAGGCTCTTCCAAAACCTTGAAGTAAACCTTGCATCTCTGTCGGATACAATCGACACAGGAACTCCATGAAGTCTCACAATCTCCCCAATGTATAACTCAGCCAATTTCTCCATCGACCAAGTAATCTTCATGGCTAGAAAGTGAGCCGACTTAGTCAAACGGTCCACAATAACCCAAATCGAGTCATTGCCCTTCGAACTCCTCGACAAACCCGTGATGAAATCCATACTGATATTCTCCCACTTCCACTCCGGGATGGGTAACGGCTGTAACAAACCTCCAGGTCTCTGATTTTCTGCTTTGATCTACTGACAAGTCAGACACCTTGCCACAAAATCTGCTACATCCCGCTTCATACCAGACCACCAAAAGTGCTGTTTGATGTCCCTGTACATCTTCGTGCCTCCTGGATGAACTGACAACAATGTACTGTGTGCTTCCTGCAAGATACTCTCTCTCAAGTCTGCATTATCTGGAACACACAACCTCTCACCCATCCAAAGAATTCCATCTTGGACACGAAACTCTGATAGCTTGCCTTCTGAAACCTGTTGCAGCATCTTCTGAATCTCTGAATCTGATCTCTGACCTTCCACAATTCTCTCTCTCAAGGACGGCTGCAGCCTCAACTGAGCCAAAGATGCCCCTAAACCTTGCAGTACCACCTCGATACCTGCCTGATCGATCTCTGCTGCCAACTCACTTCGAGTAGTGATCAATCTTGATAAACTACTCTTCCTGCTAAGTCCATCAGCCACCACATTCTCCTTGCCCGGATGATACTTGATCTCGGGACGAATGTCTTCCAAAACTTCCAACCACCTTCTCTGCCGAAGATTTAGATCCTTCTGTTGATAAATGTACTTCAGGCTCTTGTGGCCAGTGTACATATTGACCTTCTCACCATAAACATAATTCCTCCACTGCTTCAAGGCATAAATAATAGTTGCTAACTCCAAATCATGCGTCGGATAATTCTTCTCATGCGGACGCAATTGCCTCGAACCATACGCAATAACCTTGCCTTCTTGCATCAAGACACAACCCAAACCTCTGAGAGACGCATCACTGAAGATATCATAATCCTTCCCAGCTTGTGGCAAAGCTAAGATAGGTGCAGTAGTCAACCTCTCCTTTAACTCAAGGAAACTCTCCTCACACTTATCAGTCCATGAAAATGCCACATTCTTCCGGGTCAAACCTGTCAAAGGAACTGTAATCTGAGAATAACCCTGGATGAATCTTCTGTAGTAACCAGCTAAACCCAAGAAACTTCTGACTTCCTTCACTGGCGTTGGCCTGGGCCAATCCTTCACTGCTTCAACTTTCTGAGGATCAGTGGCTACTCCCTCCTTAGAAAGGATATGACCAAGGAAAGCTCCTCAGACTTTTGTCCGTTTTTTGTCCGTCTTTTGTTTCGTTCCTTTTTATCGGGCCATTATTTTGATTCCCGATATTTTTATCTTTCATGATTTTTTTTTCTTCTTCCGTTGCTCCTACATTTCCTTGTTTCGGATCTTTAACCCTATTGGACCCTAATTATAATCCACTATCCATTTGTATTTAAATACCCAAAACTCATTTATATATTTATCCACTAACCATTTATACTCAATCCTATACCTATTACCCACTAAACCAAAAACCTATAACTAACCTACACTGATAACTAAGCCCTTACCGGTTGCATACTATTTTCCCCTTCACCCGACCCACTACCTTTGCACTGTGCCGCTCCCCCTCACCCTCTAAACCCTAGAACCTAAGGAACCCATATATATGTCGTGCTCCATGCATCCGACTTCATCCCCTTCCTAACCGCTGTCTTTGCATCTTCTCTCTCTCTCCCGGCTTACTCTCTCTACCTGTTCTTATTGTGCACCCATAAACACCCCGACCTCTACCTGCGTACCCCCCACAATCTGTGCTTCCTCGGTGACAGCAGCATCAGCCGGTGGCGCTGTCACTCTCCCTCTCGACCGTAGCGACAACAGCGGCAGCACCCGCTGTGCTCTCCGCCAACGCCGTCTTCCTCTTGTGAATGTTGGTTGTTCACCGTTGATCGTGGGTTGTGTGCTCGTTGTTGTGTTCGCGGGCTCGTTATTGAGTTCATGGGATTCGTCGTTCTTCGTTCGTGGTTGTTCGTGTGCTCGTTGTGGGTTGTGGTTGTTCGTTCGGTTGAGTTCGTTACCGGGAATCTGTTCCCGTTATTCTTGCTTGGTGTTGTTTTCGTAGTCGGTTAAGGCAAGTAACTTCTATTCTTTTCTTTGTGTAATACAAGTAGTGAATACCGCCTGTAGTGTAGTTGGTTCTAGAGACAATTCGTGTGTGAATCTCCTTGTTGATATTGTCTTTATTGTGTTGATTTGACCATAGTTGCCTCACGACATACATGAAACGAAATAACCTAGGATTGACCACTTCTTGTTGTATATATGTGTGTTGTTCATATGATATCTTGTGCTCGTTCGTGTTATTCATGATAGACTTGTCTTGGACTTGTGAAATACCCTATATCGTGTTGCTTGGACACCTAGTATACTCTATATCGTGTTTTCGGATGAATTTCGTATGAACTAGTGGATTTTGTGCATATGAGATCATTTCAGTTTTGTTGGCTTTTCTGTTATGATCAGTATTTTAGATCCTATTAAGGTCAGTATTTGAAAATATTCTGTGAACATAATTTGTAGAGAATTTTGTCTACTTTTCAACCCTTTTGATGGATCTCAGTTTCGATTTACGGTTTGTGAGTTATAACTATTTTACTACAGCATTGTCGAAAGATTCCCAGATTTTGTTTTCTATGAATTCTGAAGAGTAATCTATTTTTATTTTGGTGTTAAAATTATTATTTATTTTGATCTGAAATTTTATTCAGTATTTCTAGACTTGATTGGGATTAACCCAGATATTTTATGGATTTATTTGATGAGTTTTACAATCCGTTCTATCTTTTCATACAACTACTATTCATGCAGAATTTTACTACTGTTCAATAAAGAACTTGATTTTTAACCTAATTCTACTTGTTGTCTCTAAAATAATTCTGAATATGAAAGTTATCATAATGTATCTATTTTACTATCCTTTTGGCATATTTGGATTTCGATTTATGGTTTGCGAGATATTGCTGTTTTCGTACTGCAGAGTTTGTGATTTCATATTTACAAAACCGTCGTGTCTTGACTACTCTATTTATATTGGAAAATTATGAAACTTGATTTTCTGTTACTATACACATAGAGGAATACCCCAGATTTTTCATGGATTTATTTATTGAGTTTTCATGCTGTTTTCCTGACTTTGAATACGATCTTTTGATTTCTGGCTGGACGTGTTTCCTGGTTTCAATTCAGTTGTGAGTTATGTTTTTGTGAATTACTATATGACTTATATATGTTTGCTGGATTCGACCGAGAGTCTATTTTCTAGACCTTTTGACGGATTCAGGTTTGCATATTTGTAGCAACGGGAATCTCAATTTTAGTGCAGTACAGTTTTGCTGTCCTGAATTAGAATTCTCATTGTTCTATTCTTTTGTGTGTTATCTTTCACCCGTACATATTTATCTTGCAACTTGAACTTGTTACTTGTTCGTGCTATGATATACTTAGCCTGTTTCGTGACACATACTTGCTTGTTTGACATTAATAATAAAATAACCAAGCTAGGGTTAAAGGAAAAGATCTAATAGTAAAAAATACAGAAACGTGTACTCGGAAGATGATCTATTGATCCTATGTGATACTTGGCTTGATGCTTGATTACTTGAGGCTTGATATTTCACACTTGAGGCTTGTTACTTGATACTTGAGACTTGGCTTGATACTTGATACTTGAGGCTTGATATTTCACTACTTGAGGCTTGATATTTCACTTGGCTTGATATTTTACTTGGGGCTTAATACATCACTCTTGGGGCTTGTTTACTCGATACTTGAGGCTTGATACTTGATACTTGATACTTGATTTCTTGAGGCTTGTCCCTGAGTACACTACCCTATATGATCCACTATGAAATCTCAAACGAAATTGCATTGACTGTAGCAACCATGTAGGAAAAGTATGGATGCATGAAGTGCTACCTAGATAGTAATAATACAAGACTTGAACGTAATTACTTAACACTTGCTACTAGATACTTGTACTTGACTACTTAACACTTGTTACTTGTTACTTGATTCGTGATACTCGTTACTTCTTTACATGATACTTGTTCACTTTACACTTGATACATGTCACTTGTACTTGTTCATCTTGCCATGCTAGTATTCTATTTTGTTATCATGCATATTCCATGTTATTAGTTAGTTTTTTCCATGTACTTGTATCATGCACTACAAGCGACACGTAACTTGCACTGACGGGAGTTTGTTTTCTTTTTCCTATTCCTGCAATTGTTAAATTGCATATTTTGGAGAACATGTACCAGATAGTGTTGGTGATATGAGATATTAGTGCTAGATTTGCTATTATTATTTCTTGTTGAATTTTTTGAACAATTGTATTTTGTACTTGGATTTATTTGTATTTGGGCAATGTGGCCCAGGATATTGACTTATTCAGATCTGGATTATTTGAGATTAATATATTTTGATTTCAAGTATTCTTGTTGGTTTTGACTCATATATGCATACTAGGTTGATTCTTTTGCTTCCGACTCTGATTATTCTTGTGAAATGTTGTAAAGATTCCGAACAGCTTATGGATGATTAAAATCATTCACTGGGCTTAGTCACGTATCAGTTCCGTATTCTCTTTTAGGAAGAGGGGCGTGACAAGGTTTACTCTGATGTAAATTCTTATTGAAAGTTTGTAACACTTGGGCTTGTATGCCATTATTGTAACAATGATGTAATATATTGAATAAAAAGTTTTAAATTTTCCTGGTTTTCTGTGTATTGTGGCTAATTGAAGGAAAAGATTCTGGCTTATGTCACGGTTTCCCAGTGTATGAAAATTGGGGCGTTACACTAAAGTTCAGGTGGGGTAAAGTTTATTACCACCAGAAGTGAGGAGGGGGCAGGGTATTTATAGGCAGAGGAAATGGGTCTGGAACCCTAACGGGCCTGGTCGGACTCGTTCGCGTGTGGGCCTGAACTGGGTGAGGCACGTTGGACTTCAACTGACCTGATGATCACAAAGGAGTGGATCTAGAAAGGATCCGATGGGCCTGATGGGGCCACATTATCTACACCATATCAGGAGCCCCCCTCTCCTGGAGGGCGGCGTAAGCCAGCCAGGTAGGAGTAATCTGTCCTCGTTGGATGAGTGGAGTGGTGTGTTCGGAGAGTATGACTCGTAGCTTCTTGGAGTGGTAAGTGGGGTAGGACGAAAGAGATCCTTCGGAGGAAGAGGCATTGAGGGTTGGGGACCGACGGTCGGGAGCCGAACGTCGAGCACCGAATCGAGTCTATGGGGGCCAAGAGTATGGCTCGAGATTTATGAACGGTGCTTCGAAGCTCGTAGTGAGCTAGGGGGTGGCTCGAGGTTACCGCCAAGCGTCGAGTCCTATGCACTCAGATGCCGAGCCTTACTGCCGAGCGTTGAGCCCCGAAGCTCGTAGTGAGCTAGGGGGTGGCTAGAGGTTACCACCCAGCGTCGAGCCCCCCAGTTTGAGGGAGCTTGGGGGTGGCTAGGAATCTCTGCCGAGCATCAAGCCCATAAGCTTGTTGTAGAAGCGAGGGGGTGGCTCGAGGTCAATGCCAAGCATTGAGCTCCCAGCTTGCTGTAACAGCTAGGGGGTGGCTTGGAATTACTGTCGAGCGTCGAGCCCCCAAGATTGCTGTAAAAGATCTGGGTGTATCGAGATTACTACCAAGGGTCGAACCCCCAAAGCTGCTCGAAAGCTAGGGGATGGCTCGGGATCCCTACCGAGCGTTGAGCCCCCAAGCTTGTTGTAAAAGCTCTAGGGTGGCTTGAGGTCATTGCCGAGCGTCGAGCCCCCAAGCTTGCTATAAAAGCTCTGGGGCGGCTCAAGGTTACTGCCAAGTGTCAAGCCCCCCAATTTGAGAGAGCTTGGGGGCGGCTGGGAATCGCTGTCGAACGTCGAGCTCCAAGCTTGTTGTAAAAGCTAAGGGTGGCTCGGAATCGCTGTCGAGCGTCGAGCCCCTATGCTCGTTGTAAAACCTAGGGAGGCTTGAGGTCATTGCCGAGCGTCGAACCCCCAAAGCTGTTGTGAAAGATCTGGGGTGGCTCAAAATCACAATCGAGCGTCGAGCCCCCAAGCTTGCTATAAAAGCTCTGGGGTGGCTCGGAATCACTACCGAGCGTCGAGCCCCCGAGCTTGCTATAAAAGCTCTGGGGTGGCTCGAGGTTACTGCCGAGCGTCGAGTCCACCCAGTTTGAGAAAGCTTGGAGGTGACTCGGAATCTCTTCCGAGCGTCAAGCTCCAAGCTTGTTGTAAAAGCTAGGGGTGGCTCGGAATCGCTGTCGAGCGACGAGCCCCTATGCTCGTTGTAAAACCTAAGGTGGCTTGAGGTCATTGCCGAGCGTTGAACCCCCAAAGCTATTGTGAAAGCTCTGGGATGGCTCGAAATCACTACCATGCGTCGAGCCCCCAAGCTTGTTGTAAAGGCTCTGGGGTGGCTCGGAATCACTACCGAGTGTCGAGCCCCCGAGCTTGCTGTTACTGCCGAGCGTTGAGCCCCCCAGTTTGAGAGAGCTTGGGGGTGGCTCGGAATCTCTTCCGAGTGTCGAGCTCTAAGCTTGTTGTAAAAGCTAGGGGGGTGGCTCAGAATCGATACCGAGCGTCGAGCCCTTAAGCTCGTTGTAAAAGCTAGGGTGGCTCGAAGTCATTGCCGAGTGTCGAACCCCCAAAGTGTTGTGAAAACTCTGGGGTGGCTCGGAATCACTACCGAGCGTCGAACCCCCAAAGATGCTGTGAAAGCTCTAGGGTGGCTCGGATTCACTACTGAGCGTCGAGCCCCCAAGCTTTCTATAAAAGCTCTTGGGTGGCTCAAGGAATCACTACCGAGCGTCGAGCCCTTGAGCTTGCTGTAAAAGCTCTTGGGTGGCTTGAGGTTACTGTCGAGCGTCCAGCTCCCCAGTTTGAGAGAGCTTGGGGGCGGCTCGAAATCTCTGCCGAGCGTCCAGCTCCCCAGTTTGTGAAAGCTCTGGGGTGGCTCGGAATCACTACCGAGTGTCGAGCCCCCAAGCTTGCTGTAAAAGCTCTGGGCGGCTCGAGGTCATTATCGAGCGTCGAACCTCCAAAGCTATTCGTGAAAGCTCTGGGGTGGCTCGAGGTTACTGCCGAGCATCGAGCTCCCCAGTTTGAGAGAGCTTGGTGGCAGCTCGGAATCCCTACCGAGCATCGAACCCCCAAAGCTGTTTGAAAGCTAGGCGATGGCTCGGGATCCCTACCAACCGTCGAGCCCCCAAGCTTGCTGTAAAAGCTCTGGGGTGGCTCGAGGTCATTGCCGAGCATCGAACCCCCAAAACTGTGTGAAAGCTCTGGGGTGGCTCGGAATCGCTACCGACCGTCGAACCCCCAAGCTTGTTGTAAATGCTCTGGAGTGGCTCGAGGTCATTACCGAGCGTTGAACCCCCAAAGCTGTTTGTGAAAGCTCTGGGGTGGCTCGGAATCGCAACCGACCGTCGAACCCCCAAGCTTGTTGTAAAAGCTAGGGGATGGCTCGAGGTTACTGCCGAGCGTCGAGCCCCCCTACTTGCCGTAAAAGCTCTGGGGTGGCTCGAGGTCTATGCCGAGCGTCGAGCCCCCAAGCTTGTTGTAAAAGCTATGGGTGTTAAGACCCGAAGCGAGCCCCGAAACCCCGTGCTTGCTGTAAAAGTAGGGGGTAAAAACTAAAATTTCGCACATGATGCTGACATCATGGGGCTGGAAATCGAGGCGTTTGAAATCCTAGTGGTCGTTGGATCTTGATGATCAAGATTTGGATGGCTAGGATTTTTATGCGGAACTCGAGGCATCGTTTTCACTCTATAAATCCTCCACCCCTTCCTCATTTCTTTACTTTGTGTTCTCTCTTTAAAAACAGGAGCTTCTCTCTCTAAGCTGCCGGCGACGACTCGTGATCCTCTGCTTACGGTATTCAGGTTGTATTTTATTTCGTAATGTTGCGCTCTCAGTCCAGCTCCGAAGCGAACTCTTCCGATCGGGGTGAGGGGGATCGTGATTCGGACTCAACGTCCTGGGACCTAGGCGACCGAACTTTGTAAGTGGAGGGACAGTTGGATTCTACGTCTTGGGATACGAATGATCAGGTCTTGGACGTGGTCCCCATACGAAGTCGCGAGCCGGAGGTGGTAGAGTCATCGGGTAAGGAGGCTGAGGAAGGAGAGTTTGAGGAGGGAGGTGAGGAGGATGAGTAAGGAGAGGTTGAGGGAGGAGGCGAGGAAGGAGGGGCTAAACAGGGGGGCGTGAGGGAGGAGCCGAGGGAAAGAGAGATGAGGAAGGAGGCGAGGAAGGAGGGGTTCTCCCCCATCTCCCCCCTCTGTCGACACCGTCTCCACCGAAGAAGTCTCGTACCCGTAGGAAGAAGAGGAAGTGGCATTTGCCGGATAGTCCGAGCACACCGGATGAGTTCGGACCAAAGCATGGACTCGTAGTCCCCCACTTCAGGAACCCAAAGTCGATTAAGATGTACCCTGATGACGTGGAGAACCTTTTCCAATTCAACGTGGAGGTGCCTTCGTCTGGCTGGCCCCAGATAAAGATGAATAACATCCAGTGCTTGGTGAAGGTCGATTTTCTGCCTATAATAAGGGCCAGTTACTTCATCCCTCCGGAGTACGAATTGATGTTGCTGAGTCCCGATCTCCGTCCCACCACCGAGTTGGCCCCTGGCTTCTGCATGTTTCCCGAAGATGCTTTCGTCTCGGGACTAAGGATGTCATTGCACCCGTTCATCAAGAGGGTGTTGAGGTGGGGGAACTGTGCTCGATACAATACGGCCCCAATTCGTAGAAGCATCTGATCTACTTCATTCTGAAGTGCCAGGAGAAGAGGTTCCCGCTGAAGCTGAAGTACTTTCGTGCTGTCTTAAGGGTGAGCTTGCTCGGAGATATGGAGAGTATATTCTACATGTCTCCCCACCCTCACAAGAGGGTAATGCATGGTCATCCGGATTCCATAAAAGGGTGGAAGGAGAAGTACTTCATCGTCGGGAGCGATGTGCCTTGGAAAATTCCTATGGCTTGGAATTTCTGCAAGCCGAACCACAAACCCTCGAGGCAAAGAGACTTGACAGAGGCAGAGTGGACTAATGTGGATAAAATTGTAGCGGGGCACATCATCGGTTGGCCGCGCGTGACAGAGATACACCTACCCCGAGCCGGACTGAGCCCAGCCAACCCCTGTACGTTTTTGTTTCATTCTTGTCTAATTTTCTGCTTTCGTATTAACATTCTCTTTTTCTCTGCAACGATGGACCCGTTGAAGCTCGAAGTGAGGAAGGCCCTGCTAGTGCTGGCCCAGAAGAAGAGGGCCGAGAAGGCAGCATCGGCGGAGGGACCAGTCCAGAAAGCGGTGAAGGTCTCTTCGGAGCCTCCCTAAGAAGTCAAATAAAAGCCACTCGTCCCGAGAGGTGAAAGAGTCGGGGTCGAGCCCAAGTAGCCGAAAGGTTACCGAGGTCCTGAAATCTGGGACCCTCGCTATCCGTCCCGATGCCCGATGGATGGGGGGAAAGCGGGGCCTAAGGCCGTTCGCCCTGGACTGGGCAGTCAAGGATGGAGATTCGCTGGCCAAGGGCCTGATCTCTATGGAGGTGGTAGATAAGCTCGCCACGGCCCGCAACAGGATCAACCTGGCGACTGAGACTACAGAGACGGCCTACATGAAGTGGGCTCAAGCTCAAGTAGTGCTAAGTGTTGGTTTGTTGTCTGAATTCTTTCTGGCACTGGGCGTTCTTTCCTGACTTTTGTTTATCACGACCAGGCGCTGATGACCGGGACGCAGCTGAAGAGGTGCCTGGAGAAGGAGGTCCAGACTGAGAAGCGGAATGCCGATCGGTAACTTTGAGAGGCGAAGGAATTGAAGGTCAAGCTAACGAACGCTCAGGGGACGGCGCAGGCCTTCCAAGCCTACCTCGCCTCTCAACAGGACCAGCATCTCTGCAAATTGGCGGCGGTTCGGGGAAAGGCGGCAGCAGATTACGACGTGCTGGCGATGGCAGCTTCGAAAGAGGTGATTAACGCCCAAGACGAGGCGTATGATAGGGCAAAGGAGCACTTTCTGCTCCTTCACCCCGAGGCGAAGATCGACCATCTCCACTTCGGGTGGGAGCCCCCCGTACATCCGCTAACCCCCGGCGGCGAGGGAGATGAGGGCTCCGAAGGACCCCCTCTTGGAGAAGGAGGCGGGGGGTGCAACGGCCGACGAAGAGGTGCAAATCCCCCCTCCGCAGTAGTTAAAATATTTTCCTCTCTTTTTGTATTGCCGAACGCAAACTGGCCACCACCTTTTGTAATCAATTTTTGAATTAATACAATTGTGTTTTTGGCCGACCTTCTATGACTTGTTATTTTTGGTCGAGCTTTTTTAGTGAATTATGGTTTCCTTCCCTTTTTCCAGATGAATGAGTCCCTGGGTGCCGACCTCAGTTCTGCCGATGTCCGGCGACTTCGGAGTAAGCTAGAGTCCAAGGAGAGTGTCTTTTTTAGCTATCGCAAGCAGGCCCACGATCGAGAAGCCACGGTACGCTATTTTATGAACAAGTTCAAGGAGCTCAGCTTAAAGGCGGCACGCCAGAAGAAGGCTATAGCCAATCGGGACTTTGGGAGTGCCAAGACAAACTGGTCGATATCTGATGCTTCCACCAGGCAATAGACCTCCGATTCCGTTCTTCGTGAGGTTGTGGTTGAAAAGGAGCTGGAGATTCGGAGGTTGAAAGTTATGCTAGGCACAAGTCGGTCTCGATTCGGCCATCCTGGGGGAGGGGGCCCCTCTGTTTTGGGTTCCTCGCCGACTCAATATCTAGAGATGGCGAGGCCTACTGATGCACAGAGGTCCGTTGCCGGGACGTTTACACTGGCGGTACCGATGGTGCCAGACGAGCGCGTCGAGGGACGTATTCGCTTGGTGGGGATCGACATGGCCCATGTTGGCCGAAAAAGCCCCGAGGGAAATACTTAGGTTGAGGTTAGTGGAAGCGCTGTAATAACTTTCCTTGTACTGTGGTCATTCAAGGTGCTTGTGATGAAAAAAATTGATTTTTCTGTCCCTCCCTTTTTTGTAAGTGATTAAGACACTGTGCATAGTGCAAGTCGAGTGTCAGGCCCAATCTTGTCAGAAAGTTGGTGGTTCGGGGTTATTGCCGAACGCCTAGCTCATTAAGCTTGAGAAAGCTAGGGTATAGCTCAAGGTCAATGCCGAATGTCGAGCTCCTGCAGTTTGAAAGGTTTAGAATGTGGTTCGATGTCATTGCCGAGTGCCTAACCCAAAAGCTTAAGAAAGCTAGGGTATGGCTCGAGGTCAATGCCAAATGTCGAGCTCCTGTACTCCGAAAGCGTTAGGATGTGGTTCGAGGTTATTGTCGAGCGCCTAGCCCAAAAGCTTGAGGAAGCTAGGGTATGGCTCGAGTGTAATGTTGAATTTCGAGCTCCTGTATTTTGAAAGCGTTAGGATGTGGTTCGGGATCATTGCCGAGCGCCTATCCCATAAAGCTAGAGGAAGCTAGGGTATGGCTCGAGGTCAATGCTGAATATCGAGCTCCTGTACTTTGAAAGTGTTAGGATGTGATTCGGCATCATTGTCAAGCGCCTAGCCCATAAAGCTTGAGAAAGCTAGGGTATGGCTCGAGGTCAATGCCGAATGTTGAGCTCCTGTACTTTGAAAGGGTAAGGATGTGGTTCGGAATCATTGCCGAGCGCCTAGCACAAAAGCTTGAGGAAGCTAGAATATGGCTTGAGGTCAATGTCGAATGTCGAGCTCCTATACTTTGAAAGCATTAGGATGTGGTTCAGGGTCATTGCCGAGCGCCTAGCCTATAAATCTAGAGGAAGCTAGGGTATGGCTCGAGGTCAATGCTGAATGTCGAGCTCCTGTACTTTGAAAGCGTTAGGATGTGGTTCGAAATCATTGCCGAGCGCCTAGCCCAAAAGCTTGAGAAAGCTATTGTATGGCTTGAGGTCAATGCCGAATGTCGAGCTCCTGTATTTTGAAAGCATTACAATGTGGTTCGGGGTCATTGCCGAGCGCCTAGCCCATAAAGCTAGAGGAAGCTAGGGTATGGCTCGAGGTCAATGCTGAATGTCGAGCTCCTGTACTTTGAAAGCATTAGGATGTGGTTCGGGGTCATTGCCGAGCACCTAGCCCATAAAGCTTGAGAAAGCTAGGGTATGGCTCGAGATCAATGCCGAATGTCGAGCTCCTGTACTTTGAAAAGGTTAGGATGTGGTTCGGAATTATTACCGAGCGCCTAGCCCAAAAGCTTGAGGAAGCTAGGGTATGGCTCGAGGTCAATGTCGTATGTCGAGCTCCTGTACTTTGAAAGCGTTAGGATGTGGTTCGGGGTCATTGCCGAGCGCCTAGCCGAAAAGCTTGAGGAAGCTAGGGTATGGCTCGAGGTCAATGCCGAATGTCGGCTCCTATACTTTGAAAGCCGTAGGATGTGGTTCGGGATCATTGCCAAGCGCCTAGCCCATAAAGCTTAAGAAAACTAGGGTACGGGTCGAGGTTAATGCCAAATGTCCTTGCATAGTTAGAACAAGAAAGGAAAGAAACAGAGTTACACTTTTTATTTACACAAAAAATAGGGGCACATTGTGCCGATTACATGAGTTTCTGTTACACAAGAAGTTTAGCCGTCCCCTTCGAGGAACTTGATGAGGTGTTCTGCGTTCCAGGGCCTATTTATGACTGCCCCCCAGGTCTGTGAGTCGGTACGTGCCAGGACGTACCACTTCGGAGACCTTATACGGACCCTCCCAATTAGAGGCCAATTTTCTCTTTTTACCGGGGTCGGACACTGCTAATTTCCAGAGCACGAGGTCACCAAGCTTGATGTTGGTAGGGCGGACCTTTTTGTTGTAAAATTTCTCGATCTGTTGTTGGTGTATGCTTCTTCTGATGGCAGATTTTCCCCTGTCCTCGTCGATTAGATCCAAGTTGGCTCTGTGGCCCGATGAGTTGTTCTCCTCGTCGAAGGCCATGATCCTGGCGAAGGGAGCCCAATCTCTGGGGGAAAACCGCCTCTTTGCCGTAGGTTAGGTTGAAAGGTAACTCGCCCGCGAGGATTCTCTTCGTCGTCCGGTGTGCCCAGAGGACACTTGGCAACTCGTCGACCCACAGCCCATTTAATAAATTATCCAAATGCTTCTTGAGGCCGTCAAGGATTTGACGGTTCGCATTCTCGGTCTGGCCGTTTGATTGGGGGTGACATATTGATGAGAAGCGCTACTGGACGGCGATGTCTTCGCAGAATTTCCGAAAGTTCTGGCCCGCGAATTGGGTCTCGTTATCTGTGATAAGTACCTGGAGGATCCCGAACCGGCAGATGTTCTTCCAGAAGAATTGCTAGGTTTGGCGCTCTGTGATTGTGGCCAGGGGCTCTGCCTCGATCCATTTGGTAAAGTAGTCGATGGCCACCATGAAGAACTTCCTTTGGCCCGTAGCTTTTGGGAAAGAGCTAACCAAATCCAATCCCCACATGGCTAATGGGGTCGGACTCGCCAGGGAGCGGAGGTTCGCTTGTTGAAGCCTTTTTACCGAGGAGAATCATTGGCAAGGGCCGCATCTTTTGACAAGGTCCTGGGCATCTTGTAACATGATCGGACAGTAGTACCCATGGTTAAGGGCTTTTCTTGTGAGCGACCTGCTTTCCATGTGACACCCCCCGATTCCTTCATGTAATTCCTTCAGAGCGTACTTAGCCTTGTCGGGGGCCAGGCAGCGAAAATAGGGTCTGCCGTCCGTTGTTGTGTACGAGCGTTTGAAGAGTGTCTCGTTGATTATGATAAACCTCTCTGAACGGACTCGGGTTCTTCTAGCCTCGGCCCGATCTTGAGGAAGATCGCCCTCGGCCACAAACTATGATGGGAATCATCCAGTTGTCTGGCTGGGGTTCGGTGGCGAGGCAGAGGACTTCTGGGAGGTTGATGCTAGGACGGAGTAGGACTTCGATTAGGACGGTGCTGTCTAGACCTTCGAAGGATGACGAGGCCAGTTTTAATAGGGAATCAGCCTGAGCGTTTTGCTCCCTAAGGATTTGTTCCACCGAAGAGAAGTCGAAGGATGCCAGGAGTTGTTGCACTACCGCCAAATATCAGACCATTCGAGCGTCATGGGCCTCGTACTCCCCGTTGATCTGGTTGACCATGAGCTAGGAGTCTTTAAAGGCCCTGATTTGTCTGGCCTCCGCCTTGTGCGCCAGAATGAGCCCGACGATCATAGCCTCGTACTCTGCCTCGTTGTTTGAGCCCAGAAAATTCAGGCGGAGGGAATACTGGAGAATGAATTTGTCGGGCCCTTTGAGGATGACGCCCGCGCCGCTTCTTACTTCGTAAGACGAGCCATCGACATAAACTTCCTAGATCAGATTTTCCTCTTGAGTGTCAGAAGGCTCGGAGATAGTGCACTCCGTGATAAATTTGGCGAGGGCTTACCCCTTTATGGCTGTCCTGGGTTTATAGCTGATGTCGTACTGTCTTAGTTCGATCAACCACATGACTAAGCGGCCGAAACTTTCGGACCTGTAGAGGACGACCTTGAGAGGTTGGTCTGTAAGGAGCTGGATTGAGTGGGCCTGGAAGTAAGGGCGGAGTTTTCGCGCGACAATTACCAAGGCATATGCCACCTTTTCCATCTTCGCATATCTTGTCTCAACCAAGAGCAAGACTTTGCTTACATAGTAGAGGCTTCTGAACTCCCTCTTCCTCTCGGATGAGCACGGCACTAAGGGCACTTTTCGAGGCTGAGAGGACAATAAAGGGGGTTCGCCCGGTTCGGGTTTGCTCAGGAGCGGGGGGTTGGCGAGGTAGGACTTCAACTGTTCGAATGCCTATTGCTGGGGGTCGCCCCATTCGAAGCTTTTCGCCCCTCGCAAGGCCTTGAAGAAGGGAAGGGACTTCTCTCCAGACTTGGAGAGGAAGCGACCAATGGCCGCCAGTCTCCCCGTAAGCTGCTGAACCTCCTTGATGCATCTGGGAGGGGCCATGTCGATTATGGCCTGGATCTTCTCGGGATTTGACTCAATGCTGCACTGGCTGACGACGAATCTAAGAAATTTTCTCGAGGAGACGCCTAAGGCACACTTGGTGGGGTTGAGCCTCATGTTGTGAGACCGAATGATGCCAAAGGCTTTCTTAAAGTCGGTGACATGATCTCGCCCCCGTCGGCTCTTGACGAGCATGTCGTCGACGTACACCTCCATGTTACGACCAATCTGATTTTTTAAGACTCAGTTGACTAGTCTCTGGTAGGTGGCCCCGGTGTTCTTGAGCTCGAAGTGCATGACCCGGTAGAAGTAGAGACCCTGGTCGGTGACGAAGAATGTTTGAGCGAAGTCTGGGGGAAACATCCGGATCTAATTGTAGCCTGAAAAGGCGTCCATGAAGGTTAGGAGCTCGTGAACCGATGTTGCGTAGATCAGAGCGTCGATGCTCAGGAGGGGGAAAGGATCTTTAGGGCACGCCTTGTTGAGATCCGTGAAGTCTATGCAGATCCTTCAGCTCTCGCTGGCCTTTTTGACCATCACAATGTTCGCCAGTCACTCAAGGTAGCTAACCTCCTGAATGAACCGGGCGGACAACAGCTTGTCCACCTCCGTTTTTACTACTTGTTGCCTCTCCGGAGCGAACTTGCACCGCTTCTGATGGATTGGCTTGAAGCCCGGGGCGATGCTGAGCCTGTGCATGATCAGATCTTTGGAAATCCCGGGCATGTCGGACAATGTCCAAGCGAAGAGGTCGATATTGCGGCGAACGCAATCTATCATCCCTGGCTTCAGGTCGGGGGAAAGGGTGCGGCTCATATGGAACCACTTGGACTTGTCTTCTGGTTCGAATGAAACCTCCACCAATTCGTCCGCAAGCTCTGACTCGGGCCGGCCTCTTTCAGGTGGAAGCTCGACTGTGTCGAGGGAGAATACCCCACCCCTGATCACGGTCATGTAGCAAGATCGTGCAGACTCCTGATTTCCTCTAACAACGCTGACCCCGAGGTCAGTGGGGAATTTCAGCTTCAAGTGGTAGGCCGAGGGAACTGCCTGGAACGAGCAGAGGCCAGTTCGACCGAGGATGGCATTATATGCTGCCTTGACATTGACTACCATAAAATCCATTGACTCGGTTCATGTGGTGGGGGTCGTGCCGGCCGTTACATCCAACGTCACAATCCCTTCAATTTGTACCGGGACGCCCGAGAACCCATGCGAGGTGTACCCAGCCGATTTCAGCTTATCTTAGGGGAGCTTGACATTCTCAAATGCTTCCAAGAAAAAGATGTTGACTAAGCTCCCGTTGACCACTAGGATTCGGCGGACTTCAAAATTTGTCATGGCGAGGCTGATGACGAGGGCATCGCAGTGCGGGAGCTGGACTCCCTTTAGGTCTTCTCTGGAAAAGGATACCGGTCACTGCTGAACCTACGGAGAGGGATGGTCCCAGAAGGAGTTAACTTCCCGGACGAAGGCCTTGTGGGAGGAGTTAGAACCCCCTCCCATAGGTCCCACATGGACACAGTGTAGTATGGCTTGACCTCCTGTCTCCTCGGGCTCGGGGTCCTGTTCGGGCCGTCGGTTGATCGTTCGAAGAGGAGGCGAAGGCCTCGAATTCTTTGGATCCCTTCGGTCTCTCAGATTATCCCGGGTGAACTCTCTCAGGTACCCTTGCTAGATGAAGGCCTCAATCTCGTCCTTTAGGTCCCGGAAACTATTCGTCTCGTGTCTGTTGTCTCGGTGGAAGTGGCAGTTGAATCTCTGGTCCCGCTTCTTGTTGTTGCTCATTCGGGGAAGGAGTCGGACAATCCCTTTATCCTCGATCTCCATCAGGATTGCCGAGACGTTTTGGGTCAGCAGCGTATACCTCTCAAATCGGGGGACCGGAGGGACCCTCTTGAGACTGGCTATCTCTTTTGCGGTCTTCTTGATGGGCTCGGCATCGTCGACCTTCCGCTTCCCCTTGGCAATGGCTTCTTTGGTTTCCACCGGATTTAGGGCCCCCTTCGCTCGGATGTACCTCTCGACTCTGTTGAAGAGGTCGAGAAAGTCGATGGGGGGTTTTTTGGCCAATGAAGCTTTCAGCTGACCGTGCCTAACATTATACCGGAAAGCTGCTGAAGATACGCCCGCGTCAAGGGAGGACACGAACCTCGCCTCAGCGGTGAACCTCCGAACGAAATTGCGGAATGACTCCCCTTCTTTCTGCCTGAGGTCCAGAAGGGACGTGCTCGTCTTCTCGACCTTTCTGCTCGTCATGAAGCGGGCTAGGAAGTTCGCTTCCAACTGGTCGAACGAGAAAACTGAGCTGGGGTGAGCTTTGAGAACCATTCCCGAGCCGGACCACGAAGGGTAGCAGGGAAGGCGCGACAGAGGAGGGGATCGCAGCGCTGTGAATCATCATGAGGGTCTTGAACCCCTCCATGTGATCAGCGGGATCACCCTCGCCGTTGTAGATCTCGAATTGGGGAGGCCTGAAATTTTTGGGGATCTCAGCATCCAAGATTTGGGGGGAAAATGGGGGTCTGGTCGGCCGATGACCATGACCATGCATTGGTCCGCCCTTGCCGAGATGGGCGAGGCGATTATCCATCTCCTGTAAACACCGGAGTACGACGTCTACCTGTTCCTGAGGGTGGGCCGATCCGTAGGATTTGCCGCCCCCAGCTCGTGACCGAGGATCAAAGCTGTTGCGGACCTCGATTCCCTGGCCGCCTAGGATTGCTTGAAGGACCTCATCCTAGAAATTTGGAACTCGACCCTCGTGACGGGGCTTTCCCCACCGGGTCCTGTGGGGGCAGAGGTCCACGGGGCGAGCAGCTATGTTTTGGATCGCACTCTGAGGATGGCCGTCTATGATGGTTCGAAACCGAATTGGAAGCAACCTCTCCCCTTGTGCAACTGGCCTGTCGATTTGAAATGACGCATCGAAAATCGATCGCGTTCGAGTGAGAAGCACCCGGCCCGCATCCGACCGCACAGTGGACCCGTGGTCGGTTGGAATCCTGGGCGTCCACGCGGCTGTGATGTGGAGGGGTCCGGATGTCATGCCGATGTGACAGCCCTTCTGTCTTTGGGAGCCGTGGGAGAGCTCGGACTTGGGATGACATCCCTGGCTGGGCTCGGACGAGCGACGGTACCTGAATTCCCACAGAAGGCGCCAACCTGATGTTGTTTGTTTTTGGAGTGTGGGGGCAACAGGTGTGGGTTCTTTTAATTTGTGAAGAGGAAACTGTGGTATTGGCGTCGGTCCGATCCTGGGGAGTAGGACCGACTCGGGAGTAGCAGCAGAGAGGTAGAGGTCGGGTGCTCGACTCGAATCCAGTAACTCGGCTCGGACCTTTGATGCTCGGCTCGATCTTTTGTACCTGCACACTGCCTAGAAACACCGGGAGAAGTCCCGACGACAGGCCCTCCGACTAGCTAATCAGTCACTGAGAAAGCAACAGTAGCTAGGGTTCAGGTTGAAATAGTTTATTACCTTCAGAAGTGGGGAGGGGGCTGGGTTTTGATAGACAGGAAAAAATGGGTCTGGAACCCTAACGGTCAGGGTCAGAACCATTTGCCTGTAGGCCTGAACTGGGTGAGGACCGTTGGACTTCTACTGACCTGATGATCACAAAGGAGCGGATCTAGAGAGGATCTGATGGCCCTGATGGGGCCACGTCATGTACCCCATATCAGTTAGAAAGAAATATCGTAGATGATATATAGTCTGGGACCTTCAAGTCTGTAGATCTGCTTCATCTTTTTGCAAAGGAATTTGGAGTGCAATTCAACCTTTTAAATGTGGATAGCAAAAGATATGTGGTGATGGTTCCACTTTTAAGTTTTGCTCAGATTTTTTTTTATAATAAGGATAGAGCTAAACAGCTTCAGCCACTACCATATATATATATATATATATATATATATATATATATATAAAAGAAAATAGGAGTATCCATCATACAATATACTAGGTGTATTACAAGAAACGACACGCCAGTAATCAACCAGAAAATAAGCAAGAATCATCAGCAAGCTGCCACTTCAATAACATACATAGAACATTTAGTTTAGAAACAGAAATAGAAGTCATAGATGTAAGCAAGGCAAAAGTGGCACAAGAAACGGCAGACCACCAGTGATAAAATATGCAAATTGAAGCATCAACCCTTGAAACAAAAGACCACTAGAAACCGCAAGACAATCAAGCTCCATAGGAAAGATATACATCAACACTGGGGGAAGAAACAACAAATTTCAGCATCCAAAAGATCTGGATTGAGTCTTCAATCATCTATAACAATCAATTCCGCAACAGGAAAGAGCTAAAAAAAAAATAACAACTAAAGGAAAATTAATAAGTGAGACCTTCTTGAATCAAAGCTTCTACCACTGTATCTGCCCAAGTTAACTTGAGATCATCTTCTATTAATAGGAAGAATGTTAGACCAAAGATGAATAAAGTAAATAAGATCTTCAATAAATTTATCAATAGGCTGGAATTTCCTCACATAAATTCTTTTATTACGCTCATTCCAAATAATCCAAGTCATAGCCATCAATCATCATGGATAAATCCCAATCCCAGGACATTCAAAAAATCTTTTTAATTATTCTCTTTGTCCATGTACTCCACCAAAAAATCATAGAGCCAAGCTTACCATTGACTTTCCAAGCGCATTTACAAATATACCAGATAGGTTGAATGAAAGAACAATGAATAAAAATATGACTAGTAGTTTCTTGATGAGAATTGGAACATATGCACAACTAACCATGAGCTAGTAATTTATTATGAGCCACCAACCAAACAAGAATCCTAGCTTTCAAAGGTGCAATATTTTATCAAATATGCTTGTGAAAAGGAGAGATAACTCCACCACAATTAAAGAATGTATAAAAAGATTTAATAGGATAAGTACCAGTATTCGACTATCTCTATCTAATATCATCTCTTGCTTGCCACTGATAACCATCCAGTCAAACAAGTAGACGAATATACTAATTATTCTAATCAGAAAAAAGAAAACATCTAAAAGAAATATGTCATTCTCTTTGATTATTATGAATACCAAATAAGAAAGAGACAATGGCATTAGGATTAGAAGCAATGGAATATAAGGAAGGAAATAATACTCAAAGTTTGTTATTACTAATCCAGAAATCTGTCCAAAATCTGTCCAAAAGCTGACGGTAGAACCATCTCCACAAATTTTCTGTAAACCACATTTAAAAGGTTCGGTAACTTTCCAGATACCTTTCCAAAAGGAAGAAGTACTAATGGAAAGTTTAGTATGTAAATCCCTCACTTTTTTATTTCTATGATATTTATTATCATCATACTTGAAAACTTTCCAAATCCACTTGCTAAGAAGAGCAAGATTTTGATGTCAAAGATAAAGAATACCAAGACCACCTTCTTCTTTGGATTTACAAAGTCTATCCCACTTACATAGATGTTTACTAATAGAAGAGGACGCAGAACCTGACCAAAAAAAATTTCTTCTAATCTGATTTATACGCTTAATAATCTGAGAAGGAACATAAAAATATGACATCATGTAAAATGGAATAGAAGAAATGATAGAATTAACTAAAGTAAGTCTACCACATCTGGATAATTGACAACCAGTCCACAAACTCAAACAATATTCTACTTTATCAATCACGGTAACCAATCTTCTTTATGTAGTTTGCCCCATCTCAAAGGAATTCCAAGTAATAGGAAAATAAGCAGTATTGCAATTAAAGAAATTAACAATTTTAATTTGTCTACTGTTGTAACCACCATGCCATATGACAAAAGTTTTATTAAAATTAATAGACATGCCTGCGGTTTTTTTCAAAGATATAATAATAGCTTCAAATTCTGCAAAGTGATATAATTAGATTTAGAAAATAGAATAGTATCATTAGCACATTGAAGATTTAAAACTCCTTTAAAACCATGAAAACTTCCTAAACCTTCATTGATATTAGAATTCCAAGCTTTAGACAACATTTTACTGAAAACATCTTCAACAAGAACAAGCAGAAGAGAGGAAATTGGGTCACCTTGTTTAAGACCTCCTTTCTATTTAAACTTATTATCGTCAAATTCATTTAACTGAAGAAGTACCAGCAAAGACACTATATTTAATCCAAGAAATCCATCATAAACCAAAGCCTCTTTTAATAAGAATATCAAACAGAAATTTCATTCAACCTTATCATAAGCTTTCTCAAAATCTATTTTCAGTAAAATGTCATTAGATTTAGACTTATGACACCCAAATATAATTTCCTAAGCACAAAAAACACTATCAAGGATAAATATATGCTTAATAAATCCAGTCTGTGTAGAATCAATTAAGGAAGAAATAAGAGAACTTAATCTATTACCTAGAACTTTCATAACAATCTTAAAGAGAACATTGAGTAGACTAATAGGTCTAAAAAAAGACACTTTATTAGCACCAATACATTTAGGAAATAAAACAATGTTGGCATAATTAATTTTATCAGAAGAAAAACTACCATAAAGATTTAAAAACATGTCATATAAATCATCTTTCAAAAGATCCCAAATTTTTTGGAAGGAAAAGCATGGGAATCCATCGGGATCTGGAGAAGAATTACCCCCCATAGAAAAAAAAACAAAAATTCTAATCTCTTCAATAGTAAATGGAATCTCAAGACAATAAAGATCATGAGTGTCATCACCATATAGAGATTCCCAATTCAATTTGTGAGATTGGGTATAAGAAATACCCATAAGATTCTTATAAAAGTTCAGAAATAAGGAATGAAAAAGCATATATAGAAGTATGTTCAACATCATCTTAAACAATAGAAGTATATTCAATATCATCTTCCACAATAGAAGTAATTCTATTAATTATCTGTCTATGGGAAGCAGAACTACGAAAATATGAAGTGTTACAATTACCATCTTTTAACCATTTGATCTTTTCTCTCTTGAACAATTTTAAATTATCTTGATGAAGAAGAGATAAATACCCATTCTTACACTCAACTCTTTTTTTTTCTGTCATCCATAGAAATAAGGCCCAATACTTCAAGTTGATCAAGATGATTAATAGTAGATAAGAAAGTTTGTTTCAGAGCAAGAGAATTTTCAATTCTTTCTTTTTCCCACATTTTACAATAAGTCTTAACCGACTATAATTTGAAAAGAAGTCTAGCAAGCCCATGAGGATTAGTAATAGAAGAGAGAAGAAATAATTTTATTAAACCAAATTTGATCATCCAGCCAAAATTTCTCAAATCATAATTTAAAAGGTTATGAGAAATTGAAGCTAGAATGAAGACTTAGAGGGACATGATTAGATGTGGGATTAGGAAGAGCTTGAACTAAAGAATTTTGGAAAAAGAAAATCCAGTCATTGGAAACCAAAAATCTGTCAAGCTTAGCCATAGAAGGATCTAAGCAATTATTTGACCAAGTATATAATCTACCATTAATAGGAAAGTCAATGAGTTCTAAAAAATGAACACAATCATTGAACTTTAAAGAATCTCCTATTCAAACAGTGTTGCCTTTTCTTTCATGTAAAACATTTGTGACAATAAAGTCACCACAAAAGATCCAAAAAACATTAATCATACTAAAAAGGACATAAATTCATCCCAAAATTCATTTCTTCGATTCACAGTAGCAGGACCATAAACAAATACAACGATCAAAGAACAATTAAACTCAATCCAATCAAGAACAACCACAAGGAAATATTTCATTTTAAGAATGGATACAAGTTTGAATAAAGATTCTTTCAACCCAAAATGAATAGCACCGCTAGAATCAATAGCATATAAACTAATCCATTCAGTGATAAAGGTACAACCCAAAGCTCTTTCAATAAACGAAGATAAAGAGGAAATTTTAGATTCTTGTATAAAGAAAATATCACATCTATGAGAGGAAACAAGTTCCAAAATAGTTTCTTTCTTGTGTGAGCTACCAACACCACGAATATTCCATGAAACACTAATCATTAAACTATGATTCACCTTAGCTCTAGACATCTCTGATCAACTAATAAACCCATATCAGAAGCCTAATTCATGATATCATGATTTGATAAAGAATTAAAATGAACTTGATAGACAGAGCCAAGTGGAGTACGTTGAGATTGATCATCAGCAATTGGTGTAATCTCCATATTTCTAACTTGTGCGGCTAAAGAAGCCTTAAACAGAAAGAGCGAATGATTTCTTCGCTTTAATATGAGCACTAGCTCTGACTTGGGCAGTGCTATATTTCCTTTTGGTATATTTTCTTTTAGAATAAGAGAGAGATATTTCAGCTAGTGGAGTCACCATTTGATTAAAAACAGTAGGATTAGAAGAACTCCCATAAGAAATAATAGCAAAGGGATGGATATGTGTAGAAATACTATCATTTATAAGAGGTGATTGAAATCCAATGGCAGTAAGAGATTCCATAAGATTGTTAGAAATGCCAAAAGAATTAGAATTAGCAATGATATCAGTAGTATCCTCTATAAATGTATTTGTAGATATCAGTCACACTAAGCATATGAGGAAAAGAGTATATCCAACCAGGATGAGTAAAAGAATAGCTAAACTTATTGAAACAATTGAAAATAAAAGAACAAGAAGCAGCTGAACAGGAGAAATAATATACCTTAGAAGGAATTGAAAAACTAGCAATTTTCCCGTCTTCATCAGGCAAAAGACCATCAGCATGGATCCATTCTCCACTATTGAATTTGTTTTCACTGAAATAGAGTGATTGCTTACCAGAATAACCAAAAGAAATTGAAGAAGAGACCTGAACACAGCTTTATAGTTATTCCAAGCAGTAGTAAAGTCAGGATTAACCTTCAATTTTGACCACTCATTACTAACTTGATTCATTTTAATACCAGGAGAAAAGGCAGCCACTGGAATCACAGGATCCCAATTAAAAGAACTTGGAGTAAAAGTAATCGAAGGAGGTTTAGTCATAGCAGAAATCATCTATGAATGCAGATTTTGATCAAGAGTGACTTATAAATTAATGTCAGTGACAATCTCATTCACTTTCTCAACCACATCAATATTAGGACTAACAACATTATCAGAAGTAGTAGCAGAGAAAGCTTTCCAAACTAGGTTAGGAGGTTTAGAAACCTCAACAGTAATGTGAATAACACCATCATCTGCTCTTATGTAAGTAAAAATCCTATGAGCTCTAAAACCCCATCTATGCTCAATTCTGAAAGAAGAACTACATCTCTTAATGTAGTTACAGTTGCAAGTCAGCTTGTTATAGCTACCACCACGAGAAATAGTGAAACTACCTTCATGAAATTTAGGGATAGGTTGAGACGAACTAACATTATCAGTCAAGGATATAGAAACTATACTAGAAGAAGGACATAGAGTTGGGTAAAAGAATGTGATAGGAAACAGAAAATCTCAAGCCTCAGATCAAAAGCAGAAATGTTATCAACATTCTTATCACACATCAAATTAGCTTCAACTTGCAAGCAAACAAGGTAGTAGAAGAACTACTAATAAGTTCATCAATACACTTAGTCATCGAAGCTACAAGTTTTGGATTATCACAATAAGGAGGGAGACCCATAATGGTAACTATGATGTTTTTAAAGTTAGAAAGGAGGATTTCAGATCCGAAAAAAGGCCATTTGCGAATCACAATCTTAACCGACCCCATTTTAAAAGAGTTTTTAGATACTAAGTCTAGAAGCACCTTAGTTGAAGGATATTTGATCACAATATCCTCATTCGAGCAAGAATTAATCCCCCAAGTCCAACCATTGATATTGCAAGTATGAACTAGGAAATTATCACGAGTCAAACTTCTAATGGTGCCTCCAATCATTGAAACAGCACCAAAGGAGGTAAGATTATCACTTTTTTGTTCTAGCTCTCGAGTGAAATTGCAACAGACCATTTTCTTAAAAACTTTATTAGGAATAGGGACATCACTAGCAGCAAAAAGATGGCAAAGGCAGCAAAGCAGGTGAAGTAAGATTAACATGAGGAGCTTCAACTTTAACTTATGTTTTGGAATTCATCTCATCAAGCTTAAGTTTGAGAGAAGCAAAGTCAAGAACATTAATTATCTGCTTCGAAATAGGAATTCCAGTTTGGAACTAGAAAAGTTGTTGTAATGAAAAGCAACGATTCGGAGAGTGACCTGTCTTCTCAAAAAATAGACACTTCATTTTGCTAATACAAGATTGTTTGAAGTGACCAGGTTGAAGATACTAGAAGCAAAACAGAGAAGGATTAGATCTGGGTCTGACAGGAAGAACATGAGGGGTTTTGGAAGAGGAAAATGAAGAGAATGGAGGCTTTTAGTAAAAGAAAAGTGAAGAAAGAGATATAAAAGGAGTCGGCCGACGGTTCGAGTCCCTAGGCAACGAAGCCCTAATGAGCTTTTTTTTTTTTTTCTTCTTTATAACTTCAACCCAAGATTCCTCCATGAAAACACTCCCAACTAGGGACAGCCCCGAAACAAGACAACTCACTAAAAACCCTTTAAAATGGCCCCAAAAATAACTATGAATAATAGAAAAATTCAGAAAGGCCCACTAAAAGCCCAAATCAAGAACCCACTCCGGTCAACAAACCAAAAACATAGTTGACCAAAATATCAAAACGACTAAAAAATTCAAAACAAAATCAGAACAAAAAAGAAAGATGGAGGACAAGAGGGAAAGTGAAGAACAAGAAAGGGTTAGGAATTGAAACAATCTGATAATTAAAAGGAAGAATTAGGGTAAAGTCAGAAATCTCAAACCGCAAGAAAAGAGATGAAACGATTAAACCTTAATCATAAAAAGTAACAGAAGAACGCAAAAAGAGAAACCCTAAATAGTTTGAAGAAGAAACTACCAAATCGTCCCCAATCTTTGAAGAAAAGATTGAAAGAGAAAGGATTAACAGAGGGAGAGAGAGAATAAGAAAATTACCGAAAATAAGAGATTCAATTCCGTGATGAAACAAAGAAATCTCACCCAAAATGCCACTCAAAATGCTCTCAAACCTCCATTTTTGCTCAAACTATTGAATTGGCAATGGCAAACTTTCATCTTGTATCCTAATCTTTACGATAATGCTTCTAATCTTTTTGCTACACTTGCTTCTTTATTCACTATTAGAAACAATTCCAAAGTCTTGAATATCACTTTTCCTAAATCATTATCTCAATCTCACCATTCTGAGTATATTAGTCTCAAGGTGTTACTTAGCTCTTATTAGCCTCAATCTGGACATATGTCAATTGCATATGGTCTTCCACAGTGACTGTTAGATCCAAAGATCACAATGACTATTAGATTCAGAAATATTTGGGAGAAAATAATGTTATATATTATTGAGGCATCAAGTCAAATATTTATAGAGATACAAAGGTAAAGAGATGGAGATAAAGATATACCCAATATAAAGAGATAGAGATAGAGATCAACCTAATATAAAGAGATATACGAAGACTAGAAGATGATGACCATAAAGACATAAGAAAGAAGATTATGCATATATAGCATGTATATTTAACAATCTTTACCATCAAATCCTTCTACAATTTCTTTAACCATGGAGGAGTTATTTCTCCATTTCAAAAATATATCTGGGAAAACATATCCTCTTTAAAAATTGGAATCCTCACTTTGTTTGTAGTTATGACAAAATCCTCACCATTTTTTTTGGAGTTTGGAGATGTCTAGGCTCGAACCAGAGTCTTCAACCTAGCTACAATTTTGATATCCACCTAAATATCATCCAAGACATTACTTGGTGGTTCAAAATCCACAGTGTTGAAAACATGGTTTTAAAAAATCTTGCAAGCACTAAAGAATACATATTTTGTCATTCTCATTCTGAATCCACTAAACATCTTTTGGATCTTCATTCTATTCGTGAGTTTTTTGGAATATCTGCAAGAGCATGAAACACTATATGCTGGTAGTATTCACTTTTGGTGGAGTATGTGGAGAAAAATAGGGTGAAATCAACTCCTAAGTGTGGTTGGTGTAAATCATCGGGTTGGTGTAAAAAAAAATTAAAGTAAATGTGTAAAGTAAAAAGATAGAGTTAAAGAAAGCCAACACAACAAGGATGCGAGAGATAACGATTTAAGTGGTTAGGCCCACATGCTTAATCCACTACACCCTTCTTGTTGTAATTCTGTAAGTGGTCCACTATACTTAAACCTCGTACAATGAGTTCTCAATATTCAGGCCGAGATTCCTATTACACCAAAAGGACTTTTATACATAAGCCCCGTAAACTTTCTAGATCCGAAGTGAAAAGAAAGTGAAAAAGAAAGATCGACGTCTTGACTAAGAAAATAATAAAAGCACTTATCTCCCTTGATCTTTAGCAAATGAGAAGTTCTAAAGTAAAAGAGATAAAGAATACTCCATGGATTCAGCTCTATCTAAAAAGATTGAGATTATTCATTTCCACAAATGTAAAAAAATACCAAATATAAATTTGGGAAGGTTGTGGTCGACTGCTAATTTAGGCAGTCGACTATCATTTCCACCAAACTAAGGTCGAGAGGGAGTCGCCTGCACCAATTTCAACTGTTCTTGACAGTCGAATGTCAAGTACAGTCGACTGCAATTAGTGTAGATGAACGAAACATTTTCCATACTAAGAATTTTGGTGAATCCATTTTATATTCTTTCCATAACTTGATCATTTGTCAAATATACTTTTACATATTTATTTCTGAAAAATAAAACAGTAATCAATTGCATTTTTCTTCTTAATGAATCTTTTACAATATTTTGCAATCTTTCACAGTTGCATGATTTTTTTTTCTTTTACTTTGATTCTGAAGATATTGATATTTATTTGAATTTCATTCTATATTGGCCTGTAAAGATCTTAGATGAAATTATTAGATACACACATGTATTTATTCTGTACACAGCAAACATAGAGCCTACAGTTGAGACCTTGCTATGATGGCTCTTATATGGGTTGATTGGAAAGACTAACAAACATACTCTTATTCGCAATTTTTGTGTTACATTCGCTTTTGGGCAGATACTCTACCAACAGCAAAAAAAGCAAGACTGAATCTGGAAGCTGTTAACTTTACAGTGGAAGTAATGATGCAGACTAGCTTCACTTCCCCAGGACATACATAGGCCTATACCAGTGTTTACAGTACTTTGGTGGAGATTGATCCTTGAAGATGGTTGCAATTAGAAGCAAGTTGTAGTTTCCCTTAGTAGCTCCTACCTGCAGCTTCATATTTTCAAGATTTGGGTACATTTCCTTTGTGTTTATTATCCTTTGTCTGTGAAAGTTGGCATTATATTCTCTAAACCATACAATACACACTAGATACATATATAGGACTTTATTATAGGTACCTATTTTGCCCATTTATGACTAAATTAATACTCAACTAATCTAATATAATATCTCTAATACTCCTCCTCAAGTTAGAGCATATATGTCATACATGCCTAACTTATCATTGATGAACAATATCCTAGCTCTAGTAAGAGGCTTTGTAAGAGCATCAACTAGCTGATGATCAGTGTGAATATGTTTAGTTTCTATCTGAGGGGGCACATACGGAGTGCCACGAATCTTGTTAAGAACCACATGGCTTTCAACCTTAATATGCTTTGTTCGTTCATGAAACACGACATTCATAGCTATATGGATGACAAACTAACTGTCACAATATATATGCATTAAGTAATGGTTTGATCCATGTCATCTCATATGTGAGGTCAGCATAGCACGATACTCGGATTCTACACTCGATCGAGCACCACATTTTGTTTCTTACTCTTCCACGAAACTAAATTACCTCCAACAAATAAACAATACTCAGAGGTGAATTTTCTAGTTGTTCGGCAGCCAGCCCGCAGCCAGCCCTGTCAACATCTGGCCAACCAGCAATTCAACAATGTCTACCATCAATATACAACAATCCTCTATCAGGGGAGCTCTTCAAATACTAAAGAATCTCATAACTGCATTCTAATGGCTTGTACGGGGAAAGGCTATTAACTAATTTACTATGCTAACTAAGTATGTAATATAAGGATGAGTAACTGTGAGATAATAGTGTTTTTCCACAAGCCTCCTATATCTTGCTAAAACCTCCAACAAGACACTCTGATCTGGAAACAATATGAAATTTGGGTCCATAGGAGTGTGTGATGGCTTGCATCCTAGCATAGCTCTCTCGATAAGTATGTCTAGTACGTACTTTCTTTGTTATAAACAAATTCCTGCTTAGATCGAGTAACTTCTATCCCCAAAAAATACTCTAGTAACCCGAGATCCTTAGTTTGAAATTTCTATTGAATATATGACTCCAGATCTTGAATACCATTCCAATCATCTCTTGTAATTAAAATGTCACCAACATATACAACTAAAATGATTATCTTCCCTTGATGATGTCGATAGAACACAAAATGATCATTATTACTCCTTCTTAGCTAAAAACTCGTGAAAACCTCAGTGAAACGGTCAAACCAAGCACGGAAAGACTATTTGAGTGTATATGAAGATCGTTTCAAGCAACAGACTATAGTGGGCTCGGCTTTACTAACAAAATGGGGGGAGGGGGGCTCCATTGAGAAAATCATTCTTCACATCAAGTTGGTAGACCAGCCAATGAAATCGAGCAGCCAAGGCAACAATGATCCGAACAGAAGGTATTTTGGCCACAGGAGAGATGGTCTCATTAAAATCAATGGCATAGGTCTGGCAATCACCTTTAGCAACTAATCGAGCTTTAAGGAGAGCCAAAGAACATATGGGTTTACTTTAACTATGTATACCCATTTACAACCAACACAATGTTTGTTAGATAGAAGGTTGGCAAGATCTCATGTCATGCCCCACTTTTCAAAATGGAATACGAAATACGGATACGCAACAAAAGTCCAGCGAATGGCTTTCACCATTCATAAGCTGTAAGGATCTTTTCAACATTTCACAGGAATAAATAAGGAATAATCAAGGAATAATCAACCACGCAAGCATGAATGAATTAACATAACCAACAGGATTACTCGAAAACAAGAATACTTAATCTCAAATAAATTAGATCTGGAAACAACAAGTTATAAGTTCTTGGACAAAATGCCCAATACAAAATTCAAGTAGCAAATAAATACAATTTATTCAAGCCAGAAAAATAACAATTCAAGCAGGAACTCTAGCCAAGCCTATAACACTTGGTCACTTACTATTTCAAGCAGCTGGTCACCAAAATCTGCAAATTTAACAATTTCTAGGAAAAGAGAATAGGAAACAAAATGCCCATCAGTACAAGTTACGGACCGCATGCAGTGCAGGCAACAAGTACGAAAACAGATAAAGAAAATACAGAGTAGCGACAGAAGTAAGCACTGAAATAAGTATGGCAGGAATGTGACAGAAAAACAGAGCAACTAACTCTAAAACCAAGGATCAGAATTAAGTGACATGATTAGGTAACAGGGTACATGCAACATGTAATAGGTGTCAAGTAGCATGCAAGCAGGTAAACTTGTAATAGGTGTCAGGTAGCATATACGGGTAACAGGAACGTGCAAGTGATCATGTTATTCTCAAGTCTTGTATTTAATCCTATCTAGGTAGCATTTCATGCGTCCCAAATTTTTACCACATGGTTGCTACATACATGCAAGTTGCGTTTAGATCTAGTGGTGGGTTTCTATAGAGCCGTGTACTCAGGCGTCATGTAACAGATAACAGGTTCATGAATCAAGTAGTAGTATAACAGGTTCATGAATCGAATAATAGTATAACATGTCATGAATCAATAAATATAACAGGTTCATGAATCAATAATATATAACAGGTTCATGAATCGAATAATAGTATAACAGGTTCATGAATCGAATAATAATATAACAGGTTCATGAATCAAGCATAAAGTAGGAAACACGGGCCCCCTTCCGATTACACTTACCTATATTGTCCACTACTAAGGTCTTTCCTTAACCCCGTTTGTTATTTATTATTGTTACCGCTAAATCTGGTGTGGGGGTAAACAGATAGTATTTATGGATTCGTGAAAAGCCTGAATAGCAAACCTCTAACCTGTTCCGCCGGAGTTTGACCGTTGACTCCCGTCGTACACCTGCAAAAAGTGCGAGACACCGGGGTTGATCCTGGCGACGCACCCTCCGACGCTCAAGTCAGTAACCAGAAATGATTATGAAAGAGCGTAAATTGGAAAAGTATTGATTACCTCTCAATGGAGATGGATGGGAGGTATTTATAGGCGTCTTAGGGACTGGATTAGGAATGTAATCCCCGTGATCTGATAAGGAATATAATCCTAGTAATCAGATAAGGAATGTAATCCCTAATTCCAGTGAAGAGATAGATGTGAATCAGGGCCGTTGATTAAGATCTAATCAGGGACCTTGATTGTATCTTGCTGGACTGGATGTGCAGCAGATTGGAACCCGTACCCAGTTGATGTGGATCCGTTTATGGGTTATTGGGCTTTGAATAAAGACCCAGTTCCCACTTCAGACCCGTCAGTAAGTGAAATTACCGTTTTACCCCTGAGCTTTAAGATTTGTCTCTGACGTGAACGGTCCCGATTTAATCCTATTTTTAGCCATATCACGAACCCCCCCACTCCTAAATACTGAGTTTTTCAGTCTTTGAGGAGTAGTTTTGTTGTTCTAATGGCGTACGGAATTTTATCGGTGTTCTTAAGGGAGTTTGGATCTTGCTCGGGGGTGTAACGGTTTCATTCTGGGCTTGTAAAATGCTCAAAAATATTCTCAGAATTTTCTAGATTTTTGGTGATTTTTCCAGATTTTTCTGAATTTTTTCTCATTTTTTTGAATTTTTTATTCATTTTCCGAATTAAATAATTAATTATCGAAAATATTAAATAATTATTCTAATTAAATAATTATATTTTTCAGAATTTTAAAATAATTTTTCTGAATTTATAATTAATTTTAGAATTTTTATTTAATTTTTTCGATTTTTAAACATTTTTCGGACTTTTTAAATAATTAAAACAAATAAATAAATAAATAAACAAAATAAAGTATTACCTGGACACGTGGAGCGATCGTGTGCGTTGATCACGATCAAGCGAGCGCGCATCAAGAGGAGAAAGAGGATGCCATTTTTTGGTGTAACATGGTCAGTTCCATGAATGCTCGGCAAAAAGTGGCTGAAGTCCGTATGGACGCCACGTGGCAAGTTAACCGTTGACTTTTAAAGAAAATTCTATTTTTTAATTTAAATTTTTTTTTTTTTTCTCTTTCCTGCTGCTGCTCTTTCTCTTCTTCTTCTCCTCTGCTTTTTCTTTTCTTCTCTGTTCTTCGTCCACGACTCCTACCACGCCTCCGCCTCCTATCACGCCTCCGACCCCGACTCCGTCCCGTCTTCGTCTCCGAGGGCGTTAATGGAGCTCGGTGGAAAGAACCTCGACGATGGGGAAGTTCGGCCATGGTGGAGCTTCGTGACGCGGCTCGGAGTGAGGGTGAGAGAGCTCGGCAACGACGAGGGTACCGTGGAGTTCGTCTTGTGGAGAGCTCGGCACTTGTAGTTGGAGCGGAGCTTGACAAAGGAAAGGAGTTTGGTGGAGGAGAGGAGCTCGTTCGCCGTGGCGGTGCTCGCCGTTGGAGCTTGGCAGTGGAGGCGTGGTGAGGCGTGCTCGACGGGAGGTGGAGCTCGGCGGCAGTGGAGCTCGGAGAGGCCGTGGTGGAGCTCGGAGGAGTGGAGCTCGTGGTTGACGAAGAGGTTGCTCGGCGGGGAATGGAGGTCGGGAGGTCGGAGCTCGAAGCAGTGGAGAGCTCGGCATCGCAAGGGGCCTGTGGAGCTCAAGCTCAGTAATGGGTTCGTAGCTCAGCGCCGGAGCTGGGAGGCCGGCGAAGATGTGCTTGAAGCTTTTGAGCTCGGCATTGCGGCGCGGCTTGGTCGCGAACTCGAGCGCGAAGCTCATTAGTGGCAGCGATGGGCTCGGAGCTCGCGCCGTGGAGGAGCTCAGTCGTGGAGAGTTCGGCATGGGAGTTTGCGATGAAGCGGAGTTCGAAGCTTCGGAGGTTGATGGGTTGGCGAGCTTGGCGATGGGTGCTCAACGCCGTCGGAGGAGCTCGACGCCGCAGCGCTCATCGGAGCTCAACGTGAGCTCGGTGGAGGACGAGGTCGGCGAGGGAGCTCGGCACCGTGGAGCTTTGGGTTTCTTCATCGCTGTTTTGGCGCCAGGAGTTTTGGAGAAGGAGATAGGAAGGTGGGTTCGGGTTTGGATCCTTAATGGGTCCGAACCCGGCCCCTTATTTTTTTTTTTTTTTTTTTTGAAGCTCCGATGGCAGATTGCTTCCAAATGTGTTGGCGAGTCTTTGCGAAGTGCTGAGTAAGTTTTTTCCATGTAACGCTCGGAGGTTGGTGCCGAGCTCAAGCCCGCAAAACGGTCGGTGCCAAGAACGCTCGGCGGCTGGTGCCGAACTCAAGCCCGTAAAACGGTCGGTGCCAAGAACCCTCGGCAGCGGGTGCCGAACTCAAGCCCGTAAAACGGTCGGTGTCAAGAACGCTCGGCAGCGGGTGCCGAACTCAACTGTGCCGAACTCAAGCCCGTAAAACGGTCGGTGTCAAGAACGCTCGGCAGTGGGTGCCGAACTCAACTGTGCCGAACTCAAGCCCGTAAAACGGTCGGTGTCAAGAACGCTCGGCAGCGGGTGCCGAACTCAACTGTGCCGAACTCAAGCCCGTAAAACAGTCGGTGAAGGTGATGGAGTTCGGCGCCGTTGTGAGCTCGTGAAGGGGGAGCTTAACAGTGGGATGAGCTCGAAATGGACTCGAGATGGGTTCGAAGCTCAGTCGAGGAGCTTGGTGACCGTTGAGCTCGACGGAGGAGGAGAGCTTGGCGGAGCTTGGCGGAGCTTGGCGGAGCTTGGCGGAGCTTGGCGGAGCTTGGCGGAGCTTGATGGAGGGCGGAGTTGTCGATGTGGTGGTGGAGCTCGTCTGCTATGAAGGGAGAGCTCGAGAGGCTCGAGCTTAACAGTGGGTTCGGTGAGAAGGTCGAGCTCGGCAATGGCTAGCTCGACGAGGAGTTGGGTTCGAGCTCGGCATCGGCGAGGGTGGAGCTCGTGGTTCGGCCGTAGCGGTGGCAAGCTCGACGTTGAGGAGGCGGTGCCGATGTTGGAGCTCGAAGCGGTGGAGAACTCGACGTTTGGAGTTAGACGACGGAGGGGGTGCGTTCGGCTTTGAGCATGGAGCCCGGCAGTGGTGGGTAGAGCTTGAAGATGACGAGTTGGCGTTTTGCGGTTCGGAGCTTCGCTCTAGGGAGTCAAGCTCGGCTATGGGATCGAGCTCAGTCACGGAGCTCGGTGAAGGAGGAGGCGGTCGGCAAGGTCGAGTTCGCGCGAAGATGGGTTCGGCGGAGCCCAAGGTTGAAGGAGGTGGCTTCGTTGGAAGTGGCTGACATCTGGGGGAGGTGAGCTCGAGCTTGGCACAGTGGAAGCTCTTCGTTGATGTGTTGGGTTCTGGAGAAGAAGGAATGAGCTGGCGGGAAATTGGAAGAGAAGTAGGAGCACGGGTCGTTGGGTCTGTTTGCGTTTGGGGGTCCAAACGGGTTTGGGCCCGACCCGTTAGTCCCTTCATCTCTTTTTTTTTTGTGTTGTTTGTGGGTCGGTGCTGAGAGAGAGTTCGGCATGATCCGAGGTCCAATCTTTCCCCGTAATAGGGTCGGCGCCAAGAACGCTCGGCAGCTGGTGCCGAACTCGATTTTTTCCCCCATAACGAGGTCGGTTCCGAGAACGCTCGGCAGCTTGTGCCGAGCTTGAATTTTCCCCCGTAATGGGGTCGGTTCCGAGAACGCTCGGCAGCTTGTGCCGAGCTTGAATTTTCCCCTATAATGGGGTCGGTTCCGAGAACGCTCGGTAGCTTGTGCCGAGCTTGAATTTTTCCCCTATAACGGGGTCGGTTCCGAGAACGCTTGGCAGTTGGTGCCGAACTCGAATTTTCCCCCGTAATGGGGTCGGTTCCGAGAACGCTCGGCAGCTTGTGCCGAGCTTGAATTTTCCCCCGTAATGGGGTCGGTTCTGAGAACGCTCGGCAGTTGGTGCGGAACTCGAATTTTTCCCCTATAACGGGGTCGGTTCCGAGAACGCTCGGCAGTTGGTGCCGAACTCGAATTTTTCCCCTGCAGAGTTCTTCTTGATGTTCCCGGTGCTACGGAGGTCGGCTCGGGGCGTACGACCCCTTGTTTCGAAGCTAATCCGAAGATCTACAACTTCTCTTCAGGAGTGAGATGAGGATTCACCCTCCTTCATGGTCAAAATAGCCCCGCAACATCCTTGTCTTCATGAAGTTGAGGAGTGTTTTGGTCGTGGGGATTTTGGAAGAGGAGCTCCACTCCTAGGGGCGGAGAAGCTGTGCTGGGAAAACCCTTGTGCCAGGAAGACCCTTGTAAGAGCCGTGGGAAGACCCATCCTTTGAGGTGAGCAAAACGAAGAGCTTGGCTTTAGGAGAGAGCCATTTGGAAGACAAGTTTGAGGAGCAACTCTAGGAGAGAGTTGTGAGCTCCGATCTTGTTGAGAAGAGGTCCGCTTCGGAGGCGAGCGGAGCAAAGAGCTCGGATCTGGAAGAGAGCTATTTGTGAGACAAGTGTGAGGGGGAACTCTAGGAGAGAGTTGTGCTCCAAACTTGTTCGAGGAGAGGTCCGTCTGGGAGGCGAGCGGAGTGAAGAGCTCGACTCTGGGAGAGAGCCCTTTGTGAGACGAGTGTGAGGAGCAACTCTAGGAGAGAGTGGTGAGCTCCGAACTCGTTGAGAAGGGGTCCGCTTTTGGAGGCGAGCGGAGCGAAGAGCTTGACTCTGGGAGAGAGCCCTTTGTGAGACGAGTGTGAGGAGCAACTCTAGAAGAAAGTGGTGAGCTCCGAACTCGTTATTTAAGTGAGGGAATCAACGGTTGTGGGAGCAATTTCGAATGGCGAACCACTTCTAGCTCGCTTAACAGCGAACTTGCGAAGTAGAATCGAGCCAAGTGTTGGACTCCGGAACCATCGTTAGAAAAGTTCAACGACTGTGGGAGCAATTCCGAATGGCGAACCGCTTATATCCCGCTTAAGAGCAAGTTATTCGAAGCAGAATCGAACCAAGTGTTGGACTCCGAACCATCGATAGAGTTGTTCAACGGCTGTGGGAGCAATTCCGAATGGCGAACCACTTCTAACCCGCTTAAGAGCAAGTTATTCGAAGCAGAATCGAACCAAGTGTTGGACTCCGAACCATCAGTAGAGTTGTTCAACGGTTGTGGGAGCAATTTCGAATGGTGAACCACTTCTAACCCGCTTAAGAGCAAGTTATTCGAAGCAGAATCGAACCAAGTGTTGGACTCCGGAACCATCGTTAGAGTTGTTCAACGGTTGTGGGAGCAATTCTGAATGGCGAACCACTTCTAACCCACTTAAGAGCAAGTTATTCGAAGCAGAATCGAACCAAGTGTTGGACTCCGAACCATCGTTAGAGTTGTTCAACGGTTGTGGGAGCAATTCCGAATGGCGAACCACTTCTAACCCGCTTAAGAGCAAGTTATTCGAAGCAGAATCGAACCAAGTGTTGGACTCTGAAACCATCGTTTAACGAGTCGTGACTCGGAGAGATTGAGATGAAGCAAGAGCAACAATTTCCAATGAAAAAATGTAAAGTTTTATTGAAATAAACTAAGTGGCTGCTTCAATAGGGCGAGCCATTATTACATGCTATTGGCCGGGTTACAAGCATCGGCCTTATTGAAAATCAAAATCCTACTTCTACGATAAGGTGAAGACCTCTTGGGAGGAGCTGGGTCTTGAAGCTCGGCGAGCCCTTCTGTAGGTTTGTTGGTTCCTCAAAGGGGGGAAGCTAGGCCCCATCTTTTTGGATGAACTTGGTCAGGTGTCCCCGCTGTACGAGTTCTTCGATCTCCTCCTTGAGAGCCCGACAATCATCCGTGTCGTGGCCGTGGTCCCTGTGAAAGCGGCACCACTTATCTTTGTCCCTCGTCTTGCCAGGGGTATTCATTCTAGGGGGAGCGCGGAGTAGTCCTTCCTTGTCCATCTCCATAAGGACTTCTGATATATTAGCAATGAGGGGGGTGAACTTCTCAAAACGTGGAGTCGAACGGCGCTGGCCATTACTGTCCTTCTGAGATTTTTGGGACCCCTCTTCACTTGTGTTCTTCCGTTTGTTCCCGAAAGATGTCTCCTCCAGAGCAAGGGGGTCGAGGGCTTCTTCGGCCCGAATGTACTTTTCACACCTGAGAATGAGGTCGGCAAAGTTCTGTGGAGGCTTCTTAGCAAGAGAGGAACGGAGGCTGGAATTGAAGACATTGGATTAGAAGGCGGCCGTTGCGACGGATTGGTCGAGGGACGCTATAGACCTGGCTTCAGCTGTGAACCTCTTCACATAGTCTCTCAACTTCTCACCCTTCTTCTGGTTAAGGTAGAGTAGCGAAATGCTGGTCTTTTCAGTTTGGCGACTACTCACGAAGTGGGTGACGAAGAGGGTCTCGAACTGTTCGAATGAGAATATGGAGGATGGGGCAAGGCGAGAGTACCATTCTCGAGCCGGACCCTTGAGAGTTGCGGGGAAGGTCTTGCATAGCAGGGCATCGGAAGCTTGATGGATGAGCATGAGAGTCTTGAAGCTCTCAATGTGGTCAATGGGGTCAGTTTCCCCGGAGTAGGTCTCGAATTGAGGAGTTTTAAAGCCGATTGGCACTGGCGCATCCATTATGGTTCGGGAAAAAGGAGGTCGGCTTGGAAGGAGGGTCCTTCCTCTAAGCTCCTCTTCTCGGCGCAACCGACCCAAGTGCCTCTCCACCTCATGGAGGTGGCGATATACTGCATCGTCCCTTCGATGATAATCAGGAGAGCCTCTAAATTCGTCTTTGTAGGAGGGAAAGCGGGGGCTACGACGTCGGTAGCTCCTGGAACGGCGAGGACTTGGTATGTAGCGGGGGTTGCTAGGAGCTTGTGGAGGAGTTAGGGACCGCTCGTGAGGATTCTGGACCGGAGGTGGTGAGGGAATCTTTGGAGCATGGGCGTTGGGGCGAAGATTGAGAGCCTGTAGGACGGTCGCTTGGAGCTGCTGGAACTCGGCACGGGTGATTGGTGCCTCATCGTTCCTAGGTTGTTGCCGACCCACAGGAGAGTGTGGTCTTCTTCTGTGATGCTCAGGGGATTCTCTCCGCCCTCTTCGGGCAGGAGACCTTCTGTATTCTCGGTGGCGAGGAGATCGTTCATCCGGACGGCGTTGGCGGGAGGTTCCCTCTCGGGCCCGCTTTTCATCCAGACGGTGACGAAGATCCACGTCCTTCTGCCGATTTTGAGGATTGTGGGAGGCAATGGAATCCGTAGAGGCGTTGTGTATGGAGACGCGGTCTTGGTGGAGAGGTTGCTTCATGCGGGAACCCCCCGTGCCGGCGTTCTGTGGACCAGAAAGACACTTGGGGGGTTGCTGGTTCTGAGGAGGAGGCTGATCTTGTTGAAGAGGGTCCTCCACTTGAGGCGGGGGTTGTCCCTGCTGCGGAGCGGGTTGGACGGGGACTACCTCTTGCTGATCGGCGGGGTTGGGCCCACGGTTGGACCCTCTAGACCTGACTTTTCTCGGAGGCATGGCTGGAGAAGATCGGACCAACGGGAAGAGGGGCTGCTATTCGTTTGGTTTTCCCACAGACGGCACCAATCTGTTACCGCTAAATCTGGTGTGGGGGTAAACAGATAGTATTTATGGATTCGTGAAAAACCTGAATAGCAAACCTCTAACCTGTTCCGCCGGAGTTTGACCGTTGACTCCCGCCGTACACCTGCAAAAAGTGCGAGACACCGGGGTTGATCCCGGCGACGCACCCTCCGACGCTCAAGTCAGTAACCAGAAATGATTATGAAAGAGCGTAAATTGGAAAAGTATTGATTACCTCTCAATGGAGATGGATAGGGGGTATTTATAGGCGTCTTAGGGACTGGATTAGGAATGTAATCCCCGTGATCTGATAAGGAATATAATCCTAGTAATCAGATAAGGAATGTAATCCCTAATTCCCAGTAAAGAGATAGATGTGAATCAGGGCCGTTGATTAAGATCTAATCAAGGACCTTGATTGTATCTTGCTGGACTGGATGTGCAGCGGGTTGGAACCCGTACCTAGTTGATGTGGATCCGTTTATGGGTTATTGGACTTTGAATAAAGACCCAATTCCCACTTCAGACCCGTCAGTAAGTGACATTACCGTTTTACCCCTGAGCTTTAAGATTTGTCTCCGACGTGAACGGTCCCGATTTAATCCTATTTTTAGCCATATCAATTATTATTATTAAAGCAAGCATATACATGCACAAATAGGGCAAGAAAAATATAGCAAGAAATAAGGAACAACTCAGGTTGGGTAGAAGACATGAACGGGTGACAAACAACTCATAATAGACTAGGACAACGAGACTTTCAATTTTGGACAGCAAGACACTACTGCACCAAATCTGAGATTTCCATTGCCATGGAAATGCAAATCTGGATCTGTTAATCTAGAAACTATACTCTCAGACGAACCCATCACACATACACAAGTCATATAACAAGTACAGGAATAAGGTTCAAAATAGCAATACACACAGAATTCATGTACAGCCAGAAATCGCAAAAGTTTTACTTACAAGCGTGAAAATGGTATAAAAACACACTAATTAAATCTAAGAAAAATCTGGAAGGTTCCCTAGCATGTCTAGTATCAGCATATAAAATTTCATAAAATTCCATTACAGATAGCATAGTCAATTAAATTCGAAAAACAGAAAGATACAACAAGTTTATAAATCTAGAATTTTAGACACAGTAGTACTAAAACAATGATAGATCACAAAGTAGACTCGAAATTCAAATTCATCAAAAGGGTTGTAAAATAGACACATCATGCTCCATTTCATACTCACAAGGTTTGAATCAAAAGCGACTGGAATCAGGTTGAAAATAGAGTTCTTTACTGAACAACATGCAGTTTGGAAATATATTGATTTGTTTCGCAAGCATGAAATAAAATACAAAAGTCATTAAAAAATTCTACAAAAGTTAGGGTTGATCCAGTCATGTCTAGACATACCCAGAAAAATATTGAATCCAAATTTTACTTTTAACACTAGTTTTAAAATAATAAAACATGCAACGATCTCATAAATCAGAATCTGGAATTTACGACACATTTGCAGTAAAACAGCGATAACTCACACATCAAAAATCAAAATCGAGATCTGCCGAAAGTTCTGAAAAATAGACAACGAGGCCTACAAATCATATTCACAAAATAATTGAATTTACTAACCTTAACAGGGTCTAAAACACCAAACCAAAACAGGGCAGCAGCAAAATGAAATCTCTTTTCATGCATTTAACCAAACAACTCATATGCAATAGATCCAAATTAAGGTATGATGTAAGATATGATATATTAGATATTCAAAACAATATGGTATGGGTATTTAACAAGTCTACCACAAGTCAACACATCTAATACACCAAGCATGCAACAAATACACAACCTATCATAGATCATGAAGAAGATATACACATGCATCAAGAGTCAAGCTAGATCTAGTTTATTTTTATGTCGTGTGTATGACAACTATGAAGACAGATCATGACTACGAATGGATCAAACGAACGAGATCAAGATTTATCAAGGGGTCATCATGAGAACAAACACAAAAATGAGAGCAAGACTACATGCGGTATTTTGTACTTGTATACAAACAAAAATTTATACACGTTACTTGCCTTAGGGTGGACGACGAATCCGACAGAATGAGAGTAACAGGAACGGATCCGGGGCAACGAACACAATAACACGGATCTTGATGTTGAAGGAGATGATCAAGACCACGATCGGACGACTAGATGGGCTTGAAGATCAATCGCACGCACAACAATAAGGCAACGTTTCACACCCCGCTTCCCAAAAATATGGAATGTAAGCACGTGACATGGCCCAGCGAATGACTTGCATCATCAATCAGGTGTTATCAATTCAACTCAACAATATAAACAGGAAGTAATATAACCACGCATGAAATAAAGAAGTAAACACATGAATAATAATACTTGAATTTTAAGCATGAAATAACCAACAAAATAACAATCCAACATCTGGAATCTGCGATAATAATATCCGGGTCAAAGGCCCATAATACAAAGAAAACAACATTGTTCAATTATTAAAGTTCTCAAAATGAAACAATAATTATTTAAGCGGCGCAGCAAAATAATTCTTTCACCATTTTTGCTCTCCTAATCCGTCAGGCAAATTTCCTTGATTTTCTGTAAGTTGTTCATCTAAAAGAGAGAATAATATGTTCTTAGAGCAAGTAGTGGACAGCAAGTAGAGATACAGAGGAACAATGACAATAACGGTATAACGATGAATTGAATGAACAATGAAATCAATAGTATTGAACAATGACAAAACGATAATAGTACAATGTACAATAATGATGATTTATAACAATAACAATAACAGGTAAGCAATAACGATAACACTATTCAATAATGACGACAAAATGCAATGACAATGCGATGAACTCTTAAGTCTATTATTCATTTTAATCCTAACTAATGTACGTACTACTGCATCCCATACTACAGGTTCGATGCGTACAATCAATTTCGTTTAGACTAAGGTGATAGATTCAATAGGTCATGTACTCAGTACAATATAACATTTAAATAATAACACTAGCTATTGAGCAATTTTTTGCATAATAACGATAACACTGGCCATTTGCAATTTCTTGCACAATGACGATAACGATATTTTGCAAACGATGTCCACACTTCCGAGTACAGTCACTATATCATCAACTACCCTGATCAACCCTTAACCCCGGCTTGATGAACATTCTTTATTCAATTAACATGTAATATTGGTTGGCAATACTACGATACTGATAGGGGACAATAGGGACAAAACTATTACGAGGGAAACAATAAGGTGATTAATAAGGGACATTAGAATGATGAAAAAACAATCCTAAGATCATGCAATGTACTTCATACAATCAAATACACCAAATTCATCATTATAGATTCAATTATATATTATTAAACATAGAAACCCAATTCTGGATAACAGTAGGTTGTTGTACCAAAATCAGAATTATTGTTGTAACAGGATAGCAAATGTGGATCCGTCAGAAGTTCTAGAAACTAGACTCCTGCATGGTTCCAACGCATATTTAAAGTCTAAATTCCGACAACAGTAGCTAGGTGAATTTCAGTGTTCTTTACAGGTTACCATTTCTGGCTGGTTATCGGTGTTAACTAGTTTCAGTTGTAAAAGCAATAAATACTCATTTTTAAAATCAGTAACAATCTGGAAATTATCATGGTAATATTTGATCATTAGTTCATCTATTTAATCAGGTTAACATGGTATATGTATAAATCTGGAAATAAAATGTTGTTGCAGTAAAATGGTCATAACTCATGCAATATAAGTCGGAATTCAAAAATTCTAGATATTTTGAAAATTAGAAACATGGGGCTATATTTCATATTCAGAAAGTTATCGACTTTGATGGCATTATCTAGGTCAAAACAGCATGACAATGTTCAGGTTGGCAATAAATTTCAGGATTTCAACACATTTGTCATGAATAAAATAATTAAAATCTTATAAACGATGAATTAGGGGTTGACAACATAAATTACATCAAGTTACGTCTATGTGAATATGGTATTAAGATGTATAATGTCCATAATCTTATTAATCACAATCAACCAAAATACCAACATCAATCATATAACAATCAATTCTAGCATGCAATCTATAATAGTTGTGTAATGTCATGACATGAAATACAATAATAATTCCTATTCCAATATTCAATAATTAACTACATGAATGCAAGCAAGATCTCTATACATTGGAGGAAAAAGACGGCACGAAGTTAAGACTACTACTTGGATTCGTTCGTGTAAACCCGTAGCATCCCAACGATAGATAACAACAACAGATACACGATAATCAATATAGATCTACTTGCGGGATTCAATAAACAATCTCGAATACGATACAATACAGTTCGAAAGTGAGATGACTTGCCTTTAGAAAACGTTAGATCCGATATAGGGAATAACGGAATTAGGATCCCGGGCGACAAACCACGAACACGAAGCACGAAAACATGTATCAGCTACGTGCAAAACCCAAACAACAAGACACCAACATATCGGATCCCCTACTCTTCCAAAACAGCAAACGCCAAGTCCAAATCCCACACACAGAACAGCACACACCAAAACCGACCAATCCCTCTTCTTCCAAAACACCAAACAGCAACAAATACTCTCCTCTTACCCGAACAGCAAACAGCCAGCTGCCCACTGTTCCTCCTCCTTCTTGACTTCAACAGAGAGAGAGAGAGAGTAGGCGGGAGAGGGGACGGCGACCATGGTGACTGGCGATGCTGGTAATGAGGGCGACGACGACTGGCGATGGCGATGCTGCGGTTGGGAAGCGACGCAGCGATGGGACTAGACGACTCGAGCGATGCTCTGTTCTCTTGCTGATACAAAGTGATATGGCTAAAAATGGGGTTAAATCGAGACCGTCCAGATCGAGCACGAATTCTGAAGCATGGGGGTAAAAAGGTAATTTCACATACAGATGGATCCAAAACGGGCATTGGGCCTCCTTTTCACAGAACCAACCACCCGCGAATAGATCCACTTCAACTGGGCGCGGGTCCCGACCCGATACAAGCCCAGTTCACCATGAGGAGAATCAAGGCCACTGATTTGACTAAATCAAATCAATAAGCCTGATTGGCTCTCACCTAGGGAATCAGGGCCTGATTTCCCAAAACAGAATAGGAGGATTTTCCTCCTGGCTGTTAGGCAGGAAATCAGGACCCTAACCGTTCCAAAGGCGACTATAAATACAACCCCTCTACCACCAAGACCAGGTAAATCACTTCTTCACCACTTAAGCTCTTTCTTAATCTTTTTCTGATTACTGACAAGAGCGTCGGAGGGTGCGTCGCCGGAATCAACCCTTGTGTTTCGCACTTCCTTGCAAGTTGCGGCAGGAGCAAGAAGGCTGAGTCAACTGTTCAGGTTTTTCTCGGACTTACAAATTCTATCTGTTTACCCCCACACCGAAATCAGCGGTAACAGATTGGCACCGTCTGTGGGAAAACCACACGAACAGCCTCAGCCCATTCTCCGTCGTCCTCGTCAGTCATGCCACCGAAGAAGGTCAGATCCAGACGGTCGAACCGTGCGGGCAACCTCGCCGACCCGACGAACGAAGCCCCGGTCAATCCCATTCCTCAGTCCGACCTACCTCCGACGGCCCAGCAAGTCCCACCTCCTCCTCCCAAGCAGCAGCCTAACAATGGTCCGTCCGGTCATAACGATCGGAAGGAGAAGCAGCCCCTCAATCCGGGCCATGTCTCGGTCCATAATGGGTCCTCGGACTCGATGGCCTCACATCATCCCGACCTCCGTATCACACTTCTGAACCGCCAGAAGGACGACGACCTCCGCACCCATCTTGACGAGAGGCGGGCCCGAGAGGGAGCCTCCCGCCAGCGTCAGGGTGAGCGGTCCCCACGTCGCCGAGATACCAGAAGGTCCCCGGACCGCAGAGGCCGAGCAGCATCCCCCGAGCACCGAAGGAGGAGGTCCCGCTCCCCCGGGGATCGACGCCGTCCGAGGGACCGAGATGTGCCTATCAGTCGAGCCGAATTCCTCCAGTTTCAGGAGACCGTGCTGCAGGCTCTCAATCTTCGACAGAACGCCCAGAACACACAGAGGGCTCCGACGCCCCCCAGGAACCCCAGTCCTCGATGCCGAACCCGGAGCCCGTCCCCGGCTCCCAGCGGCCAGCAGCGGGAACAAAGCCCTCGCCGGTCCCAGGACTACCGGCGCCGCAGTCCATGCTCCCCTTCCTACGAAGAGGAGTCCGAGGGGTCATACGATTACCAGCGGAGGGACGACGCCCTCATCCGCCGTCTCCATGAGGTGGAAAGGCGCATCGGCCGCATGGACAGGGAAGAAGAGTCCCGAGCAGGAACCATCCGTCCCAGCCGACCCCCCTTCTCACGGTCGATCATGGAGGCCCACATACCGAGGAGTTTCAAACTGCCGCAGTTTGAAACATACTCAGGGGAATCCGACCTGGTCGACCACGTCGAAAGCTTCAAGACCCTGATGCTGATCCATCAAGCTTCCGACGCGGTGCTCTGCAGGACCTTCCCTGCCACCCTCAGGGGGTCGGCTCGGGAATGGTATTCCAGGCTCGCCCCCTCATCCATCTTCTCATTCGAGCAGTTCGAGACGCTGTTCATTACTCACTTCGTGAGTAGCCGGCGAGCCGAGAAGACGAGTCTTTCCCTACTGAACCTGCGGCAGGAGAAGGAAGAAAAGTTGCGAGACTATGTGAAAAGGTTTACCGCAGAAGTCAGGTCAATTGCCTCCTTAGACCAGTCTGTGGCCACCGTGGCGTTCCAGTCGAACGTCCTTAACGCCAACCTCCGATCATCCCTGGCCAAGAAGCCCCCGCATGACTTCGCCGACCTCCTCCTGAGGTGCGAGAAGTACATCCGAGCAGAAGAGGCCGAAGCCCTTCCCAGCTTTGGGGGACCCTCCGCAGGGTCGAAAAGGAAGGCGTCGGGGGAAGAAGGGTCCAAGAAAGCTCAGAAGGACATGGGCGGTCAGCGCCGCCCTCCCCCCAGGTTCGAGAAGTTCACTCCCCTCACCACTAATGTCTCTACTATCCTCATGAAGATGGAGAAGGAGGGGGTCATCCCTCCAGCTCCGAGGATGCACACCCCGGCGAAGAGGAGGGACAAAGATAAGTGGTGTTGGTACCACCGAGACCACGGGCACGATACGAATGACTGCCGGGCTTTGAGAGATGAGATCGAAGTCCTCATTCGAAGGGGGCAGTTGGCCAAGTTCGTGAAGGCTAACGATCGGACAGACCGCCACTCCCCTCCGCCTCGGGGGGCTAACAAGCTCTCCGAGCGGCGCGAAGAGACACCCGAGTTCGAGGAGGAACGGGTTCTGCACTTGATCCACGGAGGCCCCATGGGGGGCTCCTCTAATTCCTCCCGGAAGGCCTTCGTCTGAGAGGTCAACTCGGTTCATAGTGCCCCTCCCCCAAAAGGTCTCGGCGTCCCTGTGTCTTTCTCCGATGCCGACCTGGAAGGAGTCCGAACCCCCCACTGCGATGCCCTCGTCATCGACCTCCGCATGGCCAACTTCAAGGTGCAGAGGATTTTGGTGGACAACGGGAGTTCGGTCAATATCCTTTTCCTCTCGGCCTTCCGAGGCATGCAGCTGTCCCGAGACCGTCTCAAGCCGGCCGGTTATACTCTCCACGGGTTCACGGGGGTCCCGGTAACCGTCGAAGGGGTGATAACCCTGGACGTTACTGCGGGAAGCACCCCTACTACCCGGACCGAGCCGATGGACTTCATGGTCGTCGACGTCCCAGCAGCATATAATGTTATCCTGGGTCGCCCCGGCCTAGCCGCCCTGGAGGCTGTCCCCTCGGCATACCATTTGAAAATGAAGTTCCCCACTCGGTCGGGAGTAGGGGAAGTCAGGGGAAGCCAGGAAACAGCCCGGAAGTGCTACATGACTTCCACCGGGGGACCAGTGCTCTCGCTCGAGACACTGGAGATCCCCGAGCCGAAGACCCGCCAGACGTCCGAACCGGCGGACGAATTAGAAGAAGTGCTCTTCTCGGACGAGGATCCGAGCCGGAAATTCCTCATCAGCAAATCCTTGCCGACCGCACTGTGTTCGGACCTGATTAAATGCATCCGGGACAACCGTGACCTGTTTGCATGGTCAGCCGCGGACATGCCCGGCATTTCCGAGGAGCTCCTCGTCCATCGCTTAAGCGTCGAACCGGGGTGCAAACCGGTTCAGCAGAAGAGGCGAAAGTTCGCTCCCGAGCGACAGCAGGCTATCAAGGAGGAGGTTGATAAACTTCTAAAGGCCAAGTTCATACAGGAGGTAAATTACCCCGAGTGGCTGTCGAACGTTGTAATGGTCAAGAAGTCCAATGGCTCGTGGAGGATATGCATTGACTTCACCGACCTGAACAAGGCGTGTCCGAAGGATCCCTTCCCGCTCCCGAACATCGACACCCTTATCGACGCCACCTCGGGCCATGAGCTCCTCAGCTTCATGGATGCCTTCTCGGGGTACAATCAAATCCGAATGTTCCCTCCGGACATTCCGAAGACTTCCTTCGTCACCGACCAAGGACTCTACTGCTACCGGGTAATGCCGTTCGGCCTGAAGAACGCGGGCGCCACCTACCAGCGCCTCGTCAACAAGGTCTTCCAGAACCAGATCGGCCGAAACATTGAGGTGTACGTTGATGACATGCTCGGCAAGAGCATCCGCGGCACCGATCATGTAGCCGACCTCCAGGAAGCCTTCGGCGTGTTGAGAAAGCACAGCATGCGGCTGAACCCAAACAAGTGTGCGTTCGGTGTCTCCTCGGGAAAATTCCTCGGCTTCATGGTAAGCCAGCGAGGAATCGAAGCTAATCCATGCCATATTAGACATGGCTCCACCTCGGAACGTCAAGGAGGTGCAGAAGCTCACTGGCCGGCTCGCTGCTATCGGCCGCTTCCTCTCGAAGTCGGGGGAAAAGTGCCTTCCCTTCTTCAAAGCACTCCGAGGGGCCAAAGGTTTTGAATGGGGCCAGCCGCAACAGGAATCATTCGACCAGTTGAAGGCATACTTGGTGAACCCACCTCTGCTCAGCAAACCGGTCCCCAGCGAGACCCTCTTCGTCTATTTGGCTGCTTCCGAGCAGACATTGAGCGCTGTCTTGGTGAGAGAGGAGGACCGGGCCCAGAGGCCTATCTACTACGTAAGCAAGGTGCTCCGGGACGCCGAGCTCCGCTATCCGAGGATAGAAAAGATAGCCTACGCTCTGGTCATGGCAGCGAGAAAGCTTCGTCCGTACTTTCAATCCCACTCGGTCGTTGTCCTCACCGACCAACCCCTCAAGCAGATCCTCCACAAGCCTGAGACCTCGGGCAGGCTGATGAAGTGGTCCATTGAGCTAAGTCAGCATGACATCGCTTATCAGCCTCGGACGGCAATTAAGGCGCAGGCCCTCGCCGATTTCATCGTGGAATCCACTATTCCTGAGGTCGGCCACGTCCCGAAAGGACCCCCCGTCTGGACAGTCTTTGTAGACGGATCGTCCTGCAACGAAGGAAGTGGCGCCGGCATCATACTGAACGGCCCTGATGACTTCGTCCTCCAGTACGCAATCCGCATGAACTTCAAGGCCTCGAACAACGAGGCGGAGTACGAAGCACTCATCGCCGGGCTCGGACTCGCCCGAAGTGCTGGAGCCCAGCGCCTCCGGATTCACAGTGACTCCCAACTAGTCGTGAACCAGGTCTCGGGCGAATATAAGGCCCGAGATGAGCGAATGGCGAAGTACCTCGCCAAGGTCCGGGACCTCCTGAGCCGGTTCGAAGAGGCCACCATCGAGCGAGTCCCTCGGGAAGAAAACTCACAGGCTGATGCCCTCTCCAAATTGGCTTCGTCCTCACTTCAAGATCTCGAACAGACCGTGCTGATCGAAGTCCTCTCTAAGCCGAGCATCGAAGATGAGTCGCCAAACTCGGCGGAGTCGTTGCCAGTCATGCTACAAGACGATTGGATGAAGCCATTGATAGAATTCTTAAGGGATGGAGTTCTGCCTTCAGATCCCAAAGAGGCTCGCCGAGTAAGGACCCGAGCCGAGTGGTTTGTCCTAATCGAGGGTATCCTGTACAAACGCTCTTTCTCTCAGATAGACGGCCGACCGTACTTAAGGTGCCTCTCTCCGGATCAAGCCGAATATGCCCTGCGAGAGCTCCACGAAGGCATCGGAGGGGCGCACTCAGGATTTAGGTCCTTGGCCCGAAAAGCTTTGAATTATGGGTATTTCTGGCCGACCCTTCTTCAAGATGCCGAACGACACGTTCGGCAATGCAGTTCCTGTCAGAGACACTCTAACATCCGACGCCTCCCTCAGGCCAACCTTGCCTCCCTATCAAGTCCCATCCCCTTCGCAATGTGGGGCATGGACTTACTAGGGCCCTTCCCTCTAGCTCCAGGTCAGCTCAGATTCTTGGTCATAGCCATCGACTACTTCTCAAAGTGGGTCGAGGCCGAGCCCCTCGCCACTATAACTGAGAACAAGGTGGTACAGTTCTTCTGGAAGAGCATCATATGCAGGTTCGGCGTCCCTCGTGTCCTCGTAACGGACAACGGGACTCAGTTCACTGGCACGGCATTCCGAGCTCTATGCGACGACCTCGTCATTCAGCAACGCTTCTCGTCCGTATCACACCCCCAGTCAAACGGACAGGCCGAGAATGCTAATAAGCAGATCCTTGCAGGCATCAAGAAAAGGTTGGACAAGTGTTCGAAAGGTTTGTGGGTGGACCAACTCCCTAATGTGTTGTGGAACTACTGCACAAGCAAGCGGACGCCCACCGGAGAGTCCCCTTTCAATCTTACTTATGGGGCCGAGGCCGTGATACCCCTCGAAGTCGGAATACCTTCCCCTCGGCTCACAGCCTATGACGAAGCACATAACGCTCGGGACCTCAGAGGAAACTTGGACCTGATAGATGAACTGAGGGAAAGGGCATCGATTCGGCAGCAGAATTATCGAAGAAGGGTCGAGCTAGCGTACAACAAGAAGGTCCGACCCGCCGACCTTAAGCAAGGAGATTTGGTCTTGAGAAAGCTAGCCATATCCCTCCCCAGTCAGAAGAGCAAGCTAGCTCCGAACTGGGAAGGTCCGTACCGGATCACAAAAGTTGTTCGGCCTGGGGCATACCGTCTCGAAGACATGGAAGGCAGAGAGCTTCCGAGGACCTGGAATGCCGACCACCTCCTCAAATACCTAGAGAGCGTTCCGACGCCACTCTAAGTAACAAGGAGTATCGAGCCATTCCAACCCTCCGACTTGTAACCCCTTTTTCATAAATTGTACTATGTAGAACGGTTCGCCGTCGAATATCAATAAAGAAAGCTCTATTATGTTTGTGAATCTGCATGTTTTTCTCCCCCCTTATCACCTGCCTTTTATATTGTGATTTCAACCAATGGTTCGGAGTCCACGTTCGGCTCGGCCTCATTCCCTCGTTTCGTCTCCGGACGGACCAGAGGCAGACCGCCGTTCCGAACTGCTCCCACGGCCGTTGAACTATACCGATGGTTCGGAGTCCAACACTCGGCTCGACTTTACCTCCTCGGCTCGTCTCCGGACGAACCAGGGGTAGATCGCCGTTCGGAATTGCTCCCACAGCCGTTGAACTATACCGATGGTTCGGAGTCCAACACTCGGCTCGACTTTACCTCCTCGGCTCGTCTCCGGACGAACCAGGGGTAGATCGCCGTTCGGAATTGCTCCCACAGCCGTTGAACTATACCGATGGTTCGGAGTCCAACACTCGGCTCGACTTTACCTCCACAGCTCGTCTCCGGATGAACCAGGGGTAGATCGCCGTTCGAAACTGCTCCCACAGCCATTGAACTATACCCAAGGTCTGGAACAAATAATCCGAACTCTTCTAACTATTAGCCGAAGCCCGAAGACCCAGACCTTCGGTCGGTTCCCGAGCAAGTGCCTTCCCGAGCGTGTAAACGGGGAAAATACACTTTCCCCTCAACTTTCGTGCGTGATCTCGGTCAGACGGCTCAGATCTTGCCACCTGCACTAAACAACAAGATATCGTTTTCTTGGAGACTGAGCCACCTCGAGATTCGCGCCTACATTCAACGGCTCAGATCTCGCCACCTGCTCTAAACGACAAAATAGCACTTTCTCGAACACGGAGCCGCCTAGGAATTTGTGCCGTACCGCGTCAGAGCTGCTAAACGACAAAGTACCTTACCCATGGGGACCCGTTCGGTTAAACAAACGCGCTCGGTTCAAAGATCACGGCACGGCCGACGCAGTTGTAAGCAAAGACAAATGCGAAAAGAAATGAAAGGGAATTTTATTAATGGTCGGCGCATAATACAAAACATTCCATTACAAAGTGTCGGCAAACAAAACACACAACGCCCGACCCACTACACTTGTCTCTCATATAGACACATCCTCACTAGACTGTTCGTCCTCCTCGGTGGACAGCTCCTCTGCGTCCCCCCGGAGCTTCGCCATCACAGCCTGCAAGTGCCGAATCTCCGAAAGCAAGTCATCCCGCTCGACAATAATCTTCGACTGGTTGTGCCGAATGCATTTGACCCGAAGAGCATTGCTGAATGCGGTTTGCGAGTCTTCATCCTCTCCTGCGGGGCTCAGCTCGACGATCCTATTCTCCAAGCATTGGATCTCGGCTTCCCGAAGACTGAGGACAGACGAAAGGTGGGTCCACTCACTCTCAGCCCGGCGTAACTTCAGATCGGCGCTCCTAGGACTCAGAACCACTGTCCCAGAGGTGGCCTCGGATTCGGAGTCATCATTCGAACGTTCGGAGTCCGAGCCGTGGATCGTCACCACGAGCTGAAAGAAAGGGAAAACGAATAACACAACTTCAATACATTGCCGATGTCTAACACTTGAAAATTTTCCAAAAAGATTCGCATTCAGACATAATAGTGTTACAGACAGCTGAACCGACCCCATAATTAGGTTTTTACAACAACAAACAAAAATGGAAAACGACATGATCAGGGCCTCTTCGGAAGGGGAATGCGTCGGTTTAGGGAAACGCGAGGACGACGAGGCCTGCCCTCCGAGCTCGACCCTAAACCAACGAAGCGGGATCCCCCTTCACTGCTGGTCTTAACAACGACGCCGACCGAGGTACCGCTCGACGAGACAGCCGCGCTACTTTGAGCATCGGCCGAACTCCGCCTGGTCATAGGCGAGCGCGTCGCAAGTTCGTAAAACGTAATCCCTCTCTCGCTTTCATCGCGAGTGCACGACGTGCTGCGGACATTAGCCCTCTCCGGCACGGGCTTGAGTGACGCGATCTCCTCCTCCAGTTCGATAATTCTATCCCTCAGGGCGTCGTCCTTCGCCAATTTCTTCGGTCGAGGGGCCCTCAACGAGCCCGAGGCATTGGCGCTATCAGTCGCGAGCCGTCGGTAATGGGTGACCTCGATCCCCCTATCTATTGTGATCCTTCTGAGCCTGTCGATTTCGGCCGATAGCCTCTTGCGCTCGGTTGACGCTTTCTCCAGTTCAGAAGTCAGCTTCTCTCCTTCCGCCGAACGTTCTTTCTCCGCTAACTCCAAGTATTGGACCTCAGCCAAGAGGTCGTCATTCTTCTGCTCGACGGCAGCGAGCTCTCTACGGAGACTCTCGACTTCGCCTTCGGGATAGGGAGCTGAAGAGCGCTTCCGATGCTGGTACAGCTCGCGACCATACCTCCGCAGAGCTGCCTTCGTATCCTCCAGCTTGCCGAGCAGGAGAAATCGATTATACCAGCTCTGAAAGAGCTCGTCCTTCGTTTTCGCCAGCTCCTTCCGAAGGTATACAACCTCCGTGATCGGACCAAATCTCACCTGAAAAGCAGAGATAAATCCGAGGCCCAACACTTGGAGAAATTTACGCCAAAACAGACACTAAGTCCGAGACTCAACACTTGGGCAAATTTTGGCCAAACAAAACATTTTTTCATTCAAAATTCAAAGAGTTCTACAACAGCGGTGGCCAGTCCGCAGTTAGGCTTACAAAAACAAAAACAAAAAAAGAAAGAAGACAACCGAGTCAGGGGTCGACCTTTTTGTCGTTCGGGTCCGTCGACCCCTCGGCCTTGTCCTCGCCCTCGCCCCCGCCTTCGCCTTCGCTCCTGCTCTCCTCCTCGGAGTCGTCCTCCTCTTCCTCCTTGGCCTCGGCCTTCCACGGGTCCTCGATGGGTTCCGTCTCCCCCTCGGGGCCGAGCAACCCCTCGGAGACACCCTCCTCCCCTTCCACGAAGTCGTAAAAGTTGTAGGAGGACGTGTCGAAGCCCGGGTTCTTGGCGACCACATGTTGCAGGGCTCGGCCGTAGGCATCCACCATGTTCTGGAGCATGTGCAGCGCGGCCTCCTCCTGCACGGCTTTCTTCACCCTCTTCACCTTCCTGAGGTGTTTGGCCTTGACCTTCTCGGCCTTCTTCCGAGCGTCCTCCGCTTCCGACCTCGCCTTGGCCAGCTCCTCCCTCAGCTCGGCGGCCTCCTTCATCGACGCCTCGAGCTTGGCCGCCGTACCCTTCAGCTCGGCCACCTCCTTCTCCGAGGCCTCAAGCTTGGCCGCCGTGTCCTTTGACAGCTGAACGGCGTCGGCCAGCTGCTTCTCCAACCCCTCCACTTCGGCAGCCCTCTTCGTCGAGAGAAGCAATTCGGAATCAAGCTGCTTCGCGACCTTGACGCGCTCCGCCCTCTCCTTCTCCTTCTCCTGATCCTTGTTCGCCAACTCCTCAACCAAGAAATTGAAATGGCAGAGGGTCTGAAAGAGAACAACACGTTAAATTCCGAGTCCAAGAACTTAGAAAAATTCTAAGGAAGAAATTTGGATGGAGCAGAGCTCAGCCTACTTACCGACATGGTATTCCGGGCAATCTGTATCACGGCGTCCCCTGCCATCCCGGCCTTCAGGGTCGCTCGGTCCTTCGGGATCGGCAGGTGCCTCACCGCCTCCATGCAGATGTTCCCGTTGCACAAAAAGCCATCGACGTTCATCACCTGCCAGTCGGGGACGAAGATCTGCTTATGACGCTCGGTCAAGATCTTCTCTGCGTCGGCAGTAAGGGGCAGAACTGAGAGGGACAGCACATCCTTCACCCCGAACACGCTGCTCGACGAACCGGGAGCATCCGCCTTCGGGGTCTGTGCAGGGGCATCCGAGGCGAGTGGATCGGGGACCACGACCCCCCCTGCTCGGGGACCACGACCTTCGTCGGAGAGACAAGGACCTCAATCTCCCCCTCCTTGAGGACCGCGACCTTCGGCTGGTCGGCAGCCTTCACAACCAAGGGCTTCTTCGCAGCTCGGCTGTCCTGAGGCGCCGCCGACGGCCTCTTCTTCTTCTCCTGCTCTGCTCTGCCCTTCGCCACCAGAGCCTTGTAATCAAGCTTCATCATCTCTGCAAAAGCCGAATGAAAAAATTTAGAAAAATTTTCATGAACTTTAAACAAAGAGTATAAATACCAGAAGCATACGAGGGTCGATCGGGCTGAGACCCCCACAGAACAGATGCTCCTCCGTGATATCTTTCCAGCTTAGCGTCGGCAGGGCAAGGAGCTTCTTCTGGACCTCCTTGTCCTCATCGCTCAACGGCACCTCTCTCTTGGTCCGCTTGGGCAGACCTTCCTTCGCCCAAACCGTCGGTATCACCCATGGCGTCAGAGTGCGGACGAGGAAGTATTTGTCCTTCCAATGTTTGATCGAGTCCGGGTTCTCGATCAACTTAACTCCCGTCCGAGGAGAAAGGAAAAACCTCTACTCGTCCCGCCTCGGCTGGCAAGGTCGGAAGAGACTCCGAAAGAGGAACATAGTCGGCTTGGCGCCGACCTCTTGGCATCGAAGGACGAATGCCATGACGTGCCTCCATGTGTTCGGCATCAGTTGGGCGGGACTCAAACCATACCAGACCAAGACTTCGACCACGAACGGGTGGAGGGGAAAGCGGAGTCCGGCAATAAGGGAGTCAACCGGAAAGACACATACGTCCGACGAGGACTTTGTGTTGGCTCGGAACCCCGGCCCAGGAAGGAGCAGTACGTACTCAAGCGGGATCCGGAAACCCTCTTGAATCATACGAAGATCGGTCTCGGTAAGAGTCGAGATCCTATGGTCAACCTCGGACAGCTCCCTAGGCTCGTTCTCCTCCACCAGCTTAGCCGTACCCTGAGTGACCCTCTCCAAGCTATCCTCAGCGTAATCCCGGACGCCTCCCATGCTCGACACGGCGATGGGCTGCCGACCAAACGCCCCCGCTCTCTTCGGTGTCTCCACTATCGTGACCACGCCTTTGCCGTTTCGGGACTCGGCCACGACTTCCTCAGGCACTTCGGCCACCTCACCCTCTTTATCCGGACGAACGACGTCTTGCTCGCTCGGCTCCACTACTCCCTTCCCTTTATCCCCTCGGCCAACGGCTTGCTCCGAGGCGGGGGTCTCAGCCGAAATCTTAACCATTTTTTTCCTAAAAAGAGAAGGGAAAGAGACTGACCTTGAAGTGACAGGTGCGGTCGGAAAGTTCGCCGGAACTAGGAACGCTACCGCGACAGCTAGCAACGCCACCAGAGAGCTAAAAACTTCGAAGCAAAGTAAAAACTGAAGAGAGAGAGTAAAAGTGAAAAGTGAGACTTGGTCTTAGGGGGGGTGAAGATTTATAGTAAAATTGGGACGTCCCTTGGACTTCCAAACGAAAGCTTGCGACTTTTGGGCCGCTCTCGAAACGTCGCGAAGGCCCATCACCACTGTCTCCTTCACCAAGTCAGCTAGTTCGGCTCCAGAAAATCCGAATCCGAGCCACAGGCAAACCGAACTTGTCTGCAACAGGGTCCGCTCGGAATCCGAGCAAGTGCCTTCCCGAACGTGTAAACGGGAAAACACACTTTCCCCTCAACTTTCGTGCATGATCTCGATCAGACGGCTCAGATCTTCCCACCTGCACTAAACGACAAGATAACGTTTTCTTGAAGACTGAGCCGCCTCGAGATTCGCGCCTACATTCAACGGCTCAGATCTCGCCGAGAGCACTAAACGACAAGATAGTGTTTTCTTGGGAGCTGCGCCCGTCTCGAGATGCGCGCCATCATCCAACGGCTCAGGGTGCGCCACGTCGCTCGGATGATTGAACCCTCGGACGCCCCACCTATATCAAAAGGAACCAGGAAAATTTTGATTCAAAGTTTTAAGGCACCGCCCTCGGTGAGCACCCCCCGGGCCCCGTGCCTCAGTCGGTATTCCGCCGACCCACGGGCCCCGGTCAAAAACAGATCGGCGCTCCCCCCATCTCTAACTCCTCCGGGCTGACATCCATCAGAAGCCATCAGCCCGGAAGGAAGACAGAGATGGGAGGGGGCCCATCAACACTCAGAGATCAGGAGAAGCGAACCATTCCGAGCTAGTTGGTTGCAACTGGAAGGCTCGGTTCGTCAGAGGACTCTGACAATAGCGCCTTCACAGCTTCAAACAACGGGCTCGGACGGTCCGGAAGCCCGAGCCACGACTCATGATGGAGAAGCGCACCATTCCGAGCTAGTTGGTTGCAATTGGAAAGCTCGGCTTGTCAGAGGACTCTGGCAACAGCGCCTTCACAGTTGCAACAAACGGACTCGGATGGTCCGGAAATCGGCCTCGGACATGGATCATCACCTCTTCCACCAAGATCTCCGCCTACCTAGGCACCCGCTTCAGAGCGACCAAAGAAAGCAGAAGATCTTGGTGGAAGAACGACCACCCATCCTTCCGAAGTGTCTCACACCTCGGGTCCGGACTATGGTCGTCGACACTACTGCCTTATCCCCTCCCGCTCCTGACACCCCCTTCGGAGCAGTGAGGAACGGGAGAAGAATAAGACAACAGGGCGACCACCCGTCCTTCTGAAGTAACTCATCCCTCGGGTTCGGACTATGGTCGTCGCCACTACTGCCTCGTTCCCCCCCCCCCCCGCTCCTGACATCCACTGTGGGGCCGTCAGGAACAGAGGGAAAACCAGGCAGAAGAGCAACCGCCCCGAACCTCAAAAGAGAAGCAACTCAAGGCAGATACCTCCGAGGTGTGAAACTCTGTGCTGATTGTGATTGAAATGACAAAGGGAGTGGGGTACTTATAGCCTGCCTCCAAGAACCCGCCATTATGACCCTCGGAAGTTGAAACGCCGCGCATTAATTAAAGGAATTATCCTTAATGACATCGGGAAGGCGGAACGCCGCACAAATCCCGAAGCACGATTAATACCATTGGGAACAGAGCCATCTCGGGTTGCCAAAAACCACGGGCCCTCGGTCGGACGCCGAGCAAGTGCCTTCTCGAGCGTGTAAACGGGGAAAACTCACTTTCCCCTCAACTTTCGTGCCTGATCTCAGTCAGACGGCCCAGATCTCGCCGAGAGCACTAAAAGACATGATAGTGTTTTCTTGGGAGCTGCGCCCGTCTCGAGATGCGTGCCAAAATCCAACAGCTCAGATAGCGCCACGTCGCTCGGACAACCGAAGCCACGCCCCCTCGGCCGGCTTCCGAGCAAGTGCCTTTCCGAGCTCGTGAACGGAGAAAAACGCTGCCGAGCGGTAACAGCCATCAGATCTTTCCGAAATTCGCGCTCGTCCATAATGAACGGCTCAGATCGAGCCACGTCATCATCGGTATTTAAAATCGTTTTTTATTTATTTAAATCGTTTTATTTATTTAAAAATTGCGAAAAAATTGCTAAAAATTCGGGAAAATTAACTAAACATTCTGGAAAATAATTGGAAATTTGGGGGGACATTTTCGAACCCCTAAACGAACAATTACCACCCAAAGTGTGCCGTTAAAGGCCCCCGAACGATTAGTGAACACGTCGCAAAATTAAATAAATGGTCCGAAAAAATAGATAAAAATCCTTAAATACCCGATGTGACTAGAGAACCGCCAGCAGCATCAAAAGTTACCTCACTACCCCCATTCTAGATTCAAAATCCCACATTTGGACTCCGATACAACTCCACCAGCCGTTAAAACAGCTAGACTACTCCTCAAAGTCTGATCACACTCAGTCTTTAGGAGTGGGGGGCTCGTGATATGGCTGAAAATGGGGTTAAATCGAGACCGTCCAGATCGAGCACGAATCCTGAAGCATGGGGGTAAAAAGGTAATTTCACATACAGATGGATCCAAAACGGGTATTGGGCCTCCTTTTCACAGAACCAACCACCCGCGAATAGATCCACTTCAACTGGGCGCGGGTCCCGACCCGATACAAGCCCAGTTCACCATGAGGAGAATCAAGGCCACTTTTTTGACTAAATCAAATCAATAAGCCTGATTGGCTCTCACCAGGGAATCAGGGCCTGATTTCCCAAAACAGAATAGGAGGATTTTCCTCCTGGCTGTTAGGCAGGAAATCAGGACCCTAACCGTTCCAAAGGTGACTATAAATACAACCCCTCTACCACCAAGACCAGGTTAATCACTTCTTCACCACTTAAGCTCTTTCTTAATCTTTTTCTGATTACTGACAAGAGCGTCGGAGGGTGCGTCGCCGGAATCAACCCCGGTGTTTCGCACTTCCTTGCAGGTTGCGGCGGGAGCAAGAAGGCTGAGTCAACTGTTCAGGTTTTTCTCGGACTTACAAATTCTATCTGTTTACCCCCACACCGAAATCAGCGGTAACACAAAGGAACGGAAACAGTAGGAGTAGGGGCTCTGGATGACGACGACGAGGAGGCGAGAGGGACTTCGGTGGTTGCGGGGTAAATGGAAAGGCAAAGACGGCGGCGAAGAAGCGGATGAGCTCTAGTTCTTGGCAATGGCGATGGTTTCAACAATGGCATCTAAAGTTGAAGACGAGGTGGGGGTGCTGCGGTGGCTTGGGTTGTGGCAGACGATGAAGACGATGAGCATGAGGATGGCGGCGGAGGTGGTTTGCTTCAGTCAAGGGCATCGCGATGGGGGGAGATGAGGAGGTCGGGGAAGCGAGGGTGATGGCAATGGCTTCGCGATGAAGCCGCAACGGGGAGAGGCAGGGGCTCGGTGATGGGGTGACGTGAGGACGAGGGAGAGGATGACGGAGGGTGAGGTGGAGAGGGTTCGAGTGCGGTGGAGGAGGGATAGCTCGAGCGACAGAGACAAGCGGGAAGGTGAAGGGGGTTTCGGAGGATGAACAGTAGGGGGGTAGGGTTTGGGTAATGGCAGCTGAGGTTAGGAGGTATTAGGTTAGGGTTTTTTTTTTTGGGGGGGGGGGGTGGTTATTATAATATAATAATGGTATTATAATAAGCCCAATAATAGGGAGTATTGAAGGACTGATTGTTAGGGATTCAAATTTGGGGGTTGGAGGATGATACGATTATGAGTGAGTTTTGGAGAATGGATGTTAGTGGAGATATGGGGTGGTTTTGGGTTAGTGGGTTTAGGGTAGACTATAGTTTGGGTTAGAATCCAATAGGAGATGGACTTGGATCGGGCTTCAAATTAAATAATTAAATAATACAATATATATCAAAATTAATGGGCTTTAACAAAAATAATAATAATAATAGTAATGACATTGGGCTTTACAAAAATAATAATAATAAGAAACATGACAAAAAAAAATACTAATAATAATGGTAATAACATCAATAATAAGATTAACAATACTAATAATACTAATAACAATAACAACCAATCTTAATAAAAATAATAAAAATGAAAATACAAAAAATAATAATAAAGATAGTAGTAATAATAGTACTACCGATAATAATAATAATAGTAATAACAATAATACTCTGAATAATAATAATAATAATAATAATAATAATAATAATAATAATAATAATAATAATAATAATAATAATAATAATAATGATGATGATGATGATGATATGCATCAAAATAGAATTTGAGATTAACAGGTTCATTAAAATTAAAACAGGAATAATATAAAATATAAATAGTGATCAATTTAAAATAGAAAATATATCGTTATTCAAAGTGAATATAATTGTCGATTATAAAACACTTAGTTAAATATCTGAAACGTATTAAGCACAAAATAAATTTATAAATAATTAAAATTACCAAAAATATTCAGAAAATACCTATTTACGGGAACAGGGGTTACATAACGGCAGTGGGGATGTGCTCTGCGATGGGAGGACGATGGTGGACAGGCAGCGCGACGACGGGAGCGACGGCGTCGGAGCTACTAGCGTCAGGATGAGGGAAGGCCGAGAGGGCTGTCGGGGGTGCAGCTGGCTTTGGGAGGAGAAGGGGAGGAGATCGAGAGGGCTGTCGTGGGTGTGGGCAGCATCAATAGGGGTCGCCGAGGGCTTTGGGCGGAGGTTGAAGGCGTGGCGACTAGCGAAACAGGGCAGCGAGGGGTGACTGTGGGGACTGTGGGGATCTGCGATGAGGGGAGGCAGGAGTAGGGTGAAGTGGTGGCTAGATGGGAGGTCAAGTGATAGGTTGAAGGTGGCTACGGAGGGGATGGCAACAGATGGGTTTGAGCGAAAAACTCAGAGGAAGAAGATGAAGGTGGAGGTGATGGGATTGAGGCGCTCGGAGGTGTGCAGGCGATGCCACAGGGAGGTGGAATAGAGGTGGTGGTGGTGGTTTGGGAAAGAAAAAGATCGGGAGGTAGGGGGAGATGAGCGGCTGGTTTAAATAGTATGGGTTAGGGTTAATAGTGTGATTAGGGTTTATATAGGGTAAATTAGGGTTAAAGGATAATGGGTTATTGGGTATAGGATTAAAAGGGTAGCGGGTAGGTTTATATATAGTATAGGGTTTGGGTTTGGGTTAATGGGTTGAATAGGATAGGATCCAATAAGAGAATAGGGTTGTAGGGTTTAATAAATTAATAGGTTTAAATCCAATAGGGGGAAAATAATAAGCAATATAGGGGTTTATAAAATATACATATACATATACATTAAGTCAAATAAAGAATGCCTATAAAATAGAATATGTTCGGCTTAAAATAAAATAATAATAATAATTTTAACAATAAAAATAATGATACTGCAAATAATAACACTAACAAAAAATAATACTGGTAATAGTAATAATAGTAATAATATTAATAATAATATAATAATAACAATAATAATAATGATATACATATCAAAATAGGATTTGAGATAAAAAAATTTATTAAAATCTAAATAGTAATAAAATAAAATACAAATAGTCGATCACTTAGAAATGGAAAAATAAAGTTAGAATATACTATCATTCAAAGTAAATATTCTTTTCAGTTCGAAAAGATTTTAATATAAGGTCCAAATCGAATTAAAAACAACAATGGATTTATAAATAATCAAAGTACAGAAAATATTCAGAAAATATTTATTTACGGGAATGGGGGTTACATCTCAAGTACCATACATCTCTTCTCAGATTGCGTGGCTCCAACTAGAATGTGACAGTGCTTCTGATAATGACTTAGGAACCTGCTGACTGTCCAAAGTAGAGATAAAGGCATAATGGGTAAATGACAAGTGAGCATATGAAAGACGGTTGTATAAGGGATGTGCGCTGGAGTGGTTTTCTTTGTGTATGGTAATGGGAAGATCAAGATCATAATGCTCCCTAGCAGTGGAGGAAAACGAGTGTGTAGTAGCAGGCTTAGACAATCGTGTCTCATCGACTTAGGGCGATGGGACAATAGGCATAATGGCGTGATATGAGGGAGTGGTGTCCGAACTTCATTTATACACTTGAGTGATTGTATATCATTCAGGCATTGCTGGGGAGCACTGTGTTACAGAATCAGTTGTAGATACAAGCCTATGGTAGGTTAGAAATGTATATTCAATCGCATGGAGGAAACCGGGGGTATACCAGAGGAAGTGGTAGACAAATGAGGTTGGGACCCACGAAAGCTAATATCAGCAGAGCTAAAATGACGATGCAATTCAAGACTATAACAAGTATAACCTTTCTGGGAGCGACAATACCTTAGGAAAATACATCGGATAAAATAGGTAGCTAACTTGGAGCGGCCAGGAAAATGGTCATGGACAAAACTAACACATCCAAAAATTTGGAGATGAAGGGGAAATTGATAAACATTTGGAAATAAAACGAAAAAATGTGTTTGACTATCTAACATAGACGAGGTCATGCTGTTAATTAGGTGACATACGGTAAGAACGTATCCCCCATAAATGCTTATGAACTTGTCTATGATTAAACTATTGTCCTTGCAATCTCTAACATGTGAAAACTTTTACATTCGGCAACCCCCTTTATTTAGGGGTATAAGAGCATCCACAGTGGTTTGTTATATTTGGCAAATTGCCATTTTATAGCAAACAGATCGCTGCAGTGGTTTTCTATTTTGCCATTTTTTAGCAAATATGCTATATTCGTTTCTCATATATGACAAACAGAATACCCATTCTCAAATTATAAAGGACGGGATATCATATCCCGTCTGAGATCAGACAAGAGATCATATCCCGTTTGAGAGGTTTTTTTTATTTTAAAAAACTCCTCAGACAAGAGATGATCTCTTGTCTGAGAGGTTTAGACGGTATATCATATACCGTCCCACTCAATTTTTGGCAAAATGTGAAGAACATAGTAAACAACCACTGCACCCTTCGATCCTATTTGCTATTACTGTAGCAGCCATTTTTGGCAAAATGAAAAACACCATTGTGGATGCTCTAAGGGCAAGAAGACTCGTGAAGAATACCACAAGAAGACAAAAAACTAGTGAACATTGTAACCTCTATTGCTCATATTGTATTTTTAATTACATTTAATAAAATTCTTGATTATTCTACTTATTTTTTGTTGTATTTATTTTCATTTCTTTTGTATCGTGTGTTGTTCTTCTCTCTTTTATGGTTCATTTTGCATTGATTCAGCTTTTTATTCTCATTTATTTTATCTACAATTTGTCTTTGATCTCGTCTATTGTTTAAACCTATTTCATGGACTATTTGTCTTTTATTGGATTCTTTTCTTCCTATTGAATACTATCCAGTTCACCCAAACCCATATTGTCTCTATATAAACACCCTAATAGAATCCTAACCCTAATTACATAACCCTAATATATTCTCTCTCTAACCTAACCATCACCTACCCTTCTCTCTCTTTCCTGACTTTCCTTGTTGTCGTCATCTACCTCCAATGCCGGCTGACCCCGATCCCCCACCACAACACCCCTTTCCTCTTCCCCTCTCCGCTGCATGCTGCCGTGCAGCGCCCTGTCCCCGCTCGAGCCCGCAACCCCGTGCTCCCCTGTCCTCGAGCAGAGACACCCGCGCACGGTGCTGCCTGTGTGCTATTCCGCCGCTGTCATCGTTGTCCGCTATGGTCGAAAACAGCCCGAGCGCCACCGTCGTCCCCTTGTTGTTAACGTCTTTCTCTCTTGCTGACGTCATGTTGCTGCCATCCACTCTTTCTGTTGAGTGCTGTCTCTGTGTGTGTGCACGCGTGTGTCTTGTGTGCACGTGTTTCGGTTGGTGTGGATTTCTCGTCTCTCGTTCGTTCGTGTTCGCTGTTCGGGATCCTTTCTCATTATTCTATTGCATCGTTTTCGTCGTCTTCATAATAGGCAAGTAGCTTGTATGTGTTTTTTTTGTCATATAAGTTAATATCGTAAGTAGTCTAGTATGAAAATGTGTGTGCTCTCATGATGATCCATATTTTTTAGTTTAACCGTTGACATCATCTCTTGATCATGAGTAGTTACAATAATTGACACCCGTTGCATGAAAATAATTAGATTAGATGACACTTTGACTGTATGTTGTTTATGGCACATCGTATGTTATAAATGAATGTTACATAGATGTTTGTTGGATTTATTATCTCATTATAGACTATTTATACACATGCCATGCTGATTTGAGTAACCCATATATACGATGCTTTGTATGACATCTAGATTGGACCATTTGTAGTTAAGTTGTTTGATAAAATGCATAAAAGAACTTTTGTTTTGCTGCTGCCCTATTTTGTATAGTAATTTCAACCCTGTTAACATCAGTAAAATAAATAAGTTTGTGAACATGATTTGTAGCCTTTATTTTCTAGGTTCCAGAACTTTCGACGGATCTGAATTTCGAGTTTTAATGCATGAGTTATTGCTATTTTACTGCAGTCGTATCGTATATTTCAGATTCTGAACTATATGTATTCTGTATGGAATTTTATTTTAAAACTGACATTAAATGTAGAATTTGAATTCTATATTTTGCTGAGTATGTTTAGATATGACTGGGATCAATCCCTAATGTTTTTGGAATTAATTATTGACTTTTATATCTCCTTACATGCTTTCGAAACCAATCGAAATTTTTCCAAACTGCATGTTGTTCAGTAAAGAACTATGTTTCAACCTGATTCTATTCGTTTTTTATTAAAACTTTGTAGATATGAACTGTAGAATGATTTGTCTATTTTATCATCCTTTTGATGGATCTGGATTTCGAATTATATTTTATAAATTATCTCTGTTCTAGTACTGCTATGTCTGAGCTTTCAGAATTGAGATTTTGTTACATTACTCTGTTTTTCCAATTTTGTTGACCATACTACCTGTAATATAATTTCATGATATTTTATATTTTGAAACTAGATATGTTAGGAAATTTTTCAGATTTTTTTCAAATTTAATTATGGTGATTTTAAACTCTTTTCATGCGTATAAACAAGACTTTGCATGTTCAGGCTGAACATGATTTTTGTATTAAATGCTGTTTACAACCCTCTTTCTGTGGCTGATATGTGACTTATATATATGTGCTAGAATCAGCAGAGATTCTAGTTTCTAGATTTTCTGACGGATCTAGGTTTGTTGTTCTGTAGCAATGGAAATCTCAGATTTGGTACAGTAGTGTCTTACTGTCCAGAACTGAAAGTTTCATTTTTTTTACCGTTATGAGTTGTTTTTACCAACCGTTTGTGTTTCATATTCATCTTAGACTTATCCTTTGTCCATGCCATGTCTTTATCCTATTTTACTCGTTCACACCTGTTGATAATAATGAAAAGAAATCAAGCCGGGGTTTTTAAGGAAAAAGATCAAGTAGTGGACAATATAGAAATGCATATTCGAAGGGAATTCATTTTCCCCACTGTTTACTATGGTACCTACTTTTTATCTCTGGATGCATGAGGGCATAATACATGACACCGTTTGTTGTTATTACTATTACTATTACTGTTTGTCTGCATATATTGCCCTATACAAGTTCCACTACGAAATCTTAAAACGAAACTATTTGCTGTAGCAACCAGGTGGTATAATTTGGACGCATGAAGTGCTACCTAGTTAGTAATGAACATTAGACAAAAGAATAACTGTTTACACTGTCACATCCTGTTACTGTTGATATACTGTTACTGTTGATTCACTATTACTGTTGACCCTTACTGTTACTGTTATACTGTTACTGTTATTCCGTTGTTTACTGTCATCTGTAAACTGTTATATTTACTGCTTCTCCATGTTAGTATTTCCTGTTCAGTTAGTTTTTTCCCCCGTATCCTTACTTGTACTGCTTGCGGCCCGGATATAATGTCCCGATTTCCATACACTGAAAAACCGTGACATAAGCCAGAATCTTTCCTTCAATTAGCCACAATACACAGAAAAACAGAAAAATTTAAAATTTTTTATTCAACACAAATGTATTACAAGTCTGAATGTCATAAAACTGCAATACATTACATCAGTGTTATAATAATACCTTTACAATCCCAAGTGTTACAACTTTCAACAAATTACATTAGAGTACAGTGAATAAAGAACAACACTTGGTACTTCACTTGGATGCTTCCCAACAATTAAATAAATTACAATAATTGTTACAAATGAAACAATAGTAACCTAAATAATTTACAGCGGAAATAATCGACTCTTGCTTCTCTTGCCTTGAGTCCTCCTGAATCCTGTAACTATACTTCTGCAATCCAGTACCTATTGAAATGGGGACGTCAATACATATACTGACGCTTTAAGGTTGATGACTAGCAGCGATTCTCCACTTAAGCAAACAGATTGATAAAAAGAGAAACATGTATATATAATTGATGTGTCAGTGTATGCTATGACTTACACTCTAATGCAGGATTAACTAACGCAATGATGCATTTATTCTAATGCAAGCAAGACTCTAGAACAGTATGCAGCCCATACTACATACGCCCCATATCAAGCTGTTTCTTCATATATAGGAATTTGAACCTGCGTCATGAATTCTACTCTTGTACTCAACTTGTTTCTGAAGATACAACGTGACTGATGAGGTTGCTCTGAAACGGTCTAATCCCGCCATTGTACCGGACCTCACTCAAACATCTAACGAATCCTTTGGGGTTTCTGCAGTCGCAAGTTTACTCGAAGCATCCTCTGTGACCCCCTAGCCAGACCGTAATCTATGGCTTCTCGCCCTTAAATATAAGACAAGATGGAGTTCCGGGGATCCATCCCCTAGATCCGATAGGAATCGCTCCTGCTTTCAAGGCACTTCAGAAATTAACAGACGATATACGGATCCCGCGCTCCCAACTCGTGAGAAGGCACAAACCGTATCTCTTTGACAAGAAGGGTACAACCAATAACACCGCCTAGTGTCGGCCTATAGGACAGGTCGAATCATAAGGTATCACCCTTAACACCAACTCTTTCTCTTCGGTAAAAAATGATAATAAGTAAAGGTTAAGTAGTAATAGCCATAAGTTACTACCCTAACGATGTTACTAAACCCAAACAATCTCACGGGGTTTTCAATAAAAACTTTCTTAAGATTATTCCGATCCAACTCATGGCCAATCGATCTAAGACACCGGTGACGGGATCTCCCTCACTCATCACTACCCCTAACTCGGATCTCGTCAACATTCTCGGCCCTGCGATCAACCCACATCAGTTAAGATCCGTCGGTGCACGGGGTGGGATTTATCCATAGTTTCCAAGGTGGTAAGATGCGAGTCTTGATGGTCGATGACCCCTACGGTAACTATAAGACCCTAGAAGAGCTTTTATCGAGCTAACAATACTAGTGACTTTCCCAACCATTATTACCCATACATTGAAGATGAAAGCATGTTCATATTATATGGTCCAATTTCAATTAGAACCACACACGACTAGAATTCATGGGTTCATTTTCCCAAATTTGAACTAGGACGACATGCGGCTAGTTTCATGGGTTCTTTCTCAAGGTTGAGCTAGAACCAACTAGAACCTAAATGCATGGGTTCCTCGCCAATTCGAGCTAGAATTATCATGGAGCTAGTTTCATGGGTTTCTTCTTAAAAATCGAACTAGAACAACTATGGAACATGGGTTCATTTCAATAGTTCAATTGGATTAGCATATAAGCTAAACTCATGGGTTCCTTTTAGAATTTAATAAAAGCCACTATAACATATAACTTAAACATGCATGGATTCTTTTGAATCTAAAACAACCATACAAACTCAAGCATGGGTTCTTTTTAATCCAGAACAACTACACATCTCAAGCATGGGTTCTTTACTAGAACTACTACAACGACTTAAGCATGGGTTCTACATATTACTCAAGCATGAATCTTTACTACAACTTAAGCATGATTCTTTACTATAATAATTAGCAACTCAAGCATGGGTTTCTTTACTAGCAACTCAAGCATGGGTTTCTTACTACAACAACTTAAGCATGGCTTCTTTAATACATCTCAAGCATGATGGGTTCTTTACTACAACAACTTAAGCATGGTTTCTTTACTACATCTCAAGTATGGGTTCTACATATTACTCAAGCATGAATCTTTACTACAACTTAAGCATGATTCTTTACTACAATAATTAGCAACTCAAGCAAGGGTTTCTTTACTACAACAACTTAAGCATGGTTTCTTTACTACTTCTCAAGCACGATTGGTTCTTTACTAGCAACTCAAGCATGGTTCTTTACTACTACTCAAGCATGGTTTCTTTACTACAATAATTAGCAACTCAAGCATGGGTTATTTACTAGCAACTCAAGTATGGATTCTACATATAACTCAAGCATGATTCTTTACTACAACTCCTACAACAACTTAAGCATGGTTCCTTACTACAATAATAAGCAACTCAAGCATGGGTTATTTACTAGCACCTCAAGCATGGGTTCTTTCTACAACAACTTAAGTATGAGTTTCTTTTTACAACAACTCAAGCATGGTTTCTTTACTACTACTCAAGCATGATGGGTTTCTTTACTATAACAACTTACAAAACTTAAGCATGATGGGTTCTTTACTAGAACAACCTACAACAACTTAAGCATGGTATACAACTTAGGCATGAGTTTCTTACTACAACAACTCAAGCATGGGTTTCTTACTACAACAACTCAAGCATGAATTCTTTACTACAACAAACTCCAACAACTTAAGCATGGTTTCTTTACTACAACAACCTACAACAACTTAAGTATGGGTTTCTTTAATACAATAACCTACAACAACTTAGCATGGGTTTCTTACTACAACAACCTACAACAACTTAAGCATGGAATACAACTTAGGAATGGGTTTCTTACTATAACAACTCAAGCATGGTTCATGGGTTCTTTTTTTTTTATTCTTTTACTACAATAGCAACTCAAGCATGGTTCATGGGTTCTTTTTTTTTATTCTTTTACTACAATAGCAACTCATGCATGTTTCATGGGTTCTTTTTTGAAACTAGAATACTTATACACCACAAGTATGAATGGGTTCTTTTTGAAACTAGAACACTTATACACCACAAGCATTAATTCTTACTACATCTCAAGCATGATTCTCTACTACAACTCAAGCATGATGGGTTTCTTTACTACAACAACTTAAACCTGGTTTCTCTACTACAACTCAAGCATGATGGGTTTCTTTACTACAACAACTTAAGCATGGTTTCTTTACTACATCTCAAGCATGATGGGTTTCTTTACTACTACAACTTAAGCATGGTTCTTTACTACATCTCAAGCATGATGGATTTTCTTTACTACAACAACTTTAGCATGGTTCTTTACTACATCTCAAGCATGATGGATTTCTTTACTATAACAATTTAAGCATGGGTTTCTTTCTACAACAACTCAAGCATGGTTTCTTTACTACATCTCAAGCATAATGGGTTTCTTTACTACAACAACTTAAGCATGATTTCTTTACTACATCTCAAGCATAATGGGTTTCTTTACTATAACAACTTAAGCAAGGTTCTTTACTACATCTCAAGCATGATGGGTTTTCTTTTCTGCAACAACTTAAGCATGGTTCTTTACTACATCTCAAGCATGATTCTCTACTACAACTCAAGCATGGTGGTAAACTCATAAAGACTACTAAGGACTTTATCTAGCTATTACAAAAACTACTTCCTTTATGAATTACAAGCCTTACATATTAGAAAAAAACTACTTGTTTTATGAATCTACAAGTTCTTACATATTACAAAACCTACTTTTATTTAATCTACAAGTCCTACAAGTTACAAAATCTCATTTTCTTCCACCTACAAGCTCCTACATACAATAAGAAAAGAAGTAATCCTTTCTATCATAAAAGGAAAATAGACATGCTACAAAAGAACTAATCTTTTACAATCTAGTAGTAAAATAGAAGCTTAATCTTTCATGAACTAAATTTACCAAGGACTTGATTTTTAACAAGTATGAAAGTAAACATACAACAACTACTAAAAGACTTATCTTTTATGAAATAGAATTATTAAGGACTTTATCTATAACATGGTAGGAAAACAACATATAACAAGTCCACTTTTTATGAACTAGGGTTAGTAAAAACTTAATTTTGAACAAGGTAGAGAACAATATACAACAAAAGACTTATCTTTTATTAGGCTAGATGAGTTCTACAACCCCAAAATGGGTATGTAAGTATTCTTACTTTATGTGCTCATAGTTATAGTCCAAGTTATAGTTTTGTGTTCAATAAAACAATAACAATAACAACAATAGTCATAACAAGGTTAAAGATTCAACCTTTATGTATTTTTGGTTAAGTTCTACCATCCATCTTTTTCATAGGATCATTTTGACCCCTACAATCATTTATATGCTTAAGAATTTAGTCCAAGTTATTTAGGAACACATACAATCAACCAAAATCACCACAATAACAACAATAACCATACAAGGTCTTAAAGATTCAATCTTTATGTTATTTATTCAAGTTCTACCATCCATCTTTTTCATGGGATCATTTTGAATTGGATTGGATGCTACATGTGCAATGTCGTGGTTGATTCCTTGAGAGTGCATGTTAGGACAATTTCCTTTCATAATTGATCACAAGCCTTAAATAGGTAAAGTCAGATTGGAGCTTATTTTAGCGGGTCAAATCCAATAATAACATCTCAGATTAGAGCATATTTTTTCTTTATCTTCTCCTCCTCCTTTGCCCTTTTAAAATTACGAAATAAAAGTCCTTCCTCTTTGTCTACATCGAGACATGAACAAAAAGTTTATAACTAATGGCTATTATTAGTATACCATCGACATACGGAATCAGTGTTATAAAAGTTTACAATAAAACTACCTTGATTGAGAGGCACAAAGACAGAGAATGAGAAGAGGACGTTGAAAACCGTACAAAAATATAAGGAAAATAAAGTAACAATAAATGAAATCGAACCGAGTCTTGTGTGTCACACAAATTCTTTAAAACAGATTCGCCTCCTCAACCGGTACTGGAGGAATGCAAGTGGCGTCTGTCTCCCAGAATAAAACGGTCGCTGAGTGTCAACGGCAGCACAACGACACACTCCCGAATTGATTGAAGTGCAGAACTCTGTCACGAACACGAAAGAACACCATTGGGGAATTATGTTTGGAGAATTTTCGGTGTAGAATGAGAAGGAAGATGCCTCAATTTATAGGGTTATGGGGAGACAGGTAAATGAATGCTCAAAATAAGCGGTAGACAAAATCGTTTCGTCGGTTTTGCATTGATTCGCTCGTGGGTTCAAGTTAGTCCGGCATTCATGTGGGCGCACACAAACCGCATATAATCCGGTCCAATATTTGCCTCGAAATTAGTTTATAAAATGGTATTAAAATACTCATTTTCTATCAATCAGATAATGGGATACAGTTTCGGATATCAACATTACCATAGATACCATACCAGTGTGTCAGCCAAGTAATCATATTATAGTAGTGAAATTACCATAGATACCATACCAGTGTATCAGCCAAGTAAGAGTAATGCTTTAGCCACTACCAATTTCACTACCATTTCCTTCACTACCTTAGGTGGCATACTCCTATTGGAGAGTTTTTCCACCTACTCTATCATTCCCTACCTATTGGAATGTGCCACATAAGGTAGTGAAGAGAAATGTAGTGAAATTGGTAGTGGCTCTAGCATTACTCGCCAAGTAATCATATTATTGTAGAGAAGCATCACATCAAAGACAAGTAATTATTCATATTATATAGACCTGCTTATAAATTGAGACAAAAATTCAAGCAGGAATTTTATTCCCATTCTCTATTAAAAATTAAAAAAAAAAGACTTAAAAGGTTTCCTGTTTTCCGATTTGTAACTGTAGCGCTCCTAAACCAATCGCCTCCCTCATTTGTCCTTGTATAATTTATCCTTTCCTTAACTGGGTATTGTAGCAATTCCTAAAACAAAAAAAATATTTGACACGGAGACCATTTCAGACTCAAGATTTTTGGATGGTTTCTAAACGGGTTGGGCCGGATCAACTGTGATGCCCGATCCACCTACCCGACAATCCACAAACCCTTTAGTTTTAGTACACTAGCAGTACACAGCTCAAAAACTTGAATAAAAATGAGGAAGCAACCATAGACTGTGAACTAACACAAGTCGTAATCATCATTCATAACAACAAGCAAGGTCGACCAACTGAAATCTGTACTTCTTTTTTTATAATACTGAAATCTGTACTTCAATCTAATTACGAATAGGTACAACATTCACACATCAACTTCATTCATTTAATAGTTCCAGTTTATAGCAAAAACTAGTTTAATTGCTCCAACAAATATCTTAGCAGCATCATTATAATTCAGTAATGACATGTAGTTTTCTGAGTCTAGAATTGAAAAGGAGAAAGAAAGCAAAGCGGACTCATGCCATTTGTGGCTAACAAAGAAGCGGTTAGGTCAGTAGTGTTTTGATTATTGTGAATTATTTAGTTTAATTGTGAATTATTTAGTTAAATGCAAAATAACTCAATCTGAAACGTAAATAAAAAATAATAATTAAAGAAACGAGAACAAAAAAAATAACCAAGTACACAAAAACACACAATATTTTTTAGAGTTTCACCCAATGCAATAGCTACTTCACTAAATAATGAAGAAAACATGGTACAATCACTCTAGATCTCACCACCAAGGTGTAACATTTTTTATTCTTCTTCTTCTTCTTCTTCTTCTTCTTCTTCTTCTTCTCCCAATAACAGGTGCTAGATCTCACTTTCTCTCATGAGATTATCATTGCTTAACTCTAATAATCATACATCATACATATATATAGGATTACAAAATATTAGATCTCAAACATTAATCAAACAACGTCGTGTGGTCGACTGCACAAAGAGATGGTCAATTGCAAATACTCATCGAGCGAACAGAGAGCTTGATGGTCAACTGCGCAGTCAACTGCATAGCTCTCTGGAATGAGAGGTGTGCATGTCGATCGACTGCACATTTTGAGGACAGCAGCTTGCTGCCTTTGCTATTGTGCTGCTTGCTCTTCCTTGCTCCCACTTCAATGCTTCTTTTGCTATGTTCTTCAACTCATTATATCGTGTATTGGATCCAAAAATCCCAACATTCTCTTACTTGGAGACATATACACGAAGTCACTAACCTATTCTTCATTTCTTTATTGGCATAATCAAAGTGTGTGCCTCTACGAGTCTCCTCATCAATTAACCTGGAGACAATCCAATATAGGAATAGCAAAACTAATGCTTTCTACTATTCACTACGTTTGTGAACATTTTCGCCGGATTCTTAGTGCCAAGAATTTTTGATAGCTTCAACCATTTATTTTTCAACCGTCATCCTAATAAAGTGATATATCATCTGAATGTGTCGAGTCCTAGCATGATACGTCGAGTTTTTGCCATGAATACTGCACTCTAACTGTCACACCATAGATTCCATATGGGTTGCTTCCTATGCAACTTATCCATGAATCCCGAAATCTGAAATATTTCATTCAATGACTCTGTTTGTGCCATATACATCGACTCTGTAGTTGACTATGCAACAACCTTCTGTAACTGAGAAGTCCAAGTATCAATTGTACCCCCAATTGTAAACACATACCCAGTAGTACTCCTACAACCATCACGATCACCTCAAAAGTCCGTATCAACATAACCATGTATACGCAAAGAATCACCCCTAAAACATAGAGAATGAACTAAAGTTCCTGTAAGATATCTAAGAATCCACTTTACTGCATACAAATATTTTTTATCTGGTTTCCTCATGTACCGACTGAGAACTACCACTGCATGTACGATATCTAGTCATGTACACGTCATCGCATACATAAGACTATCAACGGCTGAGGCGTAAGAGACTGCATTCATCTCCACCATATCTATCTCCGATGCAGGACAAAAATTCGTTGAAAACTTGAAGTATGCACCAAAGGGACAAGTAACTGGACTCACGTCATTCATATTGAACCGCTTTAACTCTTTCTTTATATAATTTGCTTGTGACAACCAAAGCTTCTTATTCTACCCATCTCTAATAATTTTCATGCTGGTAATTTGTTTTGCTTCACCTAAATCCTTCATACAAAACTGAGAAACTAGCAATTGTTTTACCTTAATAATTTTCTTCATACATGAACCTGCTAACAATACATGTAGCAACCATATGGTAAAAAGATGGACGCATGAAGTGCTACCGAGATAGTAATAATATAAGGCTTGACATAATATGATACCTATTACATGATACTTGATACTTGATACTTGATACCTGTTACTTGTACTCGATACTTATTGCTTGTTTACATGATACTCGATTCTTGACACTCGTTACTTGATACTTGTTTACATGGTACTTGTTCACTTGGTTCACTTGATACATGCCACTTGCACTTGTTCATCTCGCCATGCTAGTTAATCTATTTTGTTATCATGTCTATTCCATATTATTTGTTACCCTTTTTCTGTACTTGTGCCTGCACTACAAGCGGCCCGTAACTTGCATTGACGGGAGTTTATTTTCTTTTTTCTCTTCCTGCAATTTATTAAATTGCAGATTTTGGAGAATAATTGCTAGATGGAGTTGGTGATATGAGATACTAACTGTTGAAATTTTGCTATTATTATTTCTTGTTGCTTATTTGAATAATTGTATTTTGCTACTTGGATTTATTTGTATTTGGGCAATGGGACCCAGAATTATTGACTTGTTCAGATCTGGATTATTTGAGATTAATATATTTTGTTTCAAGTATTCCTGTTGGTATTTTGATTCATATATGCATGCTTGGTTGACTTTTCTTACTTCTGACTCTGATTATTTCTTGTAAAATGTTGTAAAGATCCTGACAGCTTATGGATGATGAAAATTATTCGCTAGGCTTAGTCACGTATCCGTATTCCATATTCTCTTTTTGGGAAGCGGGGTGTGACAGATTAGGAGCATATTAGGGCCATAAAAGGGCTATGGTCGGGTTGGGTTGGGCCTAGCTCAAACCCTCCCTGGCTCTACCTTTAGAAGAGTCTAACTTTCAGGTCCTAAACCTACCATTTTATAAGAGAGCCGGGGTTAGAATAAGGCTTTTTTAGGGCTGGTGTTGTAACGTCCCGAATTCCAAACACCGGTAATTCGTAGCGTAAACAAGATTTTTTACTTCAACTTCGTACAAATTTACAATGAAATTTAAAACTTTTTATTACAAGAATGGTCTTTACAACAACACAGCAAAAATGAATGAATACAATACATGTAACCATCATTCCCGTAAATACGTATTTTCTAAATATTTTCTGTATTTCGATATTAAAAATTCATTATTTGCTAAAATTATTTTGGATTTTGTATTAAAGTGTTTTTCTAATCGAAAATTTATTCATTTCAAATAATGATGTGTTTTGATCTTATTTTCTAGATCTTATTGATCAACTATTTGTATTTAAGTCCAAATTATATATATATAACTATAGGGTCATTTTAACAAATTGTTAAACCCGAATAATTATTTTATTGTATGATTTTATTATTTTTATAATTATAACTATTAATTGTTATTCCTTGATTATTTAATTAAAGTATATTTAACGAATTATTTTGTTTTCGTACTTGATCTGATTTTCGTGGTGAATTCTAATTTAATTTCAAGCCAACTTATATTGTTTTCATTCGTGTTATTTATCTATCTATTTGGATTTCAATTTTCGTTCATGAAGTTCTTTGTTCTTTTGATGGAGCTTTTATTGCCGATCATATTGTTCTCTTATTTATTGTTGGTGTTTTTATTTGAACCCTATTGATTTGGATCTATCTCTTATTGAACCCTAAAACCCAATTTCATTTATTCTTGACCCAAATCCGCTTTTACTGGATCCTAATTCACCAACCTAGTAACCCTTATTGTACTCTATAAATACAACTCTGCTGCAAACCCTAATTTTTGCACAAATCGAAGCTCTAGCCGCTTATTCTCTCTCCTCCTGTTCTCTCTCTCTTGGTTGCTATTTTTCCCGCCAAAACCCCAAGCCTTTTTCTGGTGTCTTCCCCGGCCAACTCCGGCCACCCTGCGCACCGTCTCCAGTGGCGTCGCCGCCAGTCACTGTGCCACCACACCCGAACCCCAATCACCCCTGTACTCCTCCCTGTTCCGGTCGACGACCAGCATAGCACCGTTGACTTCGCCGCCCATCGTCGCTCGACGCCCCGCTCGCTGTCAGCCCCCTTCACTATTGCTGCTCTATCTCTTGTGTACTTGCAGTGCTGTCTCTTTGTGCTTTGTTACTTTGGGTTCTTTTATACGTAGTTTATACGTGCTATTATTGGAGATTTTGCTAGTTTATGAGTTCGTTGTTGCGGGATCCTTATCCTGTTATTCTTGGTATTCGTTTTCATCGATTAACAGGCAAGTCACCATCCTCTTGAATGTCTAATTATATCAAATTCAAGTGTTATTGAAATTCTTGCAAGTAGATATCTTTGTTATCGTACTATCCCTTGTTCATCTATTCGTTGGGTCTATTCAGGGTTTACACGAGCTAACCCCAATATTCTTGACATCGTGCCACTTCGACTCTAAAGTTTGGATCTTTCACGAGTGCATATAGAATTAACAATAGGGTTGTTCATATAATTGACACACAAATAAACTATTGTAAAGACAATTGCTAGGTTGTATGTTGTTTGATCGATTGATGATTGATTGCTGATAAATTGATGTATGAGCGTGTTCTAATATTATTTATCATGTTTAGTTACACAATTTATTGACTAGAGAATTGATACACATATTGTTTAATTAATTTATTTTCAAGAATAATACCCTAAAAATTGTATATGCTTACTGACCTGAATATTGACCGCTGTTTTTGAACCAGTAAATGATCTTAAAATAAAATACTTTCTGTAAAATATATCCCCAAGTGTCTAGTTGCCAATAACATCCAGAATTTTTGAATTCCGAGTTTTGTAGCAAAAGTTATGCCCGTTGTGCTACAGCTGTGTTTTTACTTTCAGATTTTCAGATTCTCGTACCTTTCATGTTTAAACAGTAAAAATGCTGATCAAATGATAAAATTTCGCTATGAAAATTTCCATATTGTTTCTTAACATGTTTAGGAGTCCAGAAAATATTTTTTACTGAATTTAATATTGAGTTTTTGCTGATTCAAAAATTAAAATAACAAGATGTCGAATTTCTGACTGAACATAAAACCTGAAATGAAACATGTGTTTGACCTAGCTACTGTTGTCGAAATTTGAACTTTAAGTATGCATTGGAACCGTATGGAAGTCTAGTTTACAGATTTTCTGATGGATTCAACTTTCGATTTCTGAGACAGCAGGAAACTGCATTTTTGTATAGATTGCGCTTGCTGTCCAGAATTTTAGATTCGTCTTTTTAATGAATTAATAATTCCTGTGTTATACTATTGAATGAATTAATGAATGTATGTTGCATTGTATGTTCCCAATGAGTTATTGTCACTATTTTAACCATCCTATCCATGTTATCAACCTATTGTTTCCCTATTGATACTATCGTTCACCGAATTGTCCATTAATTGCATATTGTGTTGTTGCATTAATAAATAATTAATAAGCCGGAGTTAAGGGTTGACTTTTAAGTAGTGAACAAAGTAGTAAATGTACTTGGAGGAGGAGCCAGTGTTTCTCTAACTACCGTTCCGGCTACCGTTTTATCGTGTGATTGTGGTTATGGCAGTAACCCAATCTATCATGTACCGTATCGTTGCCGATGACCATTTCATACACCGAAAGATGAATAGTATTTACCGTTACCATTGCCAAGTACATGATCTACCGAGTGCACCACTTGAGTCTAAAACGAAATTGATTGTATGCATCGAACCTGTAGTATGGGATGTAGTAGTATATGCATTAGTTAGGATTAAAATGAATGATAGACATAAGGATTGACACATCACCGATACTGCATATTGTTCATCATTGTTCATATTTGTAACCCATATTTTTTAAGTGATATTGATACTAACTGTTGATTACCGTTACCGAATATTGAATCATTGTTACACCGTTGCATTGGTTACCATGTTATTGATTATTATCATCGTGCTATGTTATTGATTCTTATTGATCCATTGATTCATTGTTATACCGTTATTTCATTGTTCCCTACTTTCTCTACTTGCTGTCCATAACTTGCTCTAAGGACAATTTTTTTCCTCGTTTTAGATGAAGTGTATATAGGTAATGAAGGAGAATTACCTGCAGGAATTGGAGAACAAACATTCTGAAGATTTCTGCTTTCTAAATTGCTTATTGGTTTAATAAACTTAATGTATTAAGACTTGTTATTATTTTTGGATTGGATTATTATTGTTTTAGGCTTATGTCCCGGATTTTATTATTGTTTCTAGACGTTGGATTATTATTATGGTATTTGAATATTTTATTGCTTCATTCCAAGCATTATTGTTCATGAGATTATTATTATTGCCTGTATATTTGTTCTCTATTGATTATATTATTGAGTTAATCGGATAAACAGCTTATGGATGACGTTAGTCATTTGCTGGACCAATGTTACATGCTCGTATTCCGTATTTTTGGAAACGGGACGTGACAATACAACACATGATAAATGAAACTCTTCAATCTTGTGACATTCTTCATGGTGACTTCAAGTTCAAGTTAAATCCAATCCTACAACTAAAAATTGTAGGCACATCAGTTGCTGCAATTGATGCAATGCAATAATACAGTGATTCTTTTACTTTAGCAAACACAAACTTAAATGTGAACAAAGTGTGAAAAATGACTATCTGAAACACGTCAGTGTATGATATGAACTTAATACCTAATACAGACCTTCACACTACGATGACACTAATGCATACTTGTTCGGATTCTACGCATCTCATACTACAGGTCCGAGGGTAAGCCCTTAACGTACTCTGCCATATAGGGTTCAATTCCTCGCCATGAATGTCACGCCCCGCTTTCCAAAAAGAGAATACGGAATACGAATACGTGACTAAGTCCAGCGAATGATTTTCATCATCCATAAGATATCAGGATCTTTACAATATTTCACAGGAATAATCAAAGTAGGAAGCAAGAGAAGTCAACTACGCATGCATAAACGAATCAATATACCAACAGAATTTACTTAAAACAAAATGTAATAATATCAAATAAATCAGATCTAAAAACAAGTTAATAATCCCGGGTCACATTGCTCAATACAAAATTCAAGTGGCAGATACATTTATTCAAAATAAGCAACGGGAAATAATAATAATAATAGCCAAAACTCCAGCAACAAGAATCTCAGATCACCTACTCCATCAGGCAAGTTACGGGCTACTTGTAGTGCAGGCACAAGTACATGAAAAGATAAACAAATATAAAATAACATCGGAAACAAATATAGCATGGAATAGATATGACAGAGCAAAACGGAATGTCTAACATGAATCAGAAAACAGAATCAAGTAACATGGTATGCTAACAAGTACAGGTGATATGTAACCGATGTCGAGTTTCATGCAAATAGGTAAACAGATAACAAATGTCCAGTAGCATGTAACAGATAAACAGATAGCATATGTCAGGTCATGTCAAGTCTTGTATTTATTTCTATCTAGGTAGCACTTCATGCGTCCCAGGTTTTTACCACATGGTTGCTACTTACATAGAAATTACGTGTAGACTTCGTAGTGGACTGTATAGGGTCATATACTCAGGTATCAGACAGACAGACAGCAGATACAGAACCTACGGGTTCTCTTCTGACCAAACCTTCCTATAGGGAAGTGTGCAGTTAGGTAATCAGGTAATAGAATCGTGTATCATGTAGTCATGAACACGTAATAGATAACAGATAATCATGTGGGAAACATGATCCCCCTTCCAAGTACACATTTCTATATTATCCACTACTAGATCTTTCCCTTAACCCCGGCTTGATTATTTTGTTATTTTTATCAGACAGGCATGTATGTGTCACAAATAAGACAAGAATAATATGGCATAAACAAGTAACAGGTTCAGATTGAAAGTTAAACATGTATAGATGAAAGACAACTCATAAAAGGGTAGGACAACGGAAATTCTAGTTCAGGACAGCAAGATAGTGCTGCACTAAAACTAGGATTCCCATTGCCAAAATATGCAAATCTGGATCCGTCAGAAAATCTGGAAAATAGACTCTCGGCCGAATCCAAAATATATATATAAGTCATATGGTATTTCACAACAACAGGACTCGAAACAGGTTTGTATCCAGAAAATATGTTTAGCCAGAAATCAGAAGTTTGTATTCATAAACAGGAAAACAGCATAAAAACTTTCTGATTAAATCCAAGAAAAATCTGGGGTATTCCCTAGTATGTTTAGTATGAGCAAATAAAGTTTCATAATTTTTCAACATAGATAGTTTACTCAATTAAAATAAGAAAGAAGCAAGATACAGCAGTTTTGTAAATCTGGAATCGTAAACACAACAGTACTAAAACAGCAATATCTTACAAAATGTAAATCAAAACCCAGATCCGTCAAAAGAGTGATAAAATAGATACAGTAGGCAACAATTCATATTCACAAAATTTTTGTAAAAAGTAAATAGAATCAGGTTGAAATTATGTTTCTTTACTGAACAGTATGAAAACTCTGCAAGTATAGTTGGTTGTTTGCAAGTATAGAATAGTGTATAAAAGTTATCAATTAAATTCACAAAAACAAGGATTAATCCCAATCAATTCTAGTTATATTCAGCAAAATATTGGATCAAAATATTATCTTTAACATCAGTATAATAATAAATTACCATACAGAATTCACAGAAAACTGGATCTGGAATTTTCTAAACATCTGTAGTAAAATAGTCATAACTCGCAAATCATAAATCGAAACTAAGATCTGCCAGAAAATATGGAAAGTAGAAAGAATTCTCTATAATTCATATTCACAAATAATTTTCATATACTGACCTTAATAGGGTTTAAAATACTGAACAAAAACGAGATAACAACATGGACAGAATTGTTCCTCATGCATAAAACCAACTAGGTCATATGAAACACATCCAAATCATAACCAAACATGAAATAGGGTATACTAGATATCCAGACAACATGGTATAGGGTATTTAACAGAATCAACACAGGGTATACTACTAGTATCATACTAGCATGAAAGATTCTCACATCATATTAGGGTTCACAACCAATATACAGATATGCAACAGGGATAAATTAGATCTATGTAAAACTTCATGTCGTGTGTGTACCTAGAGACGACTACGGATGGATTAACACATAGAGACAAGATATAACAGGGTTTTTACGCAAGAATTGTCTCTAGAACAAACCTACACAACAGGCGGTATTTAGTACTTATATTACACAACAAAAAGAATACAAGTTACTTGCCTTATAGTCGACGACGGAAACAATGATGCAAAGAGAATAACGGGAACGGATTCCCGAGCACGAACACAAACACGAACAAAGCGAACATGAACAAGATCACGAACATAATCAGACGGCTAGATCCAAGAGATCAAGATCAAGATGATCGGACCAAATCGGACGGCCAGAGCTAGGTGATCAAGATCAGATGATGGAGATCATGATGATCAAGATGATCAAGTTGATCGGACGGCTCACATTCAAATGACCAAGAATCCAACAGTAACAACAAGCTTCGGCCCTGGTATGACGACAGGAATAACAACGTCAGCCAGGGGAAGGTCGGGATGCGTGCTGGCTGGCTTAATGGGGCGAGGCAACGTGAACTGGGGACAGGTCGGGGGTAGCCGGCGCTAGGGCTATTGCTGCATCGGACAGGGAGGCAGCGCACAGGGAGGTCGGTGGCGCTGCATTCGCTGTGGTGTTGTGAATGGCTTGAGGGCAGAACGGCAGTGTGATAGGGGAGCAGGCGGAGTGGTGGTAGCAGACAGGCATTCGGGAGAGAGACCAGGAAGGTAGGTTGCGGGAGGGAGAAGAGAGGAGGCAAGGGAAGATGAACAGGTAGGGGGATGAGTAATAGATAGGGCGGCTGCAGTTGGGTTTAGAGTAGGGTAAACAGGGCGATGTATATAAATAGGAGTTGGTTATTAGGGTTTTGGTTGATAATGGGTTAGCAGATAACAATGGGTTATAGGGTTTTGGTTAACAGGTAGTGGATCCAATAGGTTATTAAAAATGGGTTGATAAAATTGGGTAGGAGAAATAAGGATCCAAATAGAATAAAATGGGAACAAAATGACTAAATAAAATAGGACATGAATAATTCAAATAATGAAGATCAAAATAATAGTTCGAACAATCCTAGATGAAACAATAGGAGACAATAGAATCAAGAAACCCAAATAAGAAAACGAAAAATCAAATAGATGAATATATTGAAAGAGAATATCCTACACATGGTCCAAAAAGAGATACAATATGAATAAATACACAAAAAAAAAAAATACACCCAAAAATACAGAAAATAAAAAAACAGGGGTTATAAATCCTACCCACCTAACAAGAAGAATTTTGTCCTCGAAATTCAAACAAGAGGTACATAGGGTAACCCCGAAAGGAAAAGAAAGAACAAAACAAAAAGCTACTCAAAAAAATGAGGAAACTTCCGCTGAATCTCCTCCTCCAACTCCCAAGTCGACTCACCCGGCAAGTGAGGATTCCAAGAAACACGAACTAGCTTGATGATCTTGATCTTAAGCAGAATCTCACAAGTCACATCTGGCCGAACGATCAACTCAGAAAAGTCGATCACGTGGCTCTCATCTCGGATATATCTCCTGAGTTGTGAGACATGGGAAACATCGTGCACTCCTGATAAAGCTGACGGCAATGCAAAACGATAGGCCACCTTGCCTACTCGCTCCACAGTGTTGAACGGTCCAATAAACCTAGGGCTAAGCTTTCTCCCACCACCAAACCGAATGATACCTCACCAAGGCGATACCTTTAGGAAAACATGGTCACCAACCTCAAACTCCAAAGCTCTCTGATGGACATCAGGCCATTGCCTCTGCCTATCCTGAGCTGCCTGCAAGTGCTTCCTGATCTGAGTCACCGCATCAACTGTCCTAGTGATCAACTCCGGACCCAACAACTTCCTCTCACCAATGTCATCCCAGCACACTGGTGATCTGCACTTCTACCCACAAAGTGCCTCGAACAGTGCAACTTTAAGACTGGCCTGAAAGCTATTATTGTACGAGAACTCTAGGAGATGCAAATGGACCTCCCATGATCCACCGAACTGCAGCATACAGGGCCTCAACATGTCCTCTAGAGTCTGGATGGTCCTCTCTGACTGTCCATCAGTCTGGCGATGAAAAGTTGTACTGTACTTCAATTTACTCCCCAAACTACTATGAGGACTCTCTCAAAACTGACACCTGAATCTCGTATCTCTGTCAGATATAATACTGACTGAAACCCCATGAAGTCTGACGGTCTCTTGCATGTATTTCTTAGCTAGGCTCTCAGTAGACTGTCCGACACGGAAGGAAATGAAGTGAGCACTCTTCGCCAGTCGGTCTACGATCACCCAAATGGCATTGTGACCCTTAGGACTCCTTGGCAAAGCGGTCACAAAATCCATAGTGATGTGTTCCCACTTCCACTCCGGAATGGGAAGCGATTGAAGAAGTCCGGCGGTCCTCAGATGCTCTGTCTTAACCTGCTGGCAGATTAAATACTGAAACATAAACCGAGCCACAACCCTCTTCATACCATGCCACTAGAAATGAAGCGTCAAGTCCCGGTACATCTTAGTACCTCCAGGATGAATAAAATATGATGACTGGTGGGGTTCCTCCTCTGACGAACTTCCCCCTTCGAGACACACAACCTAGACCGAAAACGAAGTGATCCATTAGCATGAATAACCATATCTGTTCTGGAACCAGCCTCAACTTCTACTCTGAAACTTTACAACTGTTCATCACTAGCCTGCGCCTCTTTGATCTGATCAACAAGAGACGACTGAAGCTGGAGCACCAAAAAACTCCGTTCAGAACTCGGTAACAATATACCCAACTCTAACCTCTGCATCTGCTCAACCAGATCTCTCTGCTGAGTCAGGAACATAGCTGCAGGTCTCCTGCTCAAAGCATCTGGCACCAAGTTCATTTTACCATGATGGTATTGCAAATTGATGTCATAATCGGCCAAAAGTTCCAACCAATGCCTTTGCCTCATATTCAACTCCTTCTCGGTGAAGACGTACTTAAGATTTTTGTGGTCTGTAAAGATCTCCACTCGGTCTCCAAGTAAATAGTGTCTCCATAGCTTCAAAGCAAAGATCAATGCTGCTAACTCTAAGTCCTGAGTCAAATAGTTTTTCTCATGCGGCCTCAACTCCCTCGATGCATAAGCAACGACTCTGCGCTTGTATATCAGAACCGCTCCAAAACCCTTGCCCAAAGCGTCATAGTGAACTACAAATCTGCCTGAACCATCTGGAATAGTCAACACTAGCGCTGACGTCAACCTGCTTTTCAATTCAGCAAAAGCCTCACTGCAAGCCTCAAACCAACAAAACTTCTCATCCTTCCAATCAGCTTAGTCAATGGTCCTGCTACTTTCGAAAAATCTTGGATGAATTTTCGATAATAGCCAGCTAAACCAAGGAAACTCCTCACCTCTGAAACTAACTTAGGAACTGGCCAGTCCTTCACAGCTTGGACAGATCCACAGAAATACCATCGCCCGAGATAATGTGCCCCAAGAAGGTAACTCTATCTAGCCAAAACTCACACTTGTTGAGTTTCCCATAGAGCTGATTCTCTATCAAAGTCTACAGAACCAACCTAAGATGCTCAGCATGATCTTCCTGGTTTCGAGAATACACCAGAATGTCATCAACGAAGACTACCACAAATCTATCCAGGAACTGAGAAAAGACCCTGTTCATAAGACTCATGAATACAGCTGGTGCATTCGTGACCCTGAACGGCATCACAAAATATTCATAGTGCCTATATCTGGTCCTAAATACAGTCTTCTGTACATCAGTCACCTTCACCTTGTCCTGATGATACCCAGAACGAAGATCCAACTTTGAGAAAATAGCTGCTCCGCTCAACTGATCAAATAAGTCATCGGTCCTGGGCAACGTATACCGTTTCTTCACAGTAACACTGTTTCGTTCCCGATAATCAACGCACAGTCGACGACTACCATCCTTCTTGTTGACAGAATGGACTAGAGCACCCCACGGTGAAACACTGGGTCTGATGAACCCCAAATCAAGCAACTCCTGAATCTACACCTTAAGTTCTGCTAACTCAACCGGTGCCATCCTTCGATATCGGCGTCGTAACAGGCTGAACTTCAATACCGAACTCCACATCCCTATTAGGGGGTAAGCCAGGCAACTTCTCTGGAAAAACAACCAGGAAATCTCGCACTACTAGAGGCGCAGCCTCACAGCTTTAATGCAATTCGATCGCACAAAACTCCTGATCAACCGAAGTCTCAGCTCAGCCAAGGGGCATCTCCCCGGCATGGAACTCAAACTCTGCACGACCTGGGATCCGGAATACAACTTTCTTGGCACGATAATCAATAATGGCGTGGGATTCACCCAACCAATCCATACCGAGAATAACGTCGAATCCTGAATTCTCAATTACAATCAGGTCGACCTTGAAATCTGTGCCGCCAATAACTACGGAATTCTGTCTGCACTCCTGGGAACAAATGACAACACTGCCACCTGTCACAATGTTCCAAGCCTCCGACATAATGCTGCACTCCAACTGATGGCAAGCTACGAAACGGGAAGAGACAAAGGAATGGGTTGCCCCGGAATCAAAAAAAATATGAGCAGAAAAAAAAGCAAACAAGGACAACACATAAGATAGAATCAAAAGCAAGAGCAACAGAATTGATGATCAAGGGTGAGGAAGACACAATACAAAATATGAAAGAATAATGCAAGACAAACGAAAAGAAGCAAAAGAGAAACAACAAAATAGCAAAATGCAAGATATACCTGCAACAACTCCTTCTGCTGACACAGCCTCAGCAGCAGTCAGATTGAAAGTCTGACCACTCCTAGGGATAGCGATCCTCTGACCGACAATCTGGTGCTATGGGGAAAGCGGTGACCTAACTGGACCACGAGCTGGGGCTACCTGCTGAACTGGACCCCCGACTAGAAGAGCCATTCGCTGCTGTTGTGGGCAATCTAGCACTGAATGGTCAGTCACGCCACATATAAAGCATCATCAGTTGGCGCCCAGTAGTTCCTGTGATCATGACCAGCCAACTGGCAGAAGTCGCAGAAACTAGCCATCTGGGAGCCAATAGAAGAGTAGGGAGCTACCCTAACAGGATGGGCTGGGACATGCCTCCAAATTGGCCCACCAGAAGGCCTAGCAACAACAAAGTGCGGAACAGTCCGCTGGGGAGGAGTCAACCCGTCACGAGCCTGCTCCTGAGCTCGAGCTACCTCAAGAGCCTCAGCATAAGTATGCAAGCAAAGGAAGACGAGCTGCACCCGAATCTCTCGCTCAAGTCCCAGTGTGAATCTCCGAGCTCTGTCCTCTTCATTCGCCACAAGAACGGCTGCGAAGCAGGCTAAGTTTGGTAAATTCCACTGCATACTCATCGACAGACCTGGAGCCCTGTTTCAAGAAAGTCTCATATTACAACATTGTATGGACAACATGTAACAAAATTCCAATAATAGAACAATGACCAACCTATTTCAGGGCCAGGAACTGTTACTCCATTTCAACTCGAGTGCTGCTAGGGAAGAACTTCTCCAAGAAGCTCCTAGTGAAAGTGGCTTAAGTAATCGGCCGTTCGAGCCTTTCGGACTCGGACCTCCACCAAATATGGGCCAGATCCACCAGATGGTTGGTCACCACATCCACTCTATCAGCATATGCAACTCGCGCTGCCAAAAGCAACTGCTCAGTCTGGATCAACCACTGTTCGGCCTCCAAAGGCATCTCAGTGCCGGAGAATCTGTTAGGATGTAGCCTCATAAAATCTGTGACTGTACCCGGACGAGGAGGGAGAGCTTCCTGCATGGGCACAGCGGAAGGCAGAACCTGGGTAGCTTCCAAAGCAGCCATCACAAGGTCATTGTGGTTTTGCTGCATATTGATCAACCGTTCCAATACATTGGTAATGGCCTCAAGCCCAGGATGATCTTCCTGAGAACGAGAAGTGGAACCTCTGCGAGCCATGGTCTGCACAAAATCAAAAACAATCAGCATCCAGATCAAAGTGGATTATAATTCATTCATGTATGCATGGTCTGTGTACTATTAAGCAAATCCCAGATCAAGCCAAGCTTGTCTAATATATCAGTCAAACTAATACATTAGCCAAACCTGGGCTCTGATACCACTAAAAACTTTGTCATGCCCCGCTACCCAAAAAGAGAATACTGAATACAGATATGTGACTAAGTTCAGCGAATGATATTCATCATCCATAAGCTACCAGGATCTTTACAACATTTCACAGGAATAATCAGAGTAGGAAGCAAGAGAAGTCAACCACGCATGCATAAACGAATCAATATACCAACAAAATTTACTTAAAACAAAATATAATAATCTCAAATAAATCAGATCTGGAAATAAGTCAATAATCCTGGGTCACATTGCCCAATACAAATTCAAGTGGAAGATACATTTATTCATAATAAGCAACGTGAAATAATAATAATAATAGCCAGAACTCCAGCAACTAGAATCTCAGATCACCTACTCCATCAGGCAACTGGTCACCAAAATCTGCAACTTAGCAAATTGCAGGAAAAAGAAAACAAAACAAAATGCTCGTCAATGCAAGTTACGGGCCGCTTGTAGTGCATGCATATGTACAGAAAAACATAAACAAATATAAAATAACAGCGAAAATAAATATAGCATAGAATAGATGTGACAGAGCAAAACAGAATGTCTAACATGAATCAGAAAACAGAATCCAGTAACATGGTATGCTGACATGTGCAGGTGATATGTAACCGATGTCGAGTGTCATGCAAATAGGTTAATAGATAACAGATGTCCAGTAGCATGTAACAAATAAACAGATAGCAGATGTCAGGTCATGTCAAGTCTTGTATTTATTTCTATCTAGGTAGCACTTCATGTGTCCCAGGATTTTACCATATGGTTGCTACTTACATACAAATTGCGTTTAGACTTTGTAGTGGGATGTATAGGGCCATATACTCAAGTATCAGACAGAGAGATAGTAGATACAGACAGACAGATAGAACCTACGGGTTCTCTTTTGAATACACCTTCTTATAGGGAAGTGTGCAGTCAGGTAATCTGACAACAGAATCGTGTATCATGCAGTCATGAACACGTAACAGATAACAGATAATCATGTGAGAAATACGACCCCCTTCTAAGTACACATTTCTATATTATCCACTACTAGATCTTTTCCTTAACCCCGACTTAATTATTTTGTTATTGTTATCAGACAGGCATGTATGTGTCACAAACAGGGCAAGAATTGATGGAACTGCGATGATTCCCAGGACCACAGATTGGTGTGCGTATCGATCATAAAAGTTTAACAGATTTAATACGTGATGTAACCCTTTATAGCGGAATCTAGGGTTCACGAATTATACCTGCGATGACAAGAAGACGATAGTTTCTAGCAACCTCGAGCTGTCAGCGACCCCAAGATCTTCTGCACGTATTCCTTCCTCGGGTTGGACGTCGTGTGGGCGACGGTCTCCCAACCTTTCTTCTCCTTGGCTGACTCTCTTTCTCTCCTTACGTGAATCACGAATTTAGAGAAAACTTCTTATCTCTGATAATCATTTGACGGCCAGAGAATAGAGGATATATATATTAGGCTACGGCAGGGACCATGAAGAGAAATTAGGGTTAGGTCTCCTAACGAATCTGGGTATCCCGTGTTCAGCCCGAACACACAACCCAGACCCATTAACAACAGCTCAGTCCACTAAAGAGCTATTGTTGCACTACCTTCCTAATCCCAAATTATATTTATGGGCTCCTTTTATTATATGTTCGTTCAGCTCCCTATGTTAAGATATCGAATGTCCGTCGATCAAATTAAGTTACTGACAACTATATTGACCGACATCTTTTATCCTTAAGTAGTACCACTCAATTTTATTTGTCATGTCGGATGTAATCCACCTGCAGGGTTTACATGACAATCCTTATGAGCTCCTTAAGGGGACATCATCAACCCGACGTATCGGGACATGAATTCCTTTTACAATCAACAGCCCATCATACATACAATGCTATTATCCAATTCATAGAGGTTGTTGATCCATAATGAATCTCACTCTTTTATGAGTCAAAGTAATGCACACTGCATATACATGTCTGTTATTATATCTGGATTAAGAGCATAAGCATCCATAATAACAGAGGTGTTTGTTCTCTTTTGTAGTCAGTACAAAGAGAACAACCTCAAGTGGTCCTATTCAATACACACAAAGTGTACTAGCGTAAACCTATAGTCAAGATAGACTAATACCAGATTACACTACAACCTTTCCAATGGATTGTCCAAGTCCGTCTAGGTTGTGAACCATTTATATATTCCATAGGAAACTGATAATATGATCTTCTGTGTGTCACCTTACACCATATTATCAACCTTATAGAATATCAGATACTTGTATTAATATTATAATAAACACAATATGCAAACATATGCCCATATGATTCTCATTCAAAAAATAAGGAAATAAAGTTAATACAAAAGTAATGCTTTCAGTATATAACCCTAACAAGAATAATATGGCATAAATAGCTAACAGGTTCAGATTGAAAGTTAAACATGTACAGATGAAAGACAACTCATAAAAGGGTAGGACAACGAAAATTCTATTTCAGGACAGCAAGATAGTATTGCACTAAAACTGGGATTCTCGTTGCCACAAATATACAAATTTGGATCCGTCAGAAAATCTAGAAAATAGACTCTCGACCAAATCCAACAAATATATATAAGTCATATGGTATTTCACAACAACAGGACTCAAAACAGTTTTGTATCCAGAAAACATGTTCAGCCAGAAATCAAAAGTTTGTATTCATAAAGAGGAAAACGGCATAAAAACTTACAGATTAAATCCAAGAAAAATCTGGGTTATTTCCTAGTATATTTAGTATCAGCAAATAAAGTTTCATAATTTTTCAACATAGATAGTTTACTCAATTAAAATCAGAAAGCAGCAAGATACAGCAGTTTTGTAAATCTAGAATTGTAAACACAGCATTACTAAAACATCAATATCTTACAAAATATAAATCGAAATCTAGATCCATCAAAAAGGTGATAAAACAGATACAGTAGGCTACAATTCATATTCACAAAGTTTGTGTAAACAGCAAATAGAAAAAGGTTAAAATTATGTTTCTTTACTGAATAGTATGAAAAATCTGCAAGTATAGCAGTTGTTTGCAAGTATAGAATAGTGTATAAAAGTTATCAATTAAATCCACAAAAATTAGGAGTTAATCCCAATCAAGTCGAGTTGTATTCAGCAAAATATTGGACCAAAATATTATCTTTAGCATCAGTATAAAAATAAATTACCGTACAAAATTCACATAAAACTGGATCTGGAATTTTCTACACATCTATAGTAAAATAGTCATAACTCGCAACTCATAAATCAAAACTGAGATCTGTCAGAAAATCTGGAAAGTAGAAAGAATTATCTATAATTCATATTTACAAATAATTTTCATATACTGACCTTAATAGGGTCTAAAATACTGAACCAAAACGAGTTAAACAACAAGGATAGAATTATTCCTCATGCATAAAATCAACTAGGTCATATGAAATGCATCCAAATCATAACCAAATATGAAATAGGGAATACTAGATATCCAAACAATATGGTATAGGGTATTTAATAGAATCAACACAGGGTATATTACTAGTATCACACAAGCAAGCAAGATTCTCACATCATATTAGGGTTCACAACCAACATACAGATATGCAACAGGGATAAATTAGATCTAAGTTAAACTTCATGTCATGTGTGTATCTAGAGACGACTACGGACGGTATTTAACAGGGGTTTTGCACTAAAATTGTCTCTAGAACAAATCTACATTGCATGCGGTATTTAGTACTTGTATTACACAACAAAAAGAATATAAGTTACTTGCCTTATAGTCGACGACGGAAACGACGATGCAAAGAGAATAACGAGAATGGATTCCCGGGCATGAACACAAACACGAACAAAGCGAACACGAACAAGATCACGAACATAATCGGACGGCTAGATCCAAGAGATCAAGATCAAGATGATCGGATCAGATCGGACGGCCAGAGCTAGTGATCAAGATCATGATGATCAAGATGATCAAGTCGATCGGATGGCTCACATTCAAATGACCAAGAATCCAATAACAACAACAAGCTTTGGCCCTGGTATGATGGCGGGGACAGGGACGTTGGCCAGCGAAAGGCCGGGATGCACGCTGGCTGACGCGAAGGCTGACTGAACGGGGCGACGGCAGCGTGGACAAGGAACAGGTCGGGGGTAGCTGGCGCTGGGGCCGTTGCTGCCGGCTGTTGCTGCATCGGACAGGGAGGCAGCACACAGGGAGGTTGGGTGGCACTGCAGTCGCTGTGGCATCACGACTGCTGGAGGGCAGCACGGCAGTTTGATGGGGGAGCCGGCAGAGTGGTGGCAGCAGGCAGGCAGTCGGGAGAGAGACCAAGGAGGTAGGTTGCGGGAGGGAGAAGAGAGGAGTCAGGGGAAGATGAACAGGTAGGGGGATGAGTAATAGATAAGGCAGCTGCAGTTGGGTTTAAAGTAGGGTAAACAGGGGGGATGTATATGAATAGGAGTTGGTTATTAGGGTTTTTGTTGATAATGGGTTAGCAGAGAACAATGGGTTATAGGGTTTTGGTTAACGGGTAGTGCATCCAATGGTTATTAAAAATGGGTTGTTAAAATTGGGTAGGAGAAATAAGGATCCAAATAGAATAAAATGGGAACAAAATGAATAAATAAAATAGGACATGAACAATTCAAATAATGAGGATCAAAATAATAGTTCGAACAATCAGAGACGAAACAATAGGAGACAATAGAATTAAGAAACTTAAATAAGAAGTCGACAAATCAAATAGATGAATATATTGAAAGAGAAGATCCAATACATGGTATAAAAAGAGATACAATATGAAGAAATACACAAAAAGAAAAATACACCAAAAAATACAGAAAATGAAAAATAGGGGTTACAATGAAAAATCCTACTACAGTAAGAAAAGTACGATTTAGACATTCCATGAGTACGGATTCCAATCCCGGAATTCATCGCCCAACTATACAGAATCCTCGTCGTGTGAACATCCCGCAAGTATCGCTCTAGCCCCGGAACATGTTGGAGATCTGCCTCCTATCAACCCGACTATTCATGATCCCGTAATCCACCGCCCGATCAGTTATATACTGGATTTAATTAAGGCTCGTCTCGCTCCGCAAGCAACCACAGTCCTAGAATCCACCACCCGACTGGGTCTGTAGTCCCGGAATCCAACGTCTGACCACTTACGTTTGCCTAGATTTCATTACATCTTCCTTTCTCGTGTCTGTCCTTAATTCAATTTTAGTTATCAAAATTTAGAACTAGCTTACCCTATCGGACTTAATTTACTCATCAACATTCAGGTCCATATTGACAATTTCATAAAATTTCATTCATCTCAATTGCCGGACATTACGCGCCTAGCTCAGCTTCTAGAATCATCTATCTCATCATAGAGATCATCTAGGTTATTCTTAACCTCTTTTATAATCATAGGTTATTCTTAACCTCTTTTATAATCACATTTCTCATTCACAAAAATTATTTCAATTCCCTTATTCATTCTCTTTTGATTTATCGATCACCAAGCAAACAATGATTTCTTATCTTTTATAACAAACATCTCGATATAAACCAACTCGGCAAAAGCCTCACAAATATCATACGTTTAATTCTCCACATTGTCTAACATTTTTCATAAGTTCAGATTAAACTTGCTTTCATGCAAATTTAAGAATCTAGAATACACCGTCGCATCCCATCTTTTAACATGTCGAATTTAAAAATAAAAATATCTCAACTTTGCTTCTTAAAAATAAATCAATTTCCAATGTAGTTTTTACCACGAAATTTCCACATTTTTCATTTAATCTAGTTAAATAATCCACTTTGCTTAATTTAAAACAAACCGTCTTTCTTGAATTTACGTTAAAAATAATCAATTTGACACATTATCTAATGTGTAATGTACATTAAAGTCTCCAAAATACATCTTAGGATCGTATAGGATTATTCCAACATATCCTAATAGTATGCAGGATTTATTTTACAATTTTCCCTTAATATAAAAAGTCCAAAACCGATTAAAACCCAAAATTTTTTATTAAAGGTCTGTACCAGGGGTCGAACCCATGAACAGCCAAGCCCAACTGCAACCTACTAACCAAGAAGCCTCTTTCGATTGGTGAAAATTCTACGTGAAGAATTTCTTATAAATTTTCTTTCCACTGTTTGGTTACTTTATCTGGGTTTGTAGAAAAATAAAAAGCCCCTTCCTAGACTCGAACCCGAGACCAGGCAACACCCAACACAGCACGCCAAACTGTGAGTCCAACTCACTTACTGACTATATATGAGTGTGGAATCTTTTATATCTAACTCTATGTTTCCATATCGTTTTACTTTATTCATATATTTTGTTTTTTTTTTTCATTTCCTTCATAGTTAATGCTTATATATTAAACTTCTAAATTTCCAACGACGGGTTTTTCTCTATATTAATATATTATAACATGAAGTTTTACACAAATCAATTTAAATGAGAAATTTGAGAACTCTTATACTCATAAGACTTATTAATCAATTTGCCTATTAATATTCATATCTTTACAAAAATTAGTATGAATATTTTAGTAATTGTTATGAAATTGTGAAATATTCTCAAATCCACCATCTACTTATAATCTACACATAATTCACTTGAATTCTAGGCACAATTTAGCAATTTTATACCCATATACACCTCTTCATATATGATCATATCATGGTATGCTACAATGCATCAATACACATGACATTATCTCTAAAATACTTTAATGAAAAATTATAATTTAAATGCATAACAATCAATTGTAATATTCATTTAACATGCATCAATTTCTCAATTTTATCTACCGGAAACTCTAGATTACACATGACAATCTATCATGCATCACATGAAAATTTAGAACTAAAGAACACATACAAATTTTTATTTCAAGCACATTCACCTAAACATGAAATCTAAGCAAAAGGAGCACCTACCTCAAAAGTACTCCTAGTAGCTCCTAGCAAAATGCTCCAAAAATGTCCTCTTAGCAAAAGAAACCCACAATTCCTCCTTGGCAAAAATCCAGAAGCACTTCTCACTCTTTTTTTTTGACTTTTTGTGTTCTTCATGACAAAAGGGTGGACTATTTATAAGGTAAAAATGAGTAGTTATAATAACTCCCCACTTCCAAAAATAACTCTCCCACACTCTCACCCACCCTCCCTCTCTTCCAAATTGGTCGGCCACTCCCATTTCTTACTCTTTTGTGTGCAAAGCACGTGTGCACGTATGCACGTGTGCACGATTTTTGCAAAAAATTTCAAATTATTCCTATTTAATTATTTTATTTCATTTTAACCATCTTCATTAAATTATATTAAAATTTTTTAACATTAATTTTAATATATTTTGTTTACAAAAGCTTTTAGTGCAGAACTTTTAATAAAACAATGTAATTAGCACGTGCATAGAAGAAAAACACGTGTGGAAAAATAAATATTTTATTTTAAAAGAAAATATTTTTACGGTTTTTACAGGTGGGGGGCCCCTCGACCTGACGCAGTGCTTTATCATCCCTAATTGTGTTGATTTAGTGAAATTTATCAAATTGTAATTGGTCATTACTTACAAAGTTTTATTCTTTATTATTATTATTATTATTATTATTATTATTATTATTATTATTATGACCAAATGATGGTAGGAGATATATATCTATATAATAAAACACATGACAATTTGGAAAAAAAAAAAGCTATCAAGTGGTTCCCCTTCAATTGAAACAAAATCAACAGTTCAGATTCACCCTCCAAAACATATTTTTCCCCCCAAAAGTCCCCCCCCCCCCAAAAAAAAAGCAAAATTTTTTTCCTCCAAAACTATAAAAATTCATTACTTTATTACTATTTCTCTCTTCTCTCTTTACTTTTTCATATTTCTCCCCCCCTCTATCTCTCTCTCTCATTCTGTCTCTATTTACCCAGAAATTTAGATTTTCAGATTTCAGGTTTGTAATTTTCAGATTTTAATGTTTTTTTATTGCTCGTGTTACTTTGAAAATAACAAATATCTCCTCAAAGTTAAATTTTATTATTTTCACCCTCAAATTTCTAAGAAGTTGGATTTTACACCTTTATTTATAATTATTTTTCAACATATACTAATGGAAACATAGGCTTTTATTTACAACTAATTATTGTCATACTATTCAAACTTGAGCTACAAAATTTTTATTTTACTGTTTACAAGGCTTTTCACATTTTGTATCGTTCTGAAGACGTACCGTAGACACGTGCCTATGGACAAATCTTGTATACATATATATAAGAACCAACATGTAGTAATTCAAGCATCCAGAAAATGTAATAGGGACATTTTCATAGTGTATTGTGCCTTAAATATCAGAGTGAAGAAATAATAAAGAATTATTATCGTGAATCTCTACTTAATCTAAAATTTAAGCCAAATAAACCCTCCAATTCCGAGAGGTATCTACTCAACAAAATGAGAAGATGAAATACTTAACCAAAATTATCGTACACCATATTTAATAATAGCACTAGGTTTGCCCGTTGACACGTGCCTACGGCACGTCTTCAGAATGGTGCACCTGGTCTGATTATATAAAACAGTTTTGGAGGTCCAGCAAATTAACTGAAGTAGCGAACATATTATATGAGGAACCAGTACATATACCTTTAAGCTCAACCATCGCATTTTTTCTCATTAGCTTGAACTTACCTAAGATACATATAGTTTGTTAGAAACACTGCATAGAGTTGTTTTTAACTTCAACATCACTTTTACATGCTTGTAATAGTTATGAAAGGGCATTATCATATAGGTTTTATAGAGCTTACTCTAATCCTATAATCACTATGAGCATGTCTAAATATAATGGTAACGCAAGTGCAGGTGTGAAGGTATTCACAATAGCAATAATCTAAACATTTGTTTGTCTGAGACTCAGTTTACAATTGAAATAATTCTTATTATTATTTCAACCAAAATGAAATACATGAAGTTCTGAAAAATTTAATCCAAGCTAATCATTTCTTTTATCTCCACTTTGTCTCCCCATTGCACCTTTATAAAAAAAATCAAAATGGATAAATAACAAATTTACTTTTACTGTCTTTCTTGAGCGGAGAGTTTACACTCTTCACTGGTAAACTCCAGTCATCCCAATCCTATATATCCAAACATACACTAAAAGTTCTTATATGTTATGTTATCTACGGTTTCTAATAACCAGTGAAGGGAACACTTCACGGTTCTTTTTTCTCTTGTAGTAAAAAAATTAATGTTGCATATTTGCCAAGTTATTTTAGGTTGCTGTTCCGCTTACCTGTCCTGCAATGGTTTGGAAGCCCAAATTGAAGCCACCAAATAATCCATCTCTCACTTGCGTACACCTTAAATCAAAACCAATAAATAACTCATCAAATAAATCATGAAATTAAATTTTTTTAAAAATAAAATAATCATACCTATCTGAACTTAGATCTCATGCACACACAAAATTCGAGTTAGAAAAAAACTGAGTAATCCCCTGCATACACAAAATTCAAAATTAGAATGAGAATTCGGTTAATGAGATGAAATAAGAGTCGTCGTATCGCATATAGAGGCTCTCGATTCGGTGGAGGGCAGATACGGAGTCGCTTGATATCCATGCTTGATTTGGTGGAGGGGAGTCACCGATACGGAATTAGCATCGGATCAGATATCGGCTACGACCTCTTGATTGAGGTTCGACATTGGATTTGGATTTAGATTTGCTTTGAGATTTTCAAAATTTCAAAATTTCAAAATTATAAAATTATCAAATATTTGAATTTTAAATTTTTTTGTTTTTTTAAATTTAAAAAACTTATTTTTTTAAAATAAAAAAATTTATTTTTTTATATAAAAAATTATAACTTTTTTTTGTATTTTTTAAATATTTTTTATAAGTTTTTAAAATTTTTGAATTATTTTTAAATTTTTTATTTTTTATGTTTTTTATTTTTTTAATTTTTTTGAATTTTTATATTCGTAATTTTTTTAATAGGAGAGAGAGAGAGAAAAAAATAATTAAATAAATAAAGGAGTTGTTTTGAGTGGGGGATTTGAATTTGAGTTTTGGGGAGAAAATTTTTGAGAGAGAAAATATGTTTTGTGAAGTTAGATCTGGACCATTGAATTTGGGGATGAAGGTGAACCACTTGATAGTTTTCTTTGCGTTTTATTATATAAATTTATTTTCTTATATTTTTGTATTTGGTAAGTGGACCCCAATCTCGAAAGATTAATGATAATGGAACTTTTGCACCACCTCCTAAAAAAATGAAAGCCGACAGTGGCCTCCATTTCCCTCAAGATTAAGATAGCTACAGTACAGATTGGTGCTTGGGTTGTATAGAAAGCGATTGAAACTGAAAGACATGAAAAGCAAAGATCTGAAAGTATATAAGTTTTTTAAACTTTCGTGTCATTTTCAACTCCAATCTTGAACAGTTCCTCACCATGTAAAAGCCACTTTCAAGCAATTACGTCTGTCTATTGCATTTTGTGCTAAAGTATTGGGCAATGCATTAAATTAAGGGTAAATTTCACAAAATCATCCCCAATGTAAGAGTCTGTTGCTGTTAACTCATCTCTTTTATTTTCGTCGTCAATAAAATTCTCTTATCAATTTTTTATGAGAACACATTATTATTTTTTAGGTAAAAAATCAAAATCATCCTTTTCTTAAACCCTCCTAAACTGCATTCATTTAGTTATAAGACCCACTGTAACAAACAAAAAAATAAAATAAAGAAAAAAAATGAGAAAAAACAACCAACATCAATATTTTTTAGGTCTAAATTGTACTACAGCCATCAACTATATTGCTAGTTTAGTTATAATCTAAATCAAGGATAATTTAGACCTTAAAAATGCCTAAACCTTCACGTGACCAACTTAATTGCAAGGAAAAGATCTTGTTATAACATTTGTAACTGAGGAGGTCTCATTGATAACTAAAATAAAAGAGGCGGTTAGCTGTTAAACCCCCTAAACTGAGGGTTGTTTTGTGAACTTAAATTAAAGGGTTATTTCTATATAACTCACTCACAAATCTGTTAATTTTAGATTAGTTGCTAAAAAATTGTCAGTCTCACAAAAAATTACTTACAATTTACTTTTGTTATTAAAAAATTACTTACAATTTACTTTTGTTATTTTCAACCACTTTAACTCAAGTTAATCGCTAATTTTAGTTTAAAATAAATAATTATTTTACTCCCCCAGTTAAAATTATATCCACCTAATGAAAAGATAAACAATCAAAATGATAGAGGGTGTGGAAATGTCACTTTACCTGAATACTTAGAGCTAATGGAATATTAATATTTAATGAGTAGTTTTTGAGAATAAGGTTCACATTTTGAATGAGTTAAATGGAATACTAATTTGTGGGTGTGTTATTTGGATTAGCCCATTTGTAAGTGAGTTATAAGGAGATAACCCGAGTTATATGATTCGGGCAACATTACCTACAACAATGACACTACAAGACTAACAGTCTTTACCGGCGTTTTTTTGCACATTTATCGGCGTTTTTAAACGCCGCAGTAGATACCACCGGCGTTTTATAAATCGCCGGTGCAAGTGTCGCTGAATCGTGTGTCACTGTAGCTTAGGGACATTTACCGGCGTTTTTTACGGCCGCCGGTATATGTTAAAACTACACCGGCGACCATGAAAACGCCAGTGAATGTGTGGGTACCATTTTCGGCCATCACCTACACCGGTGTTTTTAAAATGCCGGTATAGACTACCAAATTCTTGCTGAAAGCTACACCGGCGTTTGCAAAAACACCGGTGTAGTTAATTTTTTTTTTTATAAAAAAATCTTTAAAAAAATAAATAAATAAAAATTCAGCACTCTTATAATCAAAACCAAATGCAAAAGACCCATTAGATCATACACTGATTATTCTTAAAACAAACAATAGGAGCACTGCATATGAAGAATATAGTCATTCCAATAGGAGCACTGCATTAAGCTGGTTCTCAGTGCATAACAATTCAACAATATAGTCATTCGAATTTAGTAATATAGTCATTCGAATTAGTCAGTATATCAAAAGTAGTCATTTAATTAAAAAGGAGCATGTAACTTCAGAAGTGTTCATAAATTAAAAAGCTTTCACTCAGCGGCTCACTGAATATGCTTTCACTCAGCAGCAAAAGTGTTCATAAATTAAAAAGCTCAGATAGGATTCAAACAAATCACTAGTTACTCCTATGAATCATTTATTCAATGAATCATTAAATCAATGACTCGTAGTGTGCAACTTCAGAATCATAACCCATCTTATCATCACTAGTTTAAAAAAAGTAACAAAGTAGTCAGTAGTGTGACCCGATAGCAAAAAAAGTAGCAAAGTAGCATGAACTTACAGTTACCAAATTGATTTAACTGTATATGAAATTGACCAAATCCTCCAAACCACCTCATTGTCATCAACTACCTTCTTCATCATCACATCCTTCATCAACAAAGCCTCGTAAATCTATATCTAATACACATAAGTCAATATATAAGATGAAGCACATAAATCATGAACTTTAAGCTAAGTAAAGAGAGATTAAGTACAGTCCAAATCCCTTCTCAATCGTAAGTAAGGAGAGGAGTATAAGTTATCAGGTAATCGTAAGCGAGTCCAAATCCCTAAAAAACTACAAAAGCATTGGAAACTCTTGAGTAATTGTAGTCTAACTGATGAAATATAATGTAGAAGCACACAAAATCGATAGGTATTATTGGAAATAATTTAAATGAAAATAGATACATGAGTTAAGTATTAGACATCCAACTTCCCAGCATTCATAGAATACATTACTCGACATGTATCATCTCATAATTCATAAGCAACATCCTAGTTATGTATCTGATAGTCCAAAGAACATGGGTTTATTATATAAATCTGTATCCATTTATTAGATGGATAAGTACATATACACATACGGAGTCACAGTGAGGTCAGAAATGAAAAGGCAAACTTTCAGACCTAACAGGAGAGAAAGAAGGTTAAATCTCTAAGTTAATTGCACAAGAAACAAGATGCGCCAGCCATATCGAATAGGGAATTTGGTCTACAATACTTATGATATGTATGATACTACACATATATGAAAAGTTGGATCCCCTATACAAAGTTTTTTTAATCATGGTCACTATAGATATACTCAAAATTCAACAAGCTCTTTATATGAGATGGTTGCCCTGCTAAATTTCCGAAGCTGAAACAAAAATATATGGAGAGCTAAAAATCACAAAGTGAAATGATGCAGTACCTTCAAAAAAATTCTCAAGCATGTATCTTTCCTTCGCTATTATAGGCCCCACTTTTTTGGCATTTTCTCAAAGACCATTTGCAAGAGTTTAGCAGCTACATCTTGTTTTGACTTTTTAGATTTTAAGAGATCAAGAAACAAGCGAGACTTATCACGGTCAGGAATACTATGGATGCAGGAAATGGAACTGCAAAGCCAGAGACGAGCTTCATATCGGCCTCCAGCTGTTACGATTGATGAGATAATGGATTCAAGTTCTTGTAGAAGAGATATTCTCTCTTTCACAGCACTTCCATCTCTGCAGTCAATAGATGCTGGTATGGATAAAAACAGTGGAACCATCTTCTATTTAAGACTTCCAATTTAACCAACCTAATAATTTTAATAAACAAATAAGTCATCAAATGAAAAAGTTGGGGGTGGGGGGGGGGGGTACAAAACAAACAGCAACAATAAAGTTGAACTCGGTATCAGTAAGGAAAAGTTAGGGAAAACTTCTGCAAATTATCCAACTACTTGGGAACCACGCATTATTAAGATAGCAAAGAAGTATATTCCATTTTATGAGTATTCATTCTTTAGAGGTTTTCCAAGTTCAGGTACTCAACTCAAGTACCCACACTTCATGAATGCAGATGCATGTAGAAACTGACAACTAACACAGCATCTCCGAAATAACAAGGCAGAATAGAACAAAGTGGTTCCAATTATCAAAATACAGTTTTGGATATAAGACATATACTTGCAAATTGATATTAAATCATTCATCAGTCTAACCTATTCAATTAAATTAAATGGTCAAACCTTTAATTCTAAACCTCGTAACCTACTCCATTATGTCTCTTTTCTTAAAAGCCCATTTGGCTCAAGGAACCTTTTTTATTTTTATGTTTTTGGGGAACAAGGCCGTAGCCATGCACCCGCGCTAGTAAGGGACCGGTAGAAGCCGGGCTCGATCTTAGGCTTCCCACAAGACCCTATTGACACTTGCTTGAACTATAGCGTTCCTTCATCTGCAATTTCCACCAGCACAAGTAAAATCCATTACGATTAACAAGGTGGGTATTCGTATGATTTTCTTCACCTCCAAAATCCATTACTCAAGAGCCTCTTAGCTTCATCTTTCTACCTCTATTTTCCTTCTTTTTTCGAACCAAAATTTTTCAAGATTCCTAATGTGTGGCATTTTTATGTGCAATGTGTTCAATCATCTCAAAACCAACCCACCTTCCTAATTCATCAAAACCCATAAATTACCCTAACTAAACTTTTCGACTTTAAAGCCTACCAACATGCTAAACAACAAAACAACCAAAAAACAAACTAATTGAATTTATAAATCGGAAAGTTAGGGTTTATACCTTTCGAGAGGTTTCTTGTTGTGACATGAAACCGATGAGAGTGAGGAGGACGATTTGATCGGAGACTGAAGAGACAAGGAGTTCGATTGGAATCGAAGAGGGGAATTAGGGTTTTGAGATTTGGAATCGGAGAAAGAATCGTTGAAAATAGTTTCGTCGTCGGCGATGCTTTTGGGGTTTCGAAGAGAAGACGGAGAGGGGAACAGAGCGGTATAGGGTTTGGGGGAAATTTATTCCAATACCCTATACCGGCGTTTTAACTAAAAACGCTGGTGAATGGGAGTAGATTTTTTGGTACACTTTCTCTGTATACTTTCACCGGCGTGTTTTATTAAAACGCCGGTGAATATAGCCTTCACTGGTATTTTAATAAAAAATGCCGGTGAATATCATAATTCCCCGGCATTTTATAGAGGCCGCTGGTGTATAACCATCCTGTTTGACACCCCATTCATGGTCTCTTCCTACCCCGGCGTTTCTGGTAAAACGCCGGGGAATATATGCCGGTAAATCCATCGTGTGTTGTAGTGTGATAAGATTTGCACTCCAGCTGCCTCCATTATATCAACGGAGGTTTACGATGTAAGTCATCTCTGCCACTCTATGAACCTCTCTCTGGCCTTTTTTTTCTCACTTCTTTATCTAATTACAATGTCTCTCATTATGCATATTAATAGGGAAAACTGGGAACCTAATTGATGTTGGAATTGGGACGTCAACCAACGCCCGTTGTCGCAGCGAAACTAATAGAGCAATGCGGAAGTCGAAGAGATGAGACAAATCAATTGAGCAAGCAAGTAGATCCACTAATCCAAACACAAACACAACGAGGATTTATCCCGGTTAGCTTTTGCTTAATCCGGGGAAAAATATAGGGTGATCTGATATTCAACTATAGGAGATTACAAGGAGTTATTGATTCACTCAACACAAGGAATTAAACTCACTCACCAAGAACTATCTCTCTCTCGAGCCTCTCTTTGCAAAGAAGAAAATAATCTATGAAGTATTCTCTCTCATATTGGAGGAGTTTACAATATATATAGAAGAATAGAGAGAAAACCTAGGTCTAATCTTGATTCTCAGTCGTCCGATATAATCTGGAAAAGTAGTAACTGAATAGGAGCGGATCTAACTTGGAGTTGAAATTGGGCTGAAACGACTTAACAAATCGAAGCCCAAAAACGAGCACAGCTCCGCGGTCGGTCAACCGTCCAACAAGACCGGTCGACCGTACCACTCTCTGACATTCCCTGTACTTCGAGCGGTCGGGGGGCGCGGTCGGGGGGTGCGGTCGACCACAACTATACCTACACCTTGCTGTTGCTATTTTCCCTTCTACTCACTTCGACGCTTCGACCTTCGTGCTTCATATTACTTTCTTCTAATATGAAAAACGAGTATATAAGACACAATCCTCACAAACACTACCTTGTATTGCATACGAGTGTTATCACATGATGTGTTACTCATCTCCAAACTCAAATAAATTCCACTTGTAAAGAAAACTTAGAACAATAGCTTCTTCTTCTAGTTGAAATGATCTCTATCCAATTTCACCTATTCCAGTAGACCCCTTCAAGGGTACACCTCTGTAGATGTACTCACGAAGTTGCCAAACTGTCACGCCCCGCTTTCCAAAATACGGGAATACGAGCACGTGACTGAGGCCCAGCGAATGATGCGAATACACCATTCATAAGCTGTATAGGTAAACTCAACAACAAGATAACAAAATAAACCATGCAGGCATGTAAAATCACAATATGATAATGAAAGTTTATGACATAGTCCATAACATAACCAACAACTGGAAAATACAAATAGATACGGGTCAAATAAGCCCGAATTACAATAAAGAGTTGCATGAGATAAAACATAAATTAAAGATAACATGATAAACAACAAGCTAAAACACTTGATCAGTGACACCTTCTAGTAACTCTCCATTCGAGCCTGCAAGTACATTATTACAAAAAGAAGAGAAAAAAAAAAAAGAAAACAAGGAGACACCCGTTAATACAAGTCATGGGCTGCAAGCGGTACAAGCTAAGAAAAACAGGTACAAAACAAAACAAAAGAAAAACAGGAAAAGAGCAAGGAATCAAGAGTCATGAAATAGGGAAAATGCAATAAGTAAACATGATATGAACAAGGCATTATGGAACAAGTGGCATATAAACAAGTAATCGAGTAAACAAATATCAAGTCAACATGAACATATAACATATAATTGGATCATACAAGTACACGTGTTAATCTTATGTCTTTTATTTATCTATCTAGGTAGCATTTCATGCATCCATCCTTTTACTACATAGTTGCTACATACAATCAGTTACGTTTAGGCCTAGTGGTGGAGTTTATAGGGCGGTGTACTCAGGAAAAACATGCCAATTGTATCTTGTTCGAGATACATGCAAACTTGTAACGTGGAACATGTAGAGTGTAAACTTGTAGCGTGAAACATGTAAACTTGTAATCATGTAATGGATTCTAGAGGTAGCCCCCGTCAACCCTGATGTGGCACTTAGTTCTTCATGGCACTTAGTTCCATATAACTTGTAATCATGGAAAATACGGGCCCCCTTCCGAGTACACTTACCTACATTGTTCACTACTATGGTCTTTCCCTTAAATCCCGACTTGTTACTTTTATTAATTTTTAATCAACAAAAATAAGATATCATATTTAAACTACTAAAATGGGTAAAACAATCATGCACAAAATTATGTATAATCCTAAGAGTACATATGTGTGTATTAATTTGTGTTCATATAATGCATATGTCAACAAAGTATTCACGATCATATGTGAATACGGGATCGACGGATTAGGTATAAAAACATATTTCAATTCGACTTATGAATGTGAATTAGAATCAAGGAATATACTTGCGGTATTTTGCAAAGAAGCTTGTACTAGAATAAATAAATTTTTACAAGAGATACTTGCCTGATTTGAAGATTCTAAAAGAGAATAAACGGCAAAATCTCAAAATCACGTGCGAACTGCGTGCAAAGAGCGCCAAAGAAACAACTAGCAAGCAAAAGAAACAGCAACTCAACAGATCCCCACACCGGATCGGGGGCCAGAACAGCGAACACCAAACTAGATCTAATGCGGCCGAACACGAAACACCAGATCCCACCAATAAGATCTCTCCCACACACTGGATCCAAGCCCAAACACGCAACGGCAATTTCAGATCCAAGTGGCCAGAACACGGGACAGCATGTTCGTCCACTAGCTGAGCGTCTTCAACCTCGATCGGAAAGAGAGAGAATGGCGCGGGAGGCTCCGGCGATGATGGCGGCAATGCAGCGGGGGCTCGCGACGACGTATGGCAGCACGACGCGTGGCGGTGACCGGTCGGGAAGCGACGCAGCGCGAGGGCGACGGCGAAGATGCTCTGTTTTGTGCTCGAAACAGGGGAGGCGACGATCGAAGTGTTCTCGGGGCTTGGATGTCGACGAAGAGGACGGAGGGGATCTTCGGAGGGTGTAGGGGGTGCACGGCGAGGACGAGGGGCGGCGAGGCATTGGATAGTCGTGGCGAAGCGGGTTAATGGGTTTTGGTGAGTTGGGTTGTGGTGGGCTCTTGGGTGAGGCCAGGGATGAAGCCAGAAGGAGTGGTCGACGACTTATGGAGGTGGTCGAAGGCGGTTAGAGAACGGGGTTCGGTTGAAGGTGGACGGAGTCGATGGGAGTTTAGGCAATGAGCGGTGGTGGTACGGGGAAGATGAAGACAGTGATGGGGTGGTTGAGCAGAGACAGGGCGGAGGAGAGGTGGAGGATGGTGTTGCGACTGACGGGTGTCGCACGAGGGTGGTAATGGCGAGGCGGCGCTGCTTGTGGCGGAGCTCGTCGAGGAATACGAGGGGAAAGTAGGTTTCTGTTTTTGGGTTTTGTTTCGAATCAGAAGGGGGAGAGAAGAAAATGGGGGGAGAGAGAGAGCAGGTGAGGGATTAGATAAAAATAAATGTATATAGTTATATAATAATAAAGAGGGAAGTTATTGAGAGGATGGGGTTACGGGAATGCTAATTATTAGGAATATTAATTGGGGGGTTACTTGATTTAGAAGAGATTTTAGGGATTCATTGTTGGAATAGAATTGATCAGGTCAACACACAATTAGAAGGGGAATTGGGTTAATGGGTTTGGGTTTAAAACAATCGAAGATGGACTAAATTTTGGGCTTCAAATTAAATAGTAATTAATACAATGCAGATCAAATCAATGGGCTTTAATTTAAATAATTAGATAATATAATATAGTTCAAAACTGGGTTTTAACAAAAATAATAATAATAACACTAATAATGAAAACACGAAAATTAATAATAATGGAAGTAGCAATAATAGTACTACCAATAGTAATAATAATACTAGCACAATAATAAAATGACGGCAACAAGGTTATATAAAAATATAGGAATTGAGTTTAATAATTTATTAAAGTAAATCCGAATATTTTTGATTTGGCAAAAATATGAATAGTCGTTCAATTATAAAATAGAAAGTAAAGTAAAATATACCCTTATTCGAAATAACCACAATTCCCGATTAGAAATATTTTAAATAGAAAATTTAAAAATGAATTTTAACATAACTAAATTTATAAATCATTCGAAATACAAAAAATTATTCAGAAATTATATATTTACGGGAACGAGGGTTACACAAACTCCGCACGAACTCCACCTACCCTTAGGCTTTCTCCACCTCTTGACGATATTCGAACGTCATGGTCTCGTCTCGATGATTCTAGTTGCGGCAAACTAGCTGAGCTTGCGGGAATAATGGGAAAAGAACTATCAACCCCTGCGCAGGATTTTTGAATTTCCCAAAACTTGTAGAGATTGTGTTGGCTTGGCCCAACCACTCTCATACCTCTAATCACTTTACGACGACCTTAAAAAACAGACAGAACTCCACCTCGAGCTGTGTACCTGCAGCCCCGTGCATCAAGAGTTTCCAAGAAAATTAGATTCTGTTTCAGCAGAGGAATATGCAAAACATCCCTTAAAGTGAACATATTTAGACCTGGCATCTTCAACTCAACTGTCCACTCACCTACTACTTCACAAATCTCCCCAGTTCCCGTTGTCACACAACGCCCCGTAGTAGACTTATAAGTAGAAAATAACTCCCTCTCGGAGTAAATATGAGAAGAACTCCCCGAGTCAAGAAACCAACTAGAATCCACTTCTAAAGAATTTGAAACAAGAAGACACGAACCACCTGAATCAAAGGCACTAACCACATTAGCGGCTGAACTCCCGTTCTTTACGCTCTCCTGATTCTGCAATTTCCAAGAGTCTTTCTTGATATGCCCTGGCCTCTTGCAATATCGGCAACGGATCGAATCCTTTTGCAAAGCACTTTGTCTCCCCTTAAAGGACCATCCACTGCTAGACAACTTGTAGGGAATAAACGATGATTTCTGAGTCTCCTTCCTAAGTTGATTTTTCTTCAATCCTTTGATTACACCATCTACCGAAATACTCTCCTTGGCAGATCTACCGTGTAACATGGTAGTGATCAAAGGCTCGTACGAATCTGGCAGTGAATATATTAGGTTGTAAGCTTTATCTTTCTCACACACATCTGCGTTGATCACCTTAAGTTCAGATAATACTTTATTGAACTCTGCAATACGGTCTTGGAGATCGGTACCTTCCTTCATAGATAAACGAAACAACTTCCTCTTCCAATGCATCCGATCTAATAACGACGAACTGGAGTAGTCAGCTATGAGTTTTTCCCACAAACTCGCCGCATCAGTTTCTTCAAGAAATCTGCACTTGAGCTCGTCCGTCAAGGATAATCGGATCAGACTTATGGCTCTTTCACGAATATCTTCCTAATTATCATTCTTCATATCAGTTAGCTTTTCTTTTTTCTTAACGGCTAACTGCAACCGTTCTTGAACAAGAACATCATACATGTCAGTCTTCCAAAGATTGAAATTGATCTTTCCATCGAACTGCTTGATCTTCAAAATACCGTGGCCTGTCATCTTAACCAAGGGACTCGGCAACCTGAAGCTCTAATACCAGTTGTTGGGATTGGGGCGTCAACAAATGCCCGTTGTCGCAACGAAACTAATAGAGCAATGAGGAAGTCGAAGAGATGAGACGAATCAATTGAGCAAGTAAGTAGATCCACCAATCCAAACACAAATACAACGAGGATTTATCCCGGTTAGCTTTTGCTTAATCCGAGGGAAAATATAGAGAGATCTGATATTCAACTAGAGGAGATTACTGGGAGTTATTGATTCACTCAATACAATGAATTAAACTCACTCACCAAGAACTATCTCTCTCTCGAGCTTCTCTTTGCAATGGAGAAAATAATCTATGAAGTACTCTCTCTCATATTGGAGGAGTTTACAATATATATAGAAGAATAGAGAGAAAACCTAGGTCTAATCTTAATTCTCAGTCACCCGATATAACCTGGAAAAGAAGTAACTGAATAGGAGTCGCACGATCTAACTTGGAGTTGAAGATTGGGCTGAAACGACCTAACAAATCGAAGCTCGAAAACGAGCACAGCGCCGTGGTTGGTCGACCGTCCAACAAGACCGGTCGACCGTACCACTCTCTGACATTCCCTGTACTTCGCGGGACGTGGTCGGGGGGTGCGGTCAACCGCAACATGGGACAGTCGACCGCAACTATACCTGCACCTTTGCTGTTGCTGTTTTTCCTTCTACTCACTTCGACGCTTCGACCTCCGTACTTCATATTACGTTCTTCTAATTTGAACAACGAGTATACAAGACACAATCCTAATAATTGAACCATAGTGAACCCAAAAGTACAGAAAAACCCTTATATAGTATCTCAAAATCAGTTAGATACTAACAATTTGAGTCAACAGACAATCTTTAACTAGTTCACATATTCGGAATCAGGCTACACCATCCAAACTCGTTTGTAGCAAAATAGACGGGAAAAAATCTAGGACTTTCCTTCCACTATTTTCTCCTTATCTATTTGAGTGGTGCTTCTAAAGTAAATTTATAGATATATTGCATGTGTTCGCCAAGTTATTTGGAGGAAAGCAAACTACATGCTTATATTAGAATTAGAGTACCTTGAAAAGCTAAGTGGGACAACCCAAATCTCAAATTAGATATAGTTTTAAACAGGATCATGTGGATGGTGGACAAGTAGCTCATTTGCCTAAAAGGTTCACCACCAGCCCAATAGCACAGCCACTACTTGCAGCCCCACACCCAACTCTCCTGTTCATCAGGAACAAACTCAGCCCACCGCAGTTAAAGTTATCCACTGCTGTAGAAGCATGGATTCGAAATAGTACCTGCATCCGCTGTCATTTATCGGTAACAGTCATATACGAAAGTACCAGTAGGTAAAATTTAAATCCATCTCAACCAATAATCTCGTTATCAGTCCTGATATGGTACCAAGTCTAGAAGTAGATGCTGTAGTACCCTAGAGAGAGAACCCGACAGAGACCAACACGATCATTCTCATTTCAGAATTAAAAACCCGAAACCTGACAAAAATTAAAAGAATTTGTATTTTAAAATTGTATTTCCAAAGTTCCATATGAATAATTGCCAATGGTGTTCGGTAAGTTTGCTTTACAACCGGAGTAAACTGAAAACCTCTTGAGATCCCAATAGGATCGAGGGGTACCAACAACTATTATATATAATGCACACAGATTTACATGAAACTATAGAAGCTTGAACGAGTCATTGATTCACAGGCAACCCATAGTTCCGGAAAGACCTGATTCGACCATCCCATCCTGCCGTCACAATCACTTGGCCCCACGCATGTGAGGAATTCCTAAAGGAACTCTTCAAGAACTTGTATTGAGATTTACACAAAGACGAAGTGATAACTGTTGAGCTCAAGGGGAGCTTCTCTTCGGGCCACGTGGCTGAGCCTTTGGGTAGGAACTCAGAGAAGAATTCATGACCAAGAGTAAAACTGCCAGCAGGGGAGAGATAGATGGTGTTGTTATTTTCTTGGGGAAACTCAAATAAAGGATTAGTGGGTACTGGCCTAAGCCACGGAATAGCGACTGATACATGGCTCGAGAAGAACTTTTCAGAGGACCAAGTGGTTTTGACGTGGTTGGGTGTGGGAGAATTATGGTCTTCATGGCTCCATACATAGACGTTGGAATCCTCGCTGGCTGATATGATATGCCTACCATCCGATGTGAAGGATGCTGATATCTGACTTCCACCATTACGGAGACCTGAAGAAAAATGATTTAAAACATGATATCAAGAAATTCTTTTACAGTTGTTAATATTGTAGAACAATGTTCTTATCTTTTTAGTACCTTTATATCTTGATACGACATCAACTCCATCAAGGATGCGAATTTGAGAATCAGCAGAAGTAACCATGAGTTTCCGGGGATTACTCGGGCAATACTGGATGAATTGAAACATAATAAGGTTTAAAACCAGATTTAAAAAAATCTAAAATGTACATACAAATATGTACGATTCAGTTGCATTGTAGATCGCTACCTGGAAGCCAGTTATCCTCTTTTCAGACGATTTCTTCTTGGACTGTAAGGGGACCTGAGCTTCCAGTTGCAGCTGATTATCTGATTTAGGCAGAAGAAGTACGAGAGAAGTAACTAGATGTATTTCATATAAAGTCCTAACAGGATAATGTTACTAAGAAGCCAAGAAACTGAGGGAAATTTCGCAATAGAGACTTCCCTGACCTACAGAATAGTTTAAAGAAAATATCTAAGGACTGACACGGACATGCCGATACGAACATGATGTGACACAGTACACAGACACGGGCAATTTTAGGAACTCCACACTGAAATAGCTAGTGTGAGTGTGTTGTAGGACTAGTGAGCCCGACACTGATTTGGTTACCGACAGAAGTGGGCATGCTTCATAGCTAGTCAATCCACGACACATTTTTCCATCTGCAAAGCAAATATGACGGCTTTATGTTTTCTCTTGTTGTGTATCCCATAACACTAAGTGCATTCTCCTACATAAATCACGGTTTATCCAAAGATGGGAGTTATACATACTTATAATTATACTTCTTATTTGCCTTGTTCAGAATGAACAGTGATGATGTTGAAGTGTACTCAGTTGATGAAAAACTACTAATTTGGGTGAAATATCTAACTTATGATCCATTAATGTGGCCATATCTACAACCAGTGAACTGATATAAAGATACCATGGAGACTATGGAATTCTAGATGCTTTATGTTTGCATCCAAAACAAAGTTCCTACCTGATGCATCATAGAAGCGGCAATCACCTGTCATAGTGCCAACTACTATTGCCTGCAAGAAACAGATAACAAGCATTAATTTCTGAAATTCAGTCAGATTTCAGGGATAGAATTCAACTAAGTATGGCTACAAGCTGAACTACCTTCCCATTTAGATTGTAGCTCAATGCGGTGACTATGTCTCTAATATCAGTCCAGTCCACTACACACTGTTTTTTTATTTCCCAAATACGAACTTTCCCATCAATTGAACCACTAACAAAATAATTTTCATTGACAGGATTGAACTGAACGCACGTCACTGCATAATTTATTTGAGAAAACCATATAGTTATATGAGAACAAAACAAACAAATCAAAATTTATCAGCAGCTATACGCAGCAATACAGGAAGTAAGGGGGACATACCATAATTATTATGAGAAAAAACTTTGAGGCAGCTATCACAACTAACTTTCCACAATCGCACAGTTTTATCAACCGAGGATGATAATAGATACTGAACAAAGAAAAAATTTCATTTACATAAGAGTTTGAATCTAAGAGAAGCAAAAAAAAAAAAAAAAAATAGGAATTGCATCTCTCTCTTTAAAAATCAACCAACCTTATCATTAGACCATGAAAGATCCAGCACATCTCCATTATGGCCATGGAACTCGTTTAGGGGTTCTTCAGATATCCGAAACACCTCAGGAGGAACCACGACACAAGCAGAATCCGAAGTTTTCTTCATACCCTGCGACTTGAGCTTCTCTTTTTCTATATACAAAGGAGCCAACTCTGAACTATGATTCACCTTGAAGAAAATGCACGAAGGGTCACGCTCAGGAATGTCACCTTCATCTTCTGTTCTCTCACATTCAATAACTTGCCATACACGAACAATTCCATCTTCACCACCACTGGCTAAAAATTTCCCATTGGGGCTAAATTTCATGGTCACAACAGCCCCATCATGGGCTTTGATGTCTTGTCCCTTATAGACAGCAGAGAATTCCTTCAACCGCTTTTTGGTTGAATGAACCTTAATTCTTTGCGCAGAACCTACACTCTCATCGGAATCAGATACACTCGAATCAATCTCCTCCCACTTTCTATCTACAATACAACTCACTGCACCCAATTTCTTCAACCACCCATTTCTTCTCCTACTCACTACTTTATCTGTATTGCCCGACTTGCTATCTTCTCTCTGCATAAGTTTCCGTACAGAAGACGACGGACCAAAACTCCTATTGAACTCATCCGGCGTAATACTCCGATTCGTACTGACTTCCCTAAGGCTCTTCAGGCTACCATCAGCACTGAACTCATCAACAACAAACACAGACCCATCGTCCAAATTCTTGATCCTAATCTCGAAGCTCTCCTCTGACGATCCATACTTTGACATGCTAGGCATTGAAGAACTATCCTCCAAATCAGAGCTCCTCAAAATTGCCCTGCCATTTGAGTTAAATCGTTCAATGTGGACATCTACGGATTCTTCCTCAGGACTTCGAAGATGAATTGGATCCAAACCCATCCATCTCATGAAATTAGCACGCCGTTCTTGAACGCTTCCAGGATTACTGACCCAAACCTTGTACTGAGCATCAACATGAACACAATCACACGAACCCTCTTCGGGATTCAAACTACAGCTTGACAGGCTATTAGGGTATGAATCTGACAATGACAACATTTCCTCTCTCGAGTCGAAGAACTGATCCTCCTCTCCATCTTGGAAAATGCAAGCGGTATCCATCACTAGTAGTCCCACTTCAAAACAAACACAAAAGAGAGACAAGTTTCAGAGAACGGTTCATGTACCCTCTTATAAGAAGCAGTCAAGGGACCTGAATTATCTCCAAAGCAAAGGGGCTAAATCTATGCTAAGTCAATAATCAAATCATCCAAAACCAGGATAACATTACCACCCACATACAACCCCAATTCCAACCAAAGGACAATGAATCTAGCCTACAAACTCATGAACTGAAATACTGATCAAGATGAACAAAGCACAAATCACGAAAAAAATGTAATATAAATAAAAAAAATGAAAATTACCCAATATGGATAATCACAGATCTAATCATGACCCATTTCAGAAAAGAGAAAAATGGGTGGAATTGGTAAAAGGGTTTACACATTCATTGAGGAGAACAAAGCCCAGATCACGAAAAAGCAAAATATACCCATTAAACAACTACACAAGTAAAAAATATGCAAAAATAATTATAAATAAATCATGAACAGAAGCAAAAACATTCAGGGGTGCTCACCTGGGCTTGTTATAATCCCATAGAAGAGCAAAGTGGAATCTCAGGAACAATTCTCTCTCTCTCTAAAATCTTGAAGAAGGGATTGGAATTATTTGGGTGGGCATAAATGAGAGGCCATGAAGATGCAAGTAGCGAGTTGAAAATGAGTTGTTATGTTAGATGGAGATGAAGAGCCTCGGTATCTGGGATCGGATGCTCCGAGAATTTCCAATACAAATTAGTGAGAGGGGATTTAGATGTTATTGTTAAAAATGGAGGAGAAAGTGAGAATGAAATAATTTCTTGGTAGGTTTTTTTTCTTTTTTTTTTTTCCTTTCTCTGTATCTGTCTCCCTCTTGTTTCTCTATCTTAGTTTTGTTTTTTTTTAAGAAGAAAATTAATTTGTATATTGCATTTCTCTTAATTTGTATATTGCATTTCTCTCCATAACCTGTCTTCTACTGCTAGTGCTGCAGCTGCCGCCGCCAGAATCTCTTCCATAATTACGGGTCTAATTTAAGGATTTGTCTCTTCCTAATTATTATCATGATTGGATACATGTGTTAAATAAAAATTCATGTTACCAAATTAATATTGAGAAATTATGTATGTGTTACCCGTGTTGATTGGTTTTGCATTTGAAAGAGAAACCGACTTACTTCACTCTAAATAGAGGTCATCTAGATACATGAATATATAGCTAGTCAATAAAAATGCAATATCTTATAGCATTGTCAATGGTTGTTGTTATTTTATGGCCAAATCACAAAATAAGAAATAGCAAATGAGAATTATTTTGCAGTAGTCATTTGTCAAAATAGGAAAACGAATTTTTTTAATCAGATAGAATATGTTGTTCCGTCCGAGAGAGCTGTTTTTTATTTATTATTACAAATAAAAATGATTTAGTTGTTAAAATATCATTAGTGAATTAATTAATTATTAAATTAACGCTAAACCATATTTAACTTACACTAAACCATATTAAAGTGAACTAAAACCACTTGAAAGTGACATTTATTCATCAAAAGGGATATGTTGTCCCGTTTGATAAAAATTGAGCTCGGACGAGACATTCCGTCGGTGCCTTTATTTTTTTACGAAATATTTTGTTCCGTCCGATAATTTTTTTAAAATATTAAAATATTCTTCGACGTCTAGGTGAATAATATATATATATATATATAATATTGTGTGTGTGTGTGTGTGTGTGTGTGTGTACAAACAACCGTCCCTTAGAGCATCCACTATCGTGAGAGCTATAATTTGCAAAAAAAAAAAATTAAAATATATAGACGGAATAACATCCTCCGTCTACACACAAAAAAAAACAATACTTTTAATTAAAAAATGAATGGACGGAAGACGAAGTTCCATTTGAGAAAGAAAAAAAAATACTCATACAGTAGAAGATCCTCCGTCTGGGGTATTTATTATTATTTTAAATAAAAAAAACCCAACCGGAAGATCTTCTTCCGTCTGGGGTTTTATTTTTAAAATTAAAAAATAAAAAACCTCAGCCGGAAGAAGAACTTCCGTTTGGACATTATTTTTTTATTTTTTTTGTCTTTTAGGAAAAGGACGAAAAGTAAAAAAATAAAAAAACGGAAGATGTTCTTCCGTCTCTTTCATTTTTTTTTTTTTAAATTTGACAAAGACGGAGGAACTACTTCCATTTGGGATTTTTTTTTTAAATAAACCAGTTTGTGAGATGGAAGATCTTCTTCCGTCTATAAAATTTTGACCGGTCAAACTCTATAGACTGAAGATCTTCTTTCGTCTATTAGAATTTTTTATTCAAAACAATTCAAAATTTTTGATAGACGGAGGATCATTTACCGTCTTCTATATTTTCTAAATGCTATTTTACTCTGCTATATATGGCCGAGTACTGTTCACGACTCTTCTATAAACTAGGTTTATAGCAGACGATAAAGGCGTGGAATTTCTCATATTTTTCTTTTTTTAAGTAAATAGCAAACGTTAGTGGATGCTCTTATATTTTGAGAGTGAGCGAATCATTTTTCAAATATGAGAAGTTAGTGTGCTAACTTTCTCAAAATATTGCAAAATAGTAAACCAATGTGAATCTCATTTTGCCAAAAATGGCAAAAATAACAAAATAAGAAATCATTGTAGATGCTCTTATGGAGGAAAAACTTAAATGTTTTTATGTGGTAATTAGTGGTTTCTCCATTGGATCAAAGAGTCACGGTTCCTTCATTACATAATAGGAGTTAGAGCATCCACTATCGTTTTCTAAAGCCATTACTGAATATAGCATTTAGAAATAGCAATAGAAGGGACACACTGCAGTCGTCCAAATCTTAAAAATAGAAGCGATGGATGAACATCATCCGTCTTTGTAATTTTTTTTTTTGGTATTCGGTGATTTTAAGCAAAAGAAAAAAAAAAATCAAAAAAAGTCAAAAACCTCCCAAACGGATGAAGATCATCCGTTTGGTGGGTTTTGACTTTTTTTTTAATGTTTAAAATCATTAAAAAATCAAAAAAAATTCAAAAAAAAATCATAAAAAAACACCAAACGGATGAACATCATCCGTTTGGGTTTTTTTCAGTGATTTTTTTTTCCGATGAGATACGTCTTGGTTTTTTTAATTTTTATTCAACTAGACGGATGATCTTCATCCGTTCCTTTCGTCAAACGGATGAACATATTCCGTCTCCTATATTTAGCAATTGTCTAAAGCCTTCGCTAAGTTTAGCAATCTACTGTGCGTTCCTATCCTAAATTTTGAGTTTTTAGCAAACGACTGCAGTGCGTTTTTCTAAAGCCATTTCTAATGTTTGTGTTTTTAGCAAACGACAGTGGATGCTCTTATAATGTCATTAACTCTCAATAAATAATGTGGTGCACACTCGCAAATGATCGGACTCTGATGTGTGCACAATTGCATCATTAGAACTAATCAAATCAAATGATACACAAAAAACCCTAAACCAGGTCAAATTAAACCTATATTTATTCGATATTGGTTAGGGTCTGGTTTGGTTGAAGGCAGGACTGGCCCTGAGTTCCCAGGGGCCGAGGTGAACTTCTGAAATGGTGCTCCTCATACAAAAAAATAAAAAAATAAAAAATTGTATACAAAAAAATTTGCACATTGTTGAGAGCAAAATATGCAAAATATATAAATTTGTTTTAAATCATCCAAATTTAAGTCTTCAAGCCTATACCCAAATAATTTTTAAAAAAATTTAAAAGCTCAAATAATTATTTTTTGGGGCCCCTAATAACAATATTTTTCTTTTACGCGCAAAATGCGTGCCTATATTTACAAGGGAATTATGAATTTGGGGGCCCCTAAAATCACAAAAACGCTGGGGCCCTGGGTTAATACAGCATTGCTGATAGGATTTCACATCAGCATATGCTCATTTGGGAGTGTACAGGGACGTTCTTGAGTTTTAGGGGACCCTAAGCAAGTTCTCAATTGAGGTCTTTTGCAGGTGGATTAAAAAATGATAATTATTTAAATGCAAACTAATTTGGAGCCTTGAAAGACAAATTATTTAAATGGAAAACAAACTTATATATATGCTTGAATGCTTCCAAAAAATTAAAAATTGATGACGTATGCATTTTACATGAAGCACCTCATGGTAAAAAGAAACTCGGACAAACTCTAACAACAAAAATAAAATATGTCATCTCAACTATTTTCAAAAATCTTGCTACATTTAAATCTTTAATATCGCATACACAATCCATGTTCCCCGAAGCAAGCTTCTTCTTTCCATCCAAAATTGGCCTACAAAATAAAACACACAACAAAATATCACTTAAGCATGACTCTCTCATATTTTTAAAAACAAAATCATTGGTTATGCTTTGATAGTCGAGCTTTCCTATTAGATCATGTTCAATTCATAACATGGCTAATCCATTAAACCTTTCTTGTGACATAGTTGACCGAAAAAAAGTTTTGATCAACCTCAAATCTGAAAAGCTTCTTTCTACAGATGCAACTGTAACTAGTATAGTTAGAAAAATCGTATAAGCTATCCACGGATTAGGAAAACCAACATTGTCATTTCTTTCTTTCATAAAACTTAGCACTTCAATTGGTCTCTTTATTTCATCTGGCAAGGCTTCCTTTAAAATTCTCAACTCTAAAAACAACTCTCTTCTATCAACATCTGAGGCATCGCCTTGTTTCAAAAACTTTTCAAGATTCAGAAAATCATTCTTCAAACTACCATCACTTGTGCAATTTAACTTCTTCGAATCAAACAGAAATCCAAATATCTTTTCATATGTTTTAAATTGTTCATATGTTTTAAGATGTCACCATTATACTAATTTAAAAACAAAGAATTGTGTTGGACTTTGTCACTGTCACTAGATGTTTTCTAATAGAATAGTGTCAGTATTCACTATTCACCGTGTCACTATTAGAAGAAATAAAAAACTTAAAAACACTTCATCCCATACCCATATCCCTATTATCCCAAAGTACTTCACAATCCTCATTATTAGAAGAAAGAAGAAGAACCCATTAACCCAAAAAAGAAGAGAGAGGGAGAGAGAGAGACCGGAAAACCGAAAAAGAAAAAAAAAGCCACTCGAATTAAAAAAAGAAAAAAAAGAACCCAAAAGCCATATGATTGGGAGAGAGAGGGAGGAGGAGAGGGATACCTGGCTGAGTTCAAAGGATTTGGGATGATTTCGCTGTTCGTCGGAGGCCCAGAGCCAAACCCTAACCGTTGCTGCTCCTCCCAACAGAGCAGATTACAAAACCCTAGATCTCAATCAAAATGTTGAAGTCCAATCTCCATAATGTGATTTGGTTTCACTATTCACGAGATCAAAGAGGTATCAGATTTTTTTATAGGCTATACAAGACTTCAAAATTAGGGGACCTTGTAAAATTGGGGCCCCAAAGCAGTTGCTAGTGCTGCTTTGGCCCAGATTCGCAACTGCTTTGACCCAGATCCGCCCTTGGTAGTGTATATAGCATTGCTCATACTAGTTGGGTTGTTCACGGGTTGGATTGGGTGGGTTTCAGTAGCTTTTTCAACCCAAACACGAAATTGAGGATGGGATTTTAAGACCTCCAAAACACGCACGATACTTATGATATTTAAACCAGAAACTTGCAGGTTCCGGTGGTTTCCAAGTCCTGTTGGGATTTTAAAACTTAGGCGAAAGTACTTTGTGTTCGGTCGGGTGAACTTCACCGAACACACACAATATGCTAACTATACACATTTTACTTTTACATCAAACCATACACAATTTAATTTTAGTCAATCATCTTCTTAGATGAATGGTTGTGATCAATGTCCGAAAAATCCACCTAGGCCCCACCTAGGCTCTAGGTCGTCCCTAGCTGACTCAGCTAGGGCCAGGGAGTTTTAAAAAATTGATTTAGCTGCCTAGGCGGGTCTGGGTGGGTCAAGGCATTTTTTATTTTTTTGGGTTAAGTGAACCGGTAATAATCGTAAAAATCGCAGCAAATCAGGGTTGTATGATTCTAGAACATATCCTAAAGCTTCTAGAGACAAATTAATCATAACGGACCTCTTTAACAGGTCCGGGCCTTCTTCAGACTCATCTAACAGTATATGGGCCGCTTTTAAGCCTCACGAAAGTGACAAATTAGGCCTACTAGGATAGACACCCAGCCCATGAGGGCTGTAAGTCAATTCTCTTATCCCCAGACAAGAGAGTCTAATCTGTTATAGGGGAGAATCAATATGTGATAAAGAATTCATATCAATCTAACGGGTTTATCTCAATCTCCTAAACTGTTTCTCAGACCTATAAATACCCTCCCCCTCCTTAGTGAGAAGGTAATCTGTAATTCACAATTTCTCTCTCAAACTCACTTTCTCTCTCTAGTTCTGACTTGAGCGTCGGTGGGTCTGCACTGGGGCCACTCCTGGTGTTTCAGGCTTTCTGTAGGTCTATTGGTCGTGTCAGCAACCGTCGAATTTAGATCACGGTATTCAATCTGTTGGTGTATGCCCTAGAGGCCAATTGTGTATTGACATTACTAGTTTACATTGTATCATGATATTTATTTCATAAATGAGGTATTTCATTTACTGTGTTGTTTATTGTGATTAAATGAACATAATAAAATCCTTAGAATAGTAGGTTCAATACTATGGGATATCAAGTACATGACTTGATTGTGAATCCTGTTGGTTGTAATCAGAACACTATTCTTAAATGTTCCTAATCAAGTATTATTGTGAATTAGGATAACAATAATACATAGAGACGAGTATGTGCGTAGATTGATGACCATATCTCACGGGTCATGGATATGAGATATCAAGTCTTCACATGGGTACATATTATAGTAATAATGTACTGGACTGACCCATCATGAGAATGCTGCATGGATCGTTATGTGAGTGTCATATGCAGTTATCACAGTGACCATGATGTATATAGTCCTTTGACTTGAAGTCATTACAGTTCCTTACATGAGAAGTTCTATGTTTTAATGTCGTCAGATGTTGCCTGTAATAAGGTGATTATAAAGTTGACTATTAGATATACTATAAATCATGCTGAGGGATGTGAGTGACTTAGTTAGGATTTGTTCCTCTTAAATAATATGAGCAATATCTACGGGCTCCTTGATTGAATAGGGCTGCAAAATGCAATGTCGTGCTCAAATGGGTCAATATGAGATATTGAGCTCATTTGTTTTAGTAAGTCTACAAGAAACTAAATATTAAACTATACAAGGGTGACACGCTCCATGCCTTGTGGTCTATTAGATATCTAGACAAAAGGACTAGACTACATCATAACATTAGTCACGGATAGGTTATGTCAAATCATTGGCATTCCCATACTTGAGTAGCAGTGGTGTACTGCTAGATACTGCTCACTATTTGTAACACTAGAATATGATTTTAGTATCACTATCAACATAATGGGAACCTACAAGGTCACACACTTAGAATGGATCGAAATTAGATTTAAATTCATGCGATGAATTTAATTGAGAATCTTAGTAAGACTTGGACTCCTGACATTGTTGGGTAATTAATTAGATTAAATGGGCCAACTAAAGTTAAAGGCCCACACACGAATCTGACCAAGGTCAGATTGTGAGCCCAACACCCTCATTACTCTCTATGTATCTGTGGAAAAGATATAGTTGAGAAAAACCCTTGCCATCACGCAAATTGTGTGAGAGAGATATCGTGAGGAATATCCCCTTCCCGCAGTTAGCACCGTGGTGTGAGGAAAAGCTTGATTTGATCCGTTCGTGTGGCATCTGTAAAGGCACCGCAATATTGTAGTGTTGTGATCGGCATACTGTGGAGACAAAAGATCTATCTTTAAGGTATAACTTCTAAACACGATTTATGATTTTCGCATGGATCAATGGCTAGGTTTCGATATTTTTTTTTGTAATTTTTTATCTTTGTATTTAATCTGAGATTCCTCTCAAAACCTAACACAATCAACTTTCCCGATCAACCCTTGGGAGCTCTAACCACTTTTTACGACGACGATCAAAGGTTAGAACATTAGAAGTTTCCTTCAAATACAAACTCACTATCTGTTTGCTCATACAATAAAACATGCAGAAAAAGATTGACGTTGTCTATGGAAAAGTATATAGATCTACATCAAAGATCAGACTTACCGCCATGCCACCAATACTAGAGGCAGAGCGGCGGTCTCAAGCCATCGCACCAATTTTCTTCGTCAACCAGTTCCTCCAGTCGAGGACCTAATTCCTCCTTAACAGTTGGATCCGCCCCAATAGCCTAATCAAGCTCCCATCAACGGAGAGGCACCGGGGGGCATCCGACAAAACCGTCATGAACAACGCCCTTTACACGATCATATCTTAGTCCAAAATGCTGCCAGTGACTCAATGGCCTTACAAGGACCCCGGGGTCAGGAGATCTCTATCAATCATCATCGCTAGGCAACAAGGGACCGATCTAAGGATTTGTTTAGACGAGAGGCGTGCATGGACCGAAACCTCTAGCTCAGAATGCCAAGAGAACCAGAGAAGCAACTTTCCCCGAAGACGAAGATCGAGATACTCCTCTTCTCATAGGGGAATGCACTGCTAAAGAAACCCGACTCGTGAGAGTCGAAAGCATCTTGAGAGAAACAAAGAGCAAGAGGCCCCAGTCAGTAGGGCTGAATTGGGGAACTTTAAGCATGATATCCTCCAAGCTATTCGAGGTACTTATGAGTAGGGTTGACTCTTATGAAGCTGCCACTCTTCTCCTTCAACAGAAGAAAAACCAAGCGACTCAACTGAATCCATGGGGAAGAATGACTCAGTCTTTCGCCACATCCGAGAAATAGAAGATTGTCGAGGAAAAAATAAAGAAAGAGGGGAATCGCTCCAGCAGGGCTTACCGTCGTAGTCGAACTCCTTTCAGCAAATCCATCACTCATTCCTAAGAACTTCAAAGCTCCTCAATTTGAGTCATATGATGGTGAATAACATGGCTGACCATATTGAGAGTTTTAAGACTCTCATGATGGTGTACAACGCCACTGATGTGCTCATGTGCCGAACATTCCCCGCAACTTTGAAAAGATCAGCTAGGGAATGGTACTCTCACCTCACTCCAGAGTTAATATTCTCCTTCAACCAGCTCGAGGACTCTTCATAGCTTTCTTCATTATTAGCCGCAAAGCAAAAAAAAACAAGTCCTTCCCTTTTGGAATTAAAGCAAAAGGTTGAAGAACTGTTGAAAGACTTTGTCAAACACTTCATAGCAGAAGCAAGGCCCATCTCCTTCCTAGATTCGTTAGTGGTCGCTGCTGCATCCTGCCACAATGTCACTAATAAAGATCTGAAAGCCTCCATTGCGAAAAAGCCTCCTAAAAATTACACTAAGCTTCTAGAAAAGAGTGACAAGTATATCAGAGTTGTGGAAACTCTTTATCTTCAAGGCAAGAACGATTCATCTTCCGAGAATAAATGGAAGAATGCAAGCAAGAAAGATCCCAGGAAGTTTCAAAAAGTTTCAGGAACAACGCAGGTCAACGTCGTCCTTTTCTAGCACCACGCTTCGACAAGTTCACTCCTCTCAACGCAAGAGTATCAGCCATCCTCATGGAAGTTGAGAATATCAGAATAATCTCCTCCCCCCCCCCCCCCCCAAGATGTCTACAGCTAGCAAAAGAATAGACAAGAACAAGTGGTGCACATTTTATATAGACCATGGACACACCACCAACAACTGTCGAGCCGTCAAAGACAAACTTGAAGGCCTGATTTGCTGGGGCTATCTCTCTCAATTTGTCCAACAAAATAACAACGCTGAAACCCCTCCGGCAAGGGGAGCTAATAAGCATCGAGAGAGGCCATCCAAATCACATGACTCGGAACGCATGACCATTCTTCACTCTATTCACGGAGGTCCAGTGGGGGGGGGAGACTCCAACTCCTCCCGCAAAGCCTTCATCAGGAAAGTCAACTTAGTACACAACATCCCGCATGCCAAGAACACCGGGATCCCGATATCTTTCTCCGACAAGGACTTAGAAGGTGTTCAAACACCTCACTGTGATGCATTGGTCATAAAACTTTGCATGGTAAATCATGAGGTACGCCACATTTTGATGGACAACAGTAGCTCTGTAAACATCATTTTCATGAATACTTTAAACAGCCTGAAGCCTCCCAAGACCGACTCAAGCCAGCCGGTTATACACTCCACAAATTCTCTGGTGTACCTGTTCAAATAGAAGGAATCGTCACACTCGATGTGACAGCAGGAAAAGCCCCTGCAATTCAAACGGAAGCACTGGACTTTATGGTAGTCGACGTCAAGGCCGCATACAACGCAATATTTGGTCGTCCAGACCAAGCGGCATTTCATGCAGTTGGTTCTGCCTACCACATGAAAATGAAGTTCCCAACAACAGCAAGTGTAGGCCAAGTTGTAGGGAGCCAATAGGCAGCATGAGCATGCTACACCGCCACAATGGGGGACTCGGTTCTACCCCTCGATGCCATAGAGCTACTACCAGAAAGCTGTCACAGTAACACCAAGTTTGTAATTGAGTTCGAAACTAATGCACTAGACAATCCTATCGATAACTTCCAAACCTGCCAAATCATCTCTCACCAGGTACCAAATTTATACTCATTAGAAGACTTTAATAGACTTGAATCCCCTGCCCGAAAGCCACTTCGCTCAGTCAATGACAAGAAATAGTCATGCCTACACACATCGGAAAACTTGAAGATCTCCCTTTCTCTCTACAAAACAAGGGGAGGCCCGCTCCAAAACAGGCCAGTCTAAGCAAGGTCTACCAAGTTGTTCGCCTAACAGCTCATCACCTTGAAGACCCGGGGGGCAAGGAGAAATCAACAGGGACTTGGAAAGTGGAACACCTCATAAACTTCAACAAGGGCGCTTAACGCCCGCCTCCTTTATATAGTTTCAATATTTTGTAAAAAAACCAGCCACTAGAGCAGTTGTCTAATTTTATCCTTCAATAAAGACCGCTTTATCTACCAGTCACTGCATGTAATAAAGGTCAGCCACTAGAGCAACCGCTTAGTTTTATTTTCCAATAAAATTTAGTATCAATTTTTGCAGAATATTGAACAACTCTACGGGTGCATACAATGAGTTAAGCACCCAGCATACTCCAAAAAACGACACAAAACTCGTTAAAATCTCCTTATAAGATGAGTTCGAATTCCATACTCATGGCTCAGAGTTACTCTAGCAATTTGCAATTTGCAATAAAGCAAGTTCAGAGATCAACTCGCCATTTGACCTACTCCTGCAACTCGTTAACGCCTCGACGACAGCTTCAGAGTCCATACCCATGGCTTGGAGTTACTTTAGCAACCTGCAACCAAGCATGTTTAGAGTTCAACTCGCCATTTGATATTCTCCGGCAACCTGTTGATACCTAAAATAACAAGTTCAGAATCCATACCCATGGCTCGGAGTTACTTTAGCAACCTGCAACCAAGCACATTCAGAATTCAACTCGTCATTTGATCTGTTCCTGAAATTAGTTCAAATTCCTTAAAGACAAATTACAGGTCCAAAATCGTGGATTGTAGTTATTCCAATAAAACTTGCAAAAGCAACATTTGGGGTTCAACTCGTCACTTGATCTGATTCTCACAATTTGTTGGAGGACCCATACGGCAAGTTTGGAAACAACTCTCTTTCTCTCAGAGTTTCTCCAACAACTAGCTAAACACCCATACAACAAGTTTGGAAAAGGACTCTTCCTCAGAGTTGCTCCTACAACTAACTGGGTACAAGACGGACAAGTTCTAACTCCGTCAAACACTACGCACATAATTCTAACCCTATCAATAGTTCGTTAGCTACAAACAACAAGTTTGAGGCTTTGTTCTTCAGTTACAAAAAACCCTGTCGAAGAACACTGTCGACAGATCATCAATTTCACAAACAACAATTCTCACAACAAGGATCGAACTACAATGAGTCTACAAGTGAAAGAATCATTACAAAGGCATGCCAAAATGTTAAGCAGCATAGTAATTCTAAAATATGATCTACAAACCATCCTTCCGGCTCCGCGGGTGAGGAATGTTATTCGTAAGAACACAAACCTCCTCACAGGCCTCCTGCCAGCTAACAACTCCCTAGTGCTGCTTCAACTCTTGAGGATAATATTCAAGACAAGCCTTCCATAGGAGGGCAAGCCCCAAGTCTTTTCTAACTCTATCAAGCGCGGCGTACCACTGAAGAAAGTAAGCTCGATGTCCCGAAGACCTCTTCCAGTGTACACAACTACTTGTCAGTAAAGAGAAGAATGGAATAACTTCAACACTGAACAAAAATAAATGACTTCACTTCAATATCAAGAAGACTCAGAACAAGTTCCAACAACAACTCGTTGACTCCTAAACAAAAAGTTCAGTGCTTGCACTTCGCTCAAGCCCTATCAACAACTTGTCAGCTCCATACAAAGAGTTCAACGCCTTCCTCACCGTTCGAGCTTCGTCAACAGCTCGTTAACTCCCAACAACGAGTTTAACAACTTGCTCTCCGCCCTAGCTCCCATAACAACTCGTTGACTCCAAACAACGAGTACGATGCCTTTCTCTTTGCTTGAGCTCCATTAGTAACTCATTGACTCCAAACAACGTGTCCGACACTCTGCTTTCCGCCTAAGCTCCATCAACAACTCGTTGGCTCCAAACAACGAGTTCAATACTCTGTTCACCGCTCGAGCTTCATCAACAACTCTTTGGCTCCAAATAACGAGTTTAATGCTCTGTTCACCGCTCGAGCTCCATCAGCAACTTGTTGATTCCAAACAACAGGTTCGACGCCTTACACGCCGCTTGAGTTCCGTTAACAACTTGTTGGCTTCAAACAATGAGTTCAATGGACTGCTCACTGCTTGAGCTCCATCAACAACTCTTTGACTCCAAACAAAGAATTTGACGCCTTGCACACCACTCGAGCTCCATCAACAATTCGTTCACTCCAAACAACGAGTTCAACGCTCTGCTCTCTGCTCGAGATTCATCAGCGACTCGTTGACTCCAAATGAGTTCAATACTCTATTCTCCACTCGAGCTACATCAACATTCCGTTGACTTCAAACAATGAGTTTGACGGCTTGCACACCTCTCGAGCTCCATCAATAACTCGTTAACTCCAAATAATGAGTTCAACGCCCGGCTCTCCGCTCAGGCTCCATCAACAACTCGTTAACTCCAAACAACGAGTTTGATGCCCTGCTCACCGCTCGAGCTCCATCAGCAACCCATTGACACCAAACAACGAGTTTGACCCCCTGCTCACTGCTCGAGCTCCATCAACAACTCGTTGGTTTCAAACAATGAGTTCAATGCTCTTCTCACCGCTCGAGCTTCATTAGCAACCTGTCGACTCCGAACAATCAGTTCAAGGCCTTGCACACCGCTTAAACTCCATTAACAACTCGTTGACTTCAAATAGCAAGTTCGATGCACTGCTCATCGCTCGAGCTCCATCAACAACATGTTCATTCTAAACAATGAGCTCGATGCCTTGCACACCGCCAGAGCTCCGTCAATAACTTATTGGCTCCAAACAACGAGTTCAAAGCCTTGCTCACTGCTTAAGCTCCCATCAATAACTCACTGACTCCAAACAATGAGTTCAATGTCATGCTCTCTGCTCAGGCTTCATCAACAACTCGTTGACTCCAAACAATGAGTTCGACACCCCGCTCACCGCAAAAGCTCCATCAGCAACCCGTTGGCTCCAAACAACAAGTTCGACACCTTGCACACTGCTCGACAACCATCAACAACTCGTTGACTCCAAACAACGAGTTGTACACTTTGTACTCTGCTCAGACTCCATTAGCAACCCCAAGCAATTCAATGTCGTATGATTCCAACACAGATCATAAAGCTTCTACAGGCAGATTAATCATAATGGGCCTCTTTGATAGGTATGGGCCTTATTCAGGCTTATCTAATAGTACATGGGCCGCTTTCAAGTCCATCGAAAGAAACATAATAGGCCCACTAGGAGAGACACCCAGCCCATGAGGGCTGTAAATCAATTCTCTTATCCCCAGACAAGAGAGTCTTATCTCTTAAGGGGAAGAATCAATAGGAGATAAAGAATTCATATCAATCTAATGGATTCATCTCAATCTCCTAAACTGTTTTCTAGACCTGTAAATACCCTGATCCCTCCTCAGTCAGAAGGTAATCTGCATTTCGCAATTTTCCCTTCAAACTCTCTTTCTCACTCTGGTTCTGACTTGATCGTCAGAAGGTCTGTCGCCGGGGCCACCTCCGGTGTTTCAGACTTTTTGCATGTCCATCTGCCGCGACATCAACCGTCAGATCAGATCATGGTGTTCAATCAGTGGTCCAAATCAACTCTCGGGATCTCTAACCACTTTTTACGTTGACGATCAAATGTTAGATCTTCAGTAGTTTTCTTCAAATATAAACCATTATCTGTTTGCTCCCCCTCTAAAATAAGCAGCAACAACTGCTTCACTTAAATCCCCATATTCTAAAAACACTCGTCCCATGTGCTTCTCTTCCTCTCTCTTTTCCCAAAAACTCAAATTCCTAAATCAGAAATCCCCTAAATTGCTCTTGCTTTCCTCAAATCCTCAAGATTTCAAATTGTCAAATTCTCAAATCAATCTCATTGGAATTTTGATAATGGGCAATACACAACGAGTGCTCTACGATTAAGCTAATTCCCATTTATGATTTTTTGAGTATTTTTTTAGTATTATATATATATATATATATATATATATATATATATATATATATGAAATATTATATTTTCTGATAAATATATTTAAAAACCTAACGTTTAGCCGCTTACAAGGTCTAAATAGGGATGACAACCCGGTTTGGTCGACCCGTGACCTGCTTCACTCGACCCGACTCGCCTTGATCTGGTTCGGGTTCAGGTTGAACCTGAATCCCTTATCGGGTCGACTCGGGTCGTGAAATATCAAAAAACGACCCGCTCAACTCAGCCCGCGAACCCGCAAAAAATACCAAACTCGTCAAAACCCGTTTGCTGACCCATGGGTTGAGAGAAGTTTGACTCGCGCGGGTCGACTGTTGCTGCTATTGGCTAATTATATATATATATATATATATATATATATATATATATATATATATATATAATCTCTCTACTAATACTACTCAATTCAATCAAGTTCAATCAATAAAGAAACAAGCAATAAAGAAGTGAACAATTTCGATCGTATCGAATTCTTATCGACTAAACAATCTCAACTACATCTACTATAAACTCTCTCAACAAAGAAGCTCTCTCTCTCTCTCCTTCCCCCCCCCCCCCCCCCCCCCTCTCTCTCTCTCTCTCTCTTTCTCTCTTTATTCGATTACGTGACAACGTCTACTACAAACTCGGAAACTCCATTGATTACGTCTACTTCTACTTTTATTTTTTTCTCAACTTTATATACGATTATACGGGAAGTACAGTATCAAAATTTCTCAGCCCTCTAAACTCTTAATTATTGTTGTTGCTTTTATTTTTTTGATCATATTTGTTTGTTGGTTTTTCTCTACTCTCTTTCTCAACCCTCCTATCGGTTTTTAGATTTTCTTTTCAACATATACCTCTTAGAATTTTTTTTCCACATACACTATTAAACACTAGAAATCATTTTTTTTTTACATACATTACTACTACAAACTATTTTTCATGTCTAGATCACGAAGTAGCGGCCATAACAAAAGTGGACAAGATTCCACTAGTTCATCTCATCGTCCTCCAATAGTCCCACAATTAGAGCCCGAATATGAACCTATGCTTAACATAGGTTCTCACGATGTTCCTCTACATGACATAGAACAAGAAATGAATACTAGTGACATATAAACACATGAAACCAAATCTGCATAACCCACTTCTATAGAAAACCTAGAGGAAAAACTAGTAATTGACACAAATTTTATGACTTTATCCCCAACGAGAAAAATCGTATAGGACATAAGATTTTTAAAACTTGTAGCAAGAGTTACAAATGGAAGAAGTGTGAGGGAAGGGGTACTATTAAACGTCAAATTTTAAATGTACACCCTGCACTAGTACAAGGTCAACAATCATAACAAAAAATTAACCGTATGACCGGACAAACAGATAGCCACCCCCATGATCTCGAAATTGTTCGTCAAGATGCTTTAATTGCACTTTTGTGTTCTTTGACTTGTAGAGTATCGTTAACTTCCAATTGTTGAAACGGTTATAATGATATTCCAATGATGGACATAACCTGTCATTGTATCGATAGTGATTGGATGATTCAAAAGAGAATCATATCACTTGTCGTTTTGCTGTATCCCCATAGTGGTTTGGTTATTTCAACACATATTTTAGAAGTTTGTGGTCTATTTTAAATTTGTTATAAAATTTTTAGTATTAGTTTTGATAATGCATCTAACAATGATAATTTGATTAGTACATTAAAAACACAATTAGCTCCTCCATGTAATAATTTTTTTTATGTTAGATGTGCATATCATATTTTATATTTATGTATACAAGATGTATTAAAAGTAGCTGATCCATATGTAAATGCAATTAGAAATTGGGTATATTTTACTACTTTGAGTGGTACTATGCTTCAAAAATTTAAAGAATAGTGTAAACTTAGGAAAATACATTTTAGAAAATTTTCTAGACATGTTAAATACTGATGGAACTCTACTTTCGATTTACTAAATGTTGTTACTCAATACAAAGATATTATAAACAATTTTTGTCTTGCAAAAAATATGAAAAATTTTCAAATTACTCTCCAATCATGGTTTTTTGCTAAATCTTTGTTATGAATTTTGGAACCTTTTAAAACCGCAACTATGAAGTTCTCTAAATCTTATGATTCTACTTCTAGTAGTATTTTTATTCAATAATTACTATGATGCAAACTTTTCAAGACATGATTTTAGACGAATACATTAGCCATATTGTTTTTCCCACTTATACTAAATTATTGAAGTATTTTAATCCTCCTTCTATATTGCACTGTATTGCTAATGTTATGGATTCGCGTATCAAATTGGTATATGGTTGATTTTGTGAAAATTTAAGAAATTGAGGGGGGGGGGGGATTACTGGATGTTTAGTGAGGCTTTCAAGGGTTGGGGTGGGAGGGAACCATTACCTACTTTTTCAGTGTTGGTAGTATATTTGTATATACTACATTTTTGCCAAGTTGATTTTGTCATCAATAGGGTTTCATTGCTTCTTATTCTGATGTCATTATCACTATGCATACACCCACCAGATGTTTGTTAATTCATTGAAAAGTTTTGCATATTTTTGAAAATGTGAGGCTATTTAGTATTAATGTGTTTACTAATTTTTGACAGCAGAATGGTTAATGCGCTTGTTGTTCATTATGATTGACATTTTTTGAGAATTCCTAACATTCATTATGTGGGTGGAAAGAAGAGTAGAGCACTGTACATATTGCCTAGGTTGACTACTTGGGAAGATTTGAAGAACATGTTAAGATATTTGAACTACAATGAAGAAGATTATGTTTACTACATATCAGGAGAGAGAGAATACAATTTGAGGTTAGTACATTACACTACCACAATGAAACATATTTGGGAAGTTCATAACAAAGAACGTGATTTGGTTACATATATTTGTACATTGATACAACTAAGGGGGTGAAAGTACCAGAACATTGTAAGGTTGAAGAGAATATGGATCATGGTAATTGTCCTCATATTGTTGACATGGATGTAGATGAATCTGCATAAGTTGGTAATAGTTGTGAAGAGAAGGACAAGTTGATGTTGATGTTTAAGTGGAAAAAGATAATTAGCCTGAAAGGGAAGAAGATGGTGAAATTGATATATATTGTGAGCACACTATGAAAAAGAAGATTGTGCAAGAACCAAGAAGAAGAAGCAATAGGAAGACTGCAAGTTCAATGAAAGCAAAGGAACTGTGCAGTAAGCTATGTCTAGATTCTGATACAGAAGATGATGGCATGCACAATACTAGTGTTTCAGACTATCCACATCGAAAAAGCATTGATAGTGACAGTAAATATGTCGCTTTTGGTGACACAGATAAGGATCAACTCTCTTCTTCTTCAGATGATGAAGTAATGCAGTATGAACAAAGGTCAAGGAGAAGGAGTAATGTAGAGGCAAACAAAAGTATGGATGGGGATGGAGATATGCACTTTGAGGATGTTGCAAGGGTTGCTACTACTAAAGATGCAGTTCTAGAAGGCAGTGTTCAAGTTGAATAGGTTCAGTATGAGTATGGACCATCATCTGAGTTGAGAAGTATAAGTAATTTATCCGATGATGAATCAAGGGAGGTGAACAAGTTGCATGTCCACAACACCACTGATAAACAAGTTATCTTAAGAATTGAAATGAAGTTTGAAGATACGAGACAATTTAGAGATGCACTGAGAAAATGGTCTGTAGAAAATGGGAGGACACAGCATGTCAAGAATGAATGGAGGAGAGTGAGAACCAAGTGTCCAGCCCCCTCAGTGTCCATGGTTGATACATGCATCATGGGACAGAGATGCGACTGCTTTCCAAATAAAATTATTGATAAATGAGCATACATGTATCAAATCTTATGTAAATTCAAAGTGCAACTCTACATGGTTAGGAAAGTATTATGTTGAGATCTACATAGTGAATCCTAAGATGAGTAGTAATGCCTTCCGAACCCTGGTGAAGAAGGATTATGATTTCAACATATCCATTGATCAAGCACACAGAGCAATGGGGTTTAGCACTGTCTATTGTGCAAGGTAATGATCTTCAACAGTATGGATCTCTCCCAGAATATCTATACAACCTCCAACTTAGAAATCTAGGGAGTTGGGTTATATTAAGCACAAAAACACAAGAAGAGCTGGGATTTGTTGATTATGGTGAAGGTAGGGTATTTGACAGGTGCTTTATATGCTTAACTTCTCTGATGAAAGGATTTCTAAACCGGTGCAGGCCCTTCATTGTGTTGGATGGGTGTCACTTGACAGCTAGTGCTGGTGGGATTCTATTAAGTGCTGTGGCTAGGGATGGGAACAACCAAATGTTCTCATTAGCCTATGTAGTTGTTGCAACTGAATCAAAGGAGACTTGAAGTTGGTTATTGTGGAATCTGTTTGAAGCTTTGAAAGTACCTAAAAATTCCATAGTATTTATTTTTGACAAGCAAAAGGTATGTTCTTCTCAATCTGTTTTCAGTCTTTATTAGTACATTTGCATATATGATCCTCTTAAATGAAAAGATTTTGAAGAATATTTATTTTACACATTGAGTGTACACTAATAATGTATTTATCTTAATCAATCAAGGTTTAGTTCAGTTTTCAGACAGAACTACTTCCAATACACTGCATAGGTATTGTGTTAGGCACTACTATTCATATTTTAAGCAGTTCCCAGCACTAGTATTGAAGAAAAAGATTTGGAAGGTGGCATGTGCATCTACTGTGGAAGAATTTGATGGAAAGATAGAGAAATTGAAGATAAAAATGCCTCATGCACATAAAAGCATCTTTAGTGGTTTGCTATTTTGCCATATTTCCCATTTGTTGGCAAAATAGCAACTACAATAGTTTGCTATTTTGTTAAAAAATGGGAAAATTTGAATGGTGTGCTGCCAAATTTGGCAGCGCATTTGGCAATTGCCAAATTATAGGGGACGGAACAAGATGTTTCGTCCAACATTTTTAAATTTTTTGTTATGATCGGAAGAAACAACTTGTTTCATCCAACCAATTTTTATTTTTATTTTAAAAAAATTGTATCAGACGAAACATGTTGTTCAGTCCAATCAAATTTAAGATGGGACAAAACAAGTTCATAATTGTTTTTGACAATTTTGCCCCCAACATTTTTCAACATTCAATTTTAGTTTCCAACAACTATTTCAATGGCAATTATTGTTTTCTCCAAATATATGCCTTCTGTTCCAACCATTTCACAACACATTTGGCAAATAATCAGTATTCTTCCCAAAAATCTTAATCAAAATTTTTGTGGTCTCACTGTTTTTTAATCGAAACAATGACGAGTCGTGGTATAGGGGCTAAAACATCCCACAAAAATTGAGTTATGACAATTTTGTCCCGGGTGTTACGCACATGTATTTTGTACTGTTACGAGTAATATCCGTAACGTGTTTTAATATAAATGTCCTACGCATTTTTGTATTTCAATTATTTATACATTTTTCGTCTTCTCAAAATTCATTTTTATTCTATTCTGAGCTAGTTTAAACATTTATTTTAATATTTGTGTTTTTACGTGTAGTGCACGTGTTTTCAATACACGTGTCAATTACGTATATTCTACCGTTACCTGAAATATCCGTAACATTGTTAATATAAATAATTTTACATATATTGTATTTTGATTGTTTATAAACATATCTCCGTTGCTCAAATCCCTTTTGTATTTAAATATTTATTTATACGTGCAACACACGTTTTTATAGTGCACTTGTTGGTTGTATTATTTATCAAAATAAAATTTTATGAAGTGTGTATGTTTATTTTTATTTATGCGATAAACTTTAATTATAATAAATTTAAACTAGTTTTTATTAAATCTATATTAAATTTTAGTAACATATGCATTTCTATTTCCTAATTATTTTGTGTGCATTCAACGTGCATGAACTCACATTTAAAATTTTAGATAAACTAGTACACATTACAATGTGTAACATACACACCTAATTTAATTAAAAACTAATAATGAAATTGTAAGAAGAAGTGTGCACACACATAATGTTCACGTGCACGTGCTCTCCTTTCCAATGAGTGGCCAGCCAATAAGAGTGATGGGGAGAGTGGGTAAGTTAGTGTGTGGGTGGGGAGCTCTTTTAAGAAGTGGGGAGTTATTATAACCACTCACTATTACACCCTATAAATATCTCCTCACTTTAGCCATATAGGAACACAAATCAAATCAAAACAAAAAAAGAGAGAAGAGAAAGAGAGTCAAGGAGTTTGATTTCGGAAATTTTGGAGCTAGGAGCTTGCAGATTTTTGGAGAAGATTGGAGCTTTTTGCCAGGAGCCTCTACTACTAGGAATTCTCTTTTTAAGGTGGATGTTCTCATTTGTAGTGCCCCGGATCCGGCTCTCCGAAATCCGTGATACTCACCTGAATCTTTGCCTTCAAATACATCTCAACATAGTAATAACACGGAAATTTAAAAGCATTTTATTGCCAAATAAAATCATTACATCATAAATGACAACCATTATCTTGTTCTTGAATAAGGAATACAAATTACACTAACTCATTACAACTTATTACATTAAAGAATTACAAATACTATTTTGTAATAGCTACCGCCTGCCACCCAAAATGGTAGTCAACTGCTCTCTACTGGAAGCTCCACCAAGCGGTCATGCTACTTCCCTAAGATGCGCCCTATAGTTCAAATCGTCCGCTACGCTACTCTGATATCCCTGCACCTGCTCGAATGGTAGGTAGGTACATTTGTAACACCCCGCAAAATTGGAAATGATAATTTTGCCCTCGTGTGTTATGCACGTGTATTTTGTAACATACTTCACTAAGTATTTTGTTTTCTGACAAGTGTTGCATTTCCTGCTTTCTCAGAATTTATTTTTATCCTATATGAGTCAACTAAAATATAAAATTCCAATCTTTGTATTTTTCTGTGCTTTATACGTATTATCGATGCACGTATCGATTACGTATTTTCCACCGCTACGTGTAATATTTTTTTTGAGTTTCAATTATTTATTTTATGACGTATTCAAATTTGTTTTATAAACAGAAATTCATTTTTTCCTATTTTGATTAAAATACTTTTATACGTGCGGTGCATGTGTTTTCTATGTAACGTATTAATTATGTCGTGGAATATATAAAATTTAATAAATATATTTTCTTATGGTGTATGTCGATTATCTTTAAATATTTTTCTATTGAGAAAGTTGATTTCGTATTTTAATGTTTTTACGTGCGACGTACGTGTTTTCGGTGAACGTATTTAGGCATATTCTTTCTCAAAAATGAAATTTTGAAGTGTGTGTGTGTGTTTATTTGATTTTTGCATGATGAATCTAATTTATGATTAAAATAAAATAATTTTATTTAAACATTTACTATATATTATAATCTATATTTTAATATAAAAATATATATGTGTGTATGAATGAAGTGTGTGCAAGTGCGATACACGTGCACGTGTTTGGGCATGAAAAGGAGAAACCAGCTGTTTCTTTTGGAGTGGAGGGAAGTAACAATTTTTGAATTTGTATGAGTGGAGTGGTGGTTTAAGTGGGGAGTAGTTATAATAACCACTCAATTTCCTACTAATACTCTCACCCCTCCCTTTCTCCATCATCCCCTCCCTTCTTTCCCTTCTCTGTTTCATTTCCGAAATCCCCTTTTTGTTCAATCCAACAAAGCCCTGTGCTTCTCCACCTACCTCACATACAAACATATATACATATATATTTACCTATACCTATACCCTGCACATTTCCCCTTCCCTTCTTTCTTTTCTCCTCTGTCTAATCCGAAAGCCAACCAAATCAGCATGTCCCCACTGTGCTACTCCACCTACTCACTGTACATATATGTACATATATATCTTATTCATTATATATATATATATATATATATATATATATATATATATATATATATATATATGGGCCTTCTTCCGTTGTAAACGCTACTGTAGCGTTTACAAACGTGCAAATGCCTTAACCCGTCATTGGGGATGACGGGTTATGTGTGTTTTGCCTTAACCCATCATCGCCAATGACGGGTTAAGGTGTTTGCACGATATTTGCGTTTGCAACGGAAGATAGCCATATATATATATATATATATATATATATATATATATATATATATATATATTTAAATGTGAGTGTGCTTGAGTGGTCATTGTTCCTGATGAAAGAGTTTACGGTGCATGCCGAAAAGAATGAAGGAGCTTACTGTTACTTTGGCCGAAATGGAGTTTGGAGTTTTTTGTGCACGGAATTCGAGGAGGAGAATTGGAGCTCTTCATTCTAGGAGTTCAATTGCTAAGAAATCCTATTTCTTGGGTGGGTATTTCTAAAATTCTTTCTAAATTAGGAGTATGATGCATGCTAGTAATAAATGGTTTATTTGTTAGATTTTAATTGGTATGATGAAAGTAGATTGCATGCTAGTTGATATAGAATTTAATTGTTAGATTTTGATTAGTGTGGCAGATGTGAATTGCTTAACTTATTATTTGAAATTTGTTATGATGCTTTATAAATATATTTGCATGCTAGAATACATGCAAACTGATGGATCATGATTGTATGAAAAATTGATGTGTGGTAGAATATTTCCTATTATAGTCAAAATAATGCAATATGTATGAAAAAGGATATTTGGATGCAAATGTGATAAAGAAATATGTAATTAATCTCACTACTATATTTTATGAGTATAGAAATTTTTATAGAGGAGTTTTTTATGAAAAAAAATATTTTATTTGAAAATTGATTGTATGTTTTCTAATACAATTTGGGGAGAAACCTTTGTTATATTGTCAAAAAAAAAAGAATTTTATAAAGTTTTAATAAATATACTATACTATATTTTGATAGAACACATTTTGAAAAAAGATATACATTTTGAGTGAGTTCAAGTCAATTGAAAAATCGAGATATTTATAGGAAAAATCAAATACAGTGCGATTTACACAAAAAGAATTTAACTCATTTCATATCGGCTCAAGACCTACTGGTCTTCGGGTGCGTTTCTGGTGCATTACTGTAGCTCAGTGGAGCATTTGGTCTTGGGTTCGAGTCTCTCAAGAGACTCTGTTTTTTTCCATAATTCGATTTTAATTCAAAACCGAGAACCAAACCTTAAGTATAAATAATGTTTCCCTTATATCAGTTAGCCACTCTAGCCAGTTGGTCTTCGGGTGTGGATTGGGTTAGTTACTGTTCATGGGGGAAAGTTGTTAGGTCCGAGTTCGAATCCGACCATGCCTTTTTATTTTCCCTTTTGATTTTTTTTGTATTATTGAGTTTTTAAGAGAAATAAAATTAGTAAAAAAATTCTATTATTCTTCTAAATTTGTTTAGACTTTATAAAAATTATTTCTACAATATTTTGATATATTTTATGAGAATTGAAAGAGGATTTTACATTAAATATTGTAGAAGAACTCGATTTTTATCGATTAAAATGTGACTATTGTTTAATTTAATAGAAATGAAAATTTGGAATGCAATTACATTTCTCTCGATGAGATTTTCTAGTTATTAATACTTGATTAAGATATTTTGAATTGCACACAATGTTATAAGTGATTAAATTGATACAAGAAGTTGAATTAAATTGTTTCTTGTTATGAGAAATATATTCTTTGAGAAAGAGTTTATGAATAAAGAAATTGAAATATTATTTTGAGATCGAATGTAAAATATTGTTGATCTCTAGAATGAGATAGTTGTTGGAATCTAGAGGCTAGGAGAGACCCTAGTAACCGGCAGTTTTTATTAATGAATTTGAGAGCTAACCAGTGTGGGTTGAGCATCTCTTGAGAAGTAGCCAGTTGGGTTGACTGTCTCTTTCGTTTGGTTTAAATCAGGTAGGGTAAGCTAGCTCTTGGTTGTGATGATTTTCTTCTAAAACAAACTAAAAATATAAGGACTACACTATAGTGGAGATGTGATGAAAGTAAGAAAAATACAAGTATGAGGGCCTCGAATTCACGGTGTGAGATTTTCACAGGCTGTCTACATGATGCGCCATGTCATGACATGAATCTATTTCCAGAATTATCGGGATCGTGGTGATACTTGTGGGGTGTTTGGTGACTACGTAGTGCCATTGTCCCATGACGGAGGCGAATTGTCCATAGGCTGTCTACATAATGCGTCATGTCATGATGTGGGATTCCCCTCCAGGCTGTCTGGACATAGGCTCGTAACTCATAGAATATCTAGGATACTTACCGTAGTATCCTAGATACAAGATGAAGTGCGATTAAGGGCTTGCCCTCGGACCTATGTAGTATGGGATGCATAGAATCCGAACAAGTGCGCATTAGTGTCATTTAATATAAATAACTGCATTAAGGTTAAGTGCATAGCACCCACGATATCAATAGGATAGTCCCTCTTTAGCTTTGTTTTGTGATCAAGTTTGTGTTCGTTAAAGTAATAAGAATCGTTATACTTTCGGCATAGCGAGGATGGCCGTGTATAATATTTTGTTGGTTGTAAGCAACTGACATGCCCACAGTTTTATATGTAGGACTTGGAATTTACAAGAAGATATAAAGATGAATTTGTTGCTGAAGATTATTTAAATGCCAAAGTTGTTACCATTGTACATTTATCATTGTTGTATTTCATTTATTCCGCTGCGTGTTAATGTAAAAGACTCTGATGTAAATAAAGTTTTAAATTCCTTGTAAAATTGTACGAGTGAAGTGTAAAGATCCTGTAGAACTTCGAATTCAAACTTATTTGGAATTCAGGGTGTTACAACATTTGTAACCCCTGTTTCCGTATATATGTATTTTTCGTGTATTTTCTGTATTTAAAATTTCTATAACTTTCTTCTCGCTTTTAAATTCTTTTTTCAACAATTACATTTTCAATTGATCGAATTTTAACAAAATATTATTCTGGTTTCTGAGATATTTCTTATTTCATTTTATTATTCAAAAATTATATTTATTTCAAATAACGATGAATTTTAATTTTATTTTATATTTCTAATTGATCGACTATTTATATTTTCGACCGTCATCTAATATGTTATTACTGTTTGGATTTTAACGAATTTGTTAGACTTAAACCATATTTTGATATTTATATTATTATTGTTATTGCTATTACTAATATTATTATTTTTACTATAATTGGTTTGGTTGTTCATGATTTAATGTACATGTATATATGTATATTTTATAAGCCCTTATAATGCTTATTATTTTTCCCCTATTGGATTTAAACCTATCTATTGATTTATAACCCAAAACCCAAACCCTTTTACTTATTGGATCCTACCATATTACCCAATAACCCTATTACCCAATAACCCTATATATAAATACACTATATAAACCTAACCTAACCCTACTTCCCCTACTGTGTAACCCTAGCCATAAACCCCCCATCTCTCTCTTCAGTTATCTCTCCCTCACCCCGTTCAACCCCATCTTCTTCCATGTTCATCGCCCTCGTCGTCCCTGTGCTCCAAGTCTCCTCGACCCCTGAGCACCTTCTACTCACCTTCAGCACTACCCTCATCTCCACCATAACTGCTCGTCTTCAGTGTCAAGCTCTGTCCGTAGTCATCACCTCATCGAAGCGACACCATTGCCGAACCTCCGAAGCCCTCACCATTATCGCAATCGTCGCTGCCCCGCTCGAGCACCCATGGTCGAGCCTCGCCTGCATCCTACCGTCGAGCTACCCTCAATGCTGCAGCACCCCATCTCCACCGTCGCATCCCTGCCGCCGCAATTGTGCATCGCTAGCAAGCCCTCCCCAGTTTCTCCCCCAAAACAGAGCAACCACAGCTGCCAACTTCATCTCCTTCTCTCGATCGCCGTCGACTCCCTATTGTCACCGTCCTACCCATCATCACTGTGACTACACCACCGCGCCGCCCTGTCGCCGCCAGCCAGCCACTGTGAACTAGTCGCCGTCCGCCATCAAGCTAGTACCGAAGCCATTGACATTGCTGTTGGATTCTTGATCATTTGAATCTTGGCCATCCGATTTTCTCTTGATCATCACGATCATGATGATCATCAAGCTTCCTTTGATCGGAGCCGTAATTTGATCGATCTTGATCATCATTATCATCTTCACCATCAGAGCATTTCTGAGCCGTCCGATCTCCCTCGCAATTCGGATCCGATCTGATCAGATCTTGGCCTCCCGATCTCTTCACAATTCGGATCATCATCATCAGATCATAAACATCAGCCCTAGATACGAACTGAGCCGTCGATTCCCTCGATCTTGATCTTGATCATGATCATTGAATCTCAGCCATCGATCTTTCTCGATCTTGATTGCCATCAAGATCCGCACCGATCCGATCCATTCGATCTCGAACATCGATCAATGTCCTCATCTAATCAAGGCAAGTATCTTCTTGTACATTTCGTTGTTCTTGTACAAGCTTTTATTTGAAAATACCGCAAGTATATTGTAGTTGTGACTCTCCTTTGGCTTATCATTTGATGATCTTATTTTACTTGTTGCCGTCCTTATCAATTCCATGATCACAAGAGTCACAATCTTTCGTTGATATATTCGTTTCACAACTTGTTAGATCTATTTTATCATCAAATTATTTGAACACATGAAATTAAGAATCATCTTGACTTGTAGATGTATGTTTGTATGGTGCATATGTTGATTTTGCTCTCTTTTGAGTTGAGAATAGCCATGGGCAATGATTTGATGCTTGTGAAACCCTGATTTGTATCACACACTAATTTAGACACATAATAGTCATTAATCATGCCACTTTTTATATAAAAGAAATTACTTATGTTGCTGTTCCTGTCCTTGCTTGCTGTTTAGATCCTGATAACATCAAATCTGGACTTGAGTTCTAAATATGAAACGTAGCTGAATTTCGAGTTATGGTTTGTGAATTATCACTATTTTAGTGCTGTTGTGTCTGAAATTTCAGAATAATGAAATTGCTACATCACTTTGATTAACAATTAAATTAACTATGCTGCATGTAAGATAATGAACTGAAATTTTGCATGCTGATACTAGACACTAGAGGACCTTCTCAAATTTTGCTGGATTTAATTAATGAAGTGTCAGACCTGTTTCATATTTATAAACACAATTTTACAAATTCTGGCTGAACCCAAATTCTGTGTAGTTTGTTGTTTTGACACCTGTTGCTACAACCTTTATGTATCTTGTTTATATGCGCTGGATTCGGTAGAGAGTCTAGTTTCTAGATTTTCTGACGGATCCAGATTTGCATTCCTGTAGCAACAAAAATCACTTTTGGTTCAGCAACATCATACTGTCCAGAATTGGAATTCTCGTCGTTCTTGACAATTTTAATCTGTTTTGACCATCGAATGTACTTTCTACCTAGCTTAAACTTGTTCCTCGTTCTTGATCATGTTTACTTGCCCTATTTCGCATGCTTTCATACTTGTCTTGAAAATATTAATAAATAATAAGCTGGGGTTTAAGGAAAAGAACGTAGTAGTGGACAATATAGGTAAGTGTACTCAGAAGGGGGCCCGTGTTTCCCACTCGTACTTGCTCATGAACTTGTTATACTATTATTGTATTCATGAACTTGTTATACTATTATTATTTCATGAACTTGTTTTTACCAGATTCACGAACTTGTTATATTATTATCGTATTTGTGAAACTTGTTAATACTCGACTCATGAACTTGTTATATTTCTAATGCATTCATGAGCTTGCTTACTTGATACTTGATGCCTGAGTACACCACCCTATAAAATCGAACACTAGGCCTAAACGTAACTGTTTGTATGTAGCAGCCATGTGGTAAATAAATGGGACGCATGATGTGCTACCTCGATAGAATTAAACAATAGACTAAGAATAAGTTGTCACTTGTACACACTTGACACCTTACTCGATACTTGTTACATGACACTTGTTACGTGATACTTGTTACTCGATACTTGATACTGACTACATGCTCACTTGTTACTTGTTCCTGCCACTTGTATTTGTTACCCGATCTTGTTATTTGATTTGCCTTACTTGCTAGTTAGCCTCTTGAACTTTACTACTTGTTACATCCTTATCAATCCATGTTGTATACCCTTGATTCCAAATCTTGTTCCATATTTTCTTGCACTTATTTTCATATCCCTTGCTTGTACTACTTGTGGCCCGTAACTTGCACTAAGGGCATCTGTCTTTGTTTCTCTTTTTTTCTTCATGATAAACACAGGTTTTGGAGATCAATTGCCTGCTAAAGTTGGTGAGAAAACGTTTTAGGCTTCGCTTGGGAAAATTTGCTTTAGTTATTATGTATTTGGGTTATTTCATTTTTGTTGCTACTTAAAACTTGTAATGAGCTTGTAATCCCGAAGTTTTTTACTTTTGATCCAGATCTTGAATTTATTTGGGATATTTATATTTGTTTCAAATATTTTCTGTTGATTAATAAATTATTCATGTATACGTGATTGAATATATTTTGCTATATTTCTTGTTATGATGTTGAGTCGATCCTACAGCTTATGAATGATGAAAATCATTCGATGGGCTTTGTCACGTACTCGTATTCCGTATTCCTTTTGGGAAGCAAGGCGTGACAGGTTTTTAGTGGTTTCAAAGCCAGGTTTGGCTAATGTGTTAGTTTGACTAATACATTAGACAGGCTTGACTTAGCCATGATTAACTCAACAACGAACAGGCCATGCAATCACATGAACAAATTGATAATCTACTCAATCTGGATCCTAGTCTTATTCCATTCATTTTGATCTCTACTTATTCAATTTCTTGATTCCTTATTCCCTTCCATCCTTTGCTGTCGTTCTCATTTGTTGATTTCTCATTGAGTATAAATTTATTCTTTTGTACCTATATTATTTTGATTCTGGTGCCATCCATTCTTTTAATTTTTACTTGGTTCGTCGATCGGCATCACGGGATCTACATCGACGTGTTAGCTGCTTGGATCATCACCAGGAAGGGAAGTATCGTCTTTTGCTCCAAGATGTGTAAGCGGAGATTTCAGGAAGTGTTCAGAATCTCAAATCACTAGGAGTTCGAACTTCATGCTAGAAAGTTGTCGTTTGGACGTGTCAAGGATATGGTTAGCCACGAAGCACATTAATGGAACTAATGGATGCTATTGACAGAGTCTACCCGATCATAGTAGCGTAGCGGAAGCGTGTGAGCCCATAACCCACTGGTCCCAGGATTCCCATGTCGCTTCTCCTTCCTTGCATTGTTTGCTTCCTTTAATTCCTTGCATTCGTCCTCATCCGTTGAATCATTATTTGGTTCAATTCTTCTGTCACGCCCCGCTTCCCAAAAAGAGAATATGGAATACAGATACGTGACTAAGCCCAGCGAATAATTTTCATCATCCATAAGCTGTCAGGATCTTTACAATATTTCACAGGAATAATCATAGTAGGAAGGAAGAGAAAGTCAACCACACATGCATATATGAACCAATACACCAACTGAAATTTACTTGAAACAAAATATAATAATCTCAAATAAACCAGATCTGAACAAGTCAAAATTCTGAGTCACATTGTCCAGTACAAAATCATCCAAGTAACAGATACAATTATTCAAATAAGCAAAAGGAAATAACAATAATAGCAAAACTCCAGCATCTAGAATCTCATATCACCTACTCCATTGGGCTGCTGATCTCCATAATCTGTAATTTAATAAACTGCAGGAAGAGCAAGAAGAAAATAAAATGCCCGTCAATGTAAGTTACAGGCCGCTTGTAGTACAGGCACAAGTACAGGAAAAGATAAACAAATATAAAATAATAGTAGAAACAAACATAGCATGGAATAGATATGACAAAGCAAAAAATAATGTATAACATGAATCAGAAACAAAATCAAGTAACATGGTGTGCTAACAGGTACAGGTGATATATAATAAATGCCAAATGTCATACAGACAGGTAAACAGGTAACAGATGTCCAGTAGCATGTAACAGTCAAACTGATGACAGATGTCAAATAACAGATACAGGTAAACAGGTAACAAATGTCATGTAGCAGATGGTATGCAGACAGATATACAGATAACAGATGTCAGATAACAGATACAGGTAAACAGGTAACAGGTATCATGTTGTTACAGGTCATGTGTTTATTACTGACTAGGTAGTACTTCATGTAGTACCCCGTATTTTTAAATATTATTTTTTATATTTATAAATGAATTAAAATGATTTTTGGAGATTTAATAAATATTTTTCTGAAGATTTATCTTTTTACACGTGCAAATATTTTCTTGGGAAGTTCAAAGTCAAAAATTATTTTGTGGAAAAGCATTATTTATTATTAGATATTATTTGTGAATTTTCTAGATTTTTTTGATATTTATTGGACATATTTGCAAATATTACAAAAAGTAGGACTTTTGTGCAAAATTTCCAATTGGAGTGAAAACTCCATATTTTTGGATTTTTGGGCTGGGTATAATGCCTAGTCAACTCAGGGTTAAAAATTTTACCTTTTCTTTTGACGAATTTGATTTATTTTACAAGTTTCGATAAAAGAGGATCTTTTTGCATAATTGCTATTTGAAGGGGGTGAAAATGCAAATTTGTTTTCTGGGTTTTCCCTACAGTGCCGGATGACTCTAGTGGGGGTCTATTTTGATTTTTGAACTCAATTAAATTGGTTTTAACTAATTTCCAAGTATATGGATCTATATATGTAAAGTTATATTTAAACGGAGTATTTTTACAAATGTGCTCAAAACCCTAATTCTCTTGATTTCCAGCCTATTTAAAAGGTGGAGTGCAGCCGTCTTTCACTGCACAATACAAAGGTTTTATTATTATTATTTTCTTGGAGATTTAAACAAAAGATCTTGGATTTCTTGCGAAGGAGAGACTTTTCTTATTTTCTATTTGTCTTCGTTTGATCTCTTTAACAAGGTGAGTGACATGTTTTGTTTTGTTTTGTTATATGTATATTGTATGTGATGATCTATCTATTAGAAAGCATGCTAGGATTTTGTATATATGAAGTTTTGAAGAGTAGATGAATTTAAAGTGAATCCTTTCATGAAACTATATTATTGATAATTGAAACCCTAATTTGTTGACTTGAGATTGTTAAAGAACTGAATAGAAATCATGAGTAGTATGCTTTCCTTCATATACTTATTGTTTTAACTTAACATGATGTGTTGTATGATGATATTGTATAAAAGTAGATAAAAAGATTACCTTTACTTATGTATAAATGCATAAACTCTATTTGGGGGCTTTTGTTGAGTAGAAATTTGATTAATGATTGTTATGATTGCTCATATGCATGGACAAATTATTGTGAATGATAGTGGATGAATTTAATGGCTATTGGATCTAAGAATTAAGTCTTGGAGTTTGAGAAAGGGGTTTAGATTTGGATCTATGCATTATGATCAATTTGGGGGATTTCGTGATTTTGTGAAGTTTTGAGAAGTTTTCAATTGGATATAATTGGTTTAAGTACTGAGATTAAATCTAAATATTTCACTATTTCTAATTGATAAGTTTTGAAGTTTTCTTGGCGCACAAACATTTGTACATAGATATCTTATTTCATTGTTTTGAAGAAATTGGATTTTGTGTGTTTTGTAGAATTTCGATTGAATCTTAATTATTTCGGCATTGATATGGCTTGGAACATAATATGAAGTTACTTGATGTATGATTGATTCTTAAAAACTATAGTTTTGATATATGTACACATTCATATTTTATTTTGAAGAAATTCATTAAAAAAAGCTATTTTTATCAATTCAAAGTGGTTTCGATTGGTTTTTATGGACTCTTATATTCTCTACAAGTCGTATTTGAATATATCAGAATTATACCTTTTACAAATTTGGTTTTTATAAATTAAAACTCTGTATCGGTTGAAAAGTGCATAACTAAAAACTGCAGTCTACAGGTCGACAGTCGACCAGTTGAATTTTTACAGTCGACCGTCGCTACCTGGCTGTTGTGTTTTCTCGTTTTTCTTGGAATTTCACGCGGAACAGTAGACTGACCCATTTTTACAGTCGACTGTCTCTGCTCTATTTTGATGTTTTCTCGAAGTTTTGGATTTTCGCTCTGGACAGTTGACCGATGACTTTTTACAGTCGACTGCAACTACTTAGATTTTTATTTCTTGAAGTGCTGGTTTTTTGCTCCAGACAATCGACCGACTCCGGTTACAGTCGACTGTTACTGATGTTTTCTTGATTTATCCTGATGTTCTTTAAACGACTGATTCTTTAAAAAATTTTGGATTTATTTACTATTCTAAATATTATCCTTTTTACAGAACATATGTTTTCAAGATGTTTTATTGTTGGGTTTAGATTCTAGAATTTATTAAAAGATTTGGGTTTTGTTGACTGGGGAAGTTTCTTCATATGATCGTTTTGACGATGGATTTGTGAGTTTTGGTCTTAATGATATCTCTAGGAGTTGAGTGGAAGTCCTATGAACCGGCAGTTGAGATTTGTTGATTTAGAGCAGTTGGGTCATGGGGTTGTTGTTGAGTATTTAAGTCCGACAGGATACACTAACTCTAGAGATGGGGATTTTGTATTTTTAATAATAACCAACTTAAGGACAGGCACTAGTGGAGATGTGATGGAACTAGGGAAATGTAAGTATATGCTCTTGGTTTTGTTGGTCCAACGGATGACCAGGACTTGTTTGTTTTTCTGTCTCGAGAGGACATTTGTATGTTCGCGTGTCGAGGGTCTGCAGGCCTATTCACGAAGCATGCAGGGTGCATTCGCGTGTCAAGGAACGACGGGCCTATTCACGGAATGTACCTGGTATATCTGCACATTGAGGGCCTTACAAGCCTATTCGTGGGGTACACTGTTGGGAGGTGATTCTCCGGTTCTCGAGCTATTCTTACATGATGCTTGCGCGTCGAGGGCTGTGGTGTCTATTCGCGGAGTATTCTGGATCTTGTTTTCATCACCGTAGTCGGATTAGTTGCATAACGAGGGATTTAACCCTATAAAGTGGAGATCGATAAGGGCTTGCACCGGACCTATGTACTATGGAATGCATAGAATCCGACAAGTATGCATTAGAGAGTCAGCATATAGCATTGATATTTTCTTGACTTGGTTTTATGCTTGTGTTTTCCTATTTTTCCTACACTTGACACTTAGTCTAGATTCACTTGATGTTTTCATGTATTACTATTTACTATCTTATATTCCTTGATATTTTCATGCTTTACTTATTGTTATTTCTCATTTCATTTATTCTTGCTGTTAATACATATTGTTGATGACTCTATGCTTTATGTTTTATTTATGTTGTTTTCTTTTTATGTCACTCACACCGTTATGGCTGACCACTATAGTTTTGGGGGTTAGGGTTATCTCTAGCCTCATAATTTACAAGTGGGTGCTTATAGCTTGGGATTTGGATGCTTGTGCTAGAATGTTAATAGAGCTTATGTAATTTGTAAAAGATGTGTTGTAAAAAAAAATTTTGTAATTCAAGGTGTGTTGTATTCCGCTGTGTTTTGTAAACAATTGTTGTAACAAAAGTTGAAATAAAAATTATCTATGTTTATGGCTATGTTTACTATTGCAATTGAAGTTGATGCTGAGAATTGTGCCACGTATTTCTGAGATATCATGTTGGAAATTCGGGGTGCTATAGAGATTGGTATCAGAGCATGCTTCAATAGTAATAATAAGCATAGTATAAAAATAAACCTAGGTGTAGACATTAGAGCGTGAGTACCTAGGCATGGACATTAGAGTGTGAGTATCACATAGAGTTAGAACATGATGTTTTGGTTTGGGGTATGGTTGGGGTTTTGCCATGGGTTATGGATGTGAATGTGAATTGTGCTTTGATGTTCTAACTTTACCCTCATTTTGCAGTATTCAGTAGAATGGCAGGACCCTGGTGGTAATGGTGATGGGGTTGAAGGTTCCCATGGATCAGGACTTGATCTTGAGACTGAGATTACCAGGGTGTGTCAGACCTTGAACACATTCATGGCAGCTAATATGGCACAGAATCAGAATCAGAATCAGGGGGCAGGACCAGTGTTTGTTAATGCTGATCCGATCAAGCAGGTTGAGTCCTTCGAGCGGATGAAGCCGCCAGTATTTGAGGGGCAATCTGATCTGAATGAGGCTGATGATTGGATTAGGCAGATGGAGATGGTCTTCGAAGTCTTGGAGACTCTAGCAGTCAATAAGGTGAAGTTGGCTGCGATGCAGTTAGAAAAGGATACTGGCGTTTGGTGGCAGTTAGTGAAGAGGACGTTTGGAGATCAGCAAGTGACTTAGGAGGCTTTTCTGGATGAGTTCAGGGATCATTTCTTTCCTCTGGATATTCAGGAGAAGAAGGCAACGAAATTCCTGAACCTGCAGCAATGCAGCATGACAGACCGCGAATATGAGACTAAATTTGCTCAGCTATCAAGGTATGCACCGGAGCTGATTGTGGATGAAGTAAAGAAGGCAAGAAGTTTGAGCAGGGCTTGAGGCCGAATTTGAGGTCGAAGATGATTCCATTGGGCATCAGGAGGTTTGATAAGCTGGTCGTGAGAGCAGCTATGACAGAAGAGGATATGGACCAATTCCAGAAGAAGCAAGAGACCTGGAATAAGAACAAGAGGCCAGCAGATAGTTAGAGTGGAAAGGAGTTCCCAGTAAAGCAGGGCAAGTTCAGTAGGCCAGTGCAGAAGGCGCACGCAGTTCAAGGCGTGACTTGTTTTAACTGTGGAGAGGCAGGTCATTATCAGGCAACATGCACCAAGCCTCGGAGGGCACAGGTTTGTTATCAGTGTGGTTGTGAAGGGCATATCCGACCAAACTATCCGCAACTGAAGAAGGATGGTGCATGCGGAGGCAAAGTTCTGAGGCAGGCGCGAGTGTTCGCTTTGACTGAGGAGGATGCGGGTAACTCAAGGATGTGATTCGGGGTGTGCAAGAATTTTGAATTCATTTAATTATGTATTAAGTAAAACTTTGTTTGAGAATAAATTGAAGATTTGAGTATCGTTCTCCATGTAACAGAATTTGTTTTGGGTTAGTGGAATAAAAACAAAAGTTTTCTTTGATACTATTTTCTTGTATACATTTGTGTCGCCCAATTTTTGCTTAAGTCTTACCTAAGGTGTTTCCAGGTGGAGCCTTGACGGTGGCAACATCATCAGGGAAAGAATTGATTGCTGATTGATATTACGAAGAATGTGATATCGATAATGGTAGGAGATCATTTGGTATTGATCTCTTTTGAGCTGCAAGTTTGAGGTAGCTTTTCTTGGTCATGTCCTTTCTAAGGAGGGAGTGGCCACTGATCCTCGGAAGGATGAAGCATATGGTGGAAGGTCAGAGTCAGATGCAGAGATTTAGAGGTTGTTGCAGCAGGTTTCCGGAGGCAAGTTATCAGAGTTGCGCAGCGGAAGGTTTTTCCTGAACTTTTGTATGATTGTGTTCTTTTGTATGATTGTGCTCTTTAAGTTGAATTGCATTTCTTTTGTTAGATTACATTCTCTTGTGTGATTGTATTTCTTAAACCTATGTTTCCATTTATGAGATTTCAATTTCTTTGCTGATTTTTGTTTGGACCCTATTAGTAGTAGTTCTGAGGACAGAACTATTCTAAGGAGGGAGTGATGTAGTACACCGTATTTTTAAATATTATTTTTTAGATTTATAAATGAATTAAAATGATTTTTGGATATTTAATAAATATTTTTCTGAAGATTTTTCTTTTTACACGTGCAAAACACGTGCAAATATTTTCCTGGGAAGTTTAAAGTCAAAAATTATTTTGTGGCAAATAATTATTTATTATTAGATATTATTTTTGTATTTTTTGGATTTTTCTGATATTTATTGGATCTATTTGCAAATATTACAAAAAGAAGGACTTTTGTGCAAAATTTCCTGTTGGATTTAAAACTCCAGATTTTTGGATTTTTGGGCTGGGTATAATGCCTAGTCAACTCAAGGTTAAAAAGTTTACTTTCTCTTTTGAGAAATTTGATTTATTTTACAAGTTTCGATAAAAGATGATCTTTTTGCATAATTGCTATTTGAAGGGGGTGAAAATGCAAAATTATTTTCTGGGTTTTCCCTACAATGCCAGATGATGCTAGTGGGGGTCTTTTTGATTTTTTAACTCAATTAAATTGGTTTTAACTAATTTCCAAGTATATGGATCTATATATGTAAAGTTATATTTAAAAGGAGTATTTTTACAAATGTGCTCAAAACCCTAATTCTCTTGATTTCCGACCTATTTAAAAGGTGGAGTGCAGCCGTCTTTCATTGCACAACACAAAGGTTTTATTATTATTATTTTCTTGGAGATTTAAAAAGAAGATCGTGGATTTCTTGCGAAGAAAAAGCTTTTCTTATTTTCTATTTATCTTCGTTTGATCTCTTCAACAAGGTGAGTGACCTGTTTTGTTTTGTTTTGTTATATGTATGTTGTATGTGATGATCTATCTATTAGAAAGCATGCTAGGATTTTGTATATATGAAGTTTTGAAGATTAGATGAATTAAAAGTGAATCCTTTCATGAAACTATATTATTAATAATTGAAACCCTAATTTGTTGACTTGAGATTGTTAAAGAACTGAATAGAAATCATGAGTAGAATGCTTTCCTTCATATACTTGTTGTTTTAACCTAACATGATGTGTTGTATGATGATATTGTATAAAAGTGGATAAAAAGTTTACCTTTACTTGTGTATAAATGCATAAACTCTATTTGGAGGCTTTTGTTGAGTAGAAATTTGATTAGTGATTGTTATGATTGCTCATATACATGGACAAATTATTGTGAATGATAGTGGATGAATTTAATTGCTATTGGATCTAAGAATTAAGTCTTGGAGTTTGAGAAAGGAGTTTAGATTTGGATCTATGCATTATGATCAATTTGGGGGATTTCGTGATTTTGTGAAGTTTTGAGAAGTTTTCAATTGGATTTGATTGGTTTTAGTACTGAGATTAAATCTAAATATTTCACTATTTCTAATTGATGAGTTTTGAAGTTTTCTTGGCACACAAACATTTGTACATAGATATCTTATTTCATTGTTCTGAAGGAATTGGATTTTGGGTGTTTTGTAGAATTTCGATTGAATCTGAATTATTTCGGCAATGATATGGTTCGGAACATAATACGGAGTTATTTGATGTATGATTGATTCTTAAAAACTCTAGTTTTGATATATACACCTATTCATGTTTTATTTTGTAGAAATTCATAGAAAAAGCTATTTTTATCAATTCAAAGTGGTTTTGATTGGTTTTTATGGACTCTTATATTCTCTATAAGTCGTATTTGAACATATCAGAATTGTACCTTTTACAGATTTTGTTTTTATAAAGTAAAACTCCGTATCGGTTGAAAAGTGCACAACTAAAAATTGCAGTCTGCAGGTCGACAGTCGACCGGTTGAATTTTACAGTCGACCTTCACTACCTGGTGCCGTGTTTTCTCGTTTTTCTTAGAATTTTGCGTGGAACAGTCGACTGACCCATTTTTACAGTCGTCTGTCTCTGCTCTGTTTTGATGTTTTCTCGAAGTTTTTGATTTTCGCTCTGTACAGTCGACCGTTGACTTTTTACAGTCGACTGCTACTACTTAGATTTTTATTTCTTGAAGTGCTGGTTTTTCTCTCTGGACAGTCGACCGACTCCGGTTTAAAGTCGACTGTTACTGATGTTTTCTTGAGTTATCCTGTTGTTCTTTGAACGACTGATTCTTTAAAAGTTTTTGGATCGATAACTTACTATTCTAAATATTTTCCTTTTTACAGAACATATGTTTTCAAGATGTTTTATTGTTTGGTTTGGTTTCTGGAATTTTATAAAAGATTTGGGTTTTGTTGATTGGGGAATTTCTTCATATGATTGTTTTGACGATGGATTTGTGAGTTTTGGTCTTTGATAATATCTCTAAGAGTTGAGTGGGAGTCCTGTGAACCGGTAGTTAAGATTTGTTGATTTCGACCAGTTGGGTCTTGGGGTTGTTGTTGGGTATTTAAGTCCGGCAGGATACACTAACTGTAGAGATGGGGATTTTGTGTTTGTATAATAACCAACTTAAGGACAGACACTAGTAGAGATGTGATGGAACTTGGAAAACGTAAGTATATGCTCTTGGTTTTGTTGGTCCAACAGATGCGTTCCAGGACTTGTTTGTTAATCTGTCTCAAGAGGACATTTGTATGTTCGCGTGTCGAGGGTCTGCAGGCCTATTCACGGAGCATGCAGGGTGCAGTCATGGGTCGAGGGTCGGCGGGCCTATTCACGGAATATACCTAGTGTATCTGCACGTCGAGGGCCTCGCAAGACTATTCATGGGGTACACGGTTGGGAGGTGATTCTCCGGTTTTTGAGCTATTCTTACATGATGCTTGCGCGTCAAGGGGTGTGGTGCCTATTCGCGGAGTATTCTGTATCTTGTTTCCATCACCGTAGTAGGATTAGTTGCATTACGATGGATTTAACCCTATAAAGTGGAGATCGATAAGGGCTTGCATC